>JAQIUQ010007720.1:0-141449 GCA_030378365.1 Hybognathus amarus | reverse complement strand
AATCTACTTCGTTCAGTTCAGTATTGCAAACTTTGGAATGTAGTTTTATTTATATTTTTGATTTTATATTATGTATTTATTTATGCATTTACACGACAGGTCAAACGATTGTCCAAGCTTCACCAAGGCTGCCTTCTGATCAAAATTAAATCACAATCGCTAACTTTCATACTTATATGGCATGTTATTTACTTAAAATATTACTTATTGAAAATATTTAAATAAAAAAATATTAGCCAGTTTTTACTGGCAAATAATCAAGCAAATAGTTCAGTAAAAAATACAAAAGCAGCACTAGTTATGATTAAGGATTGTAGTTAAATAAAAATCTATGTTGCCTGGTCTGATGAGTCGTCGATTTCTGTTGAGACATTCAGATGGTAGAGTCAGAATTTGGCGTAAACAGAACGAGAAGATGGATCCATCATGCCTTGTTACCACTGTGCAGGCTGGTGGTGGTGGTGTAATGGTGTGGGGGATGTTTTCTTGGCACACTTTAGGCCCCTTAGTGCCAATTGGGCATCGTTTAAATGCCACGGCCTACCTGAGCATTGTTTCTAGACCATGCTCCATCCATTTATGGCCACCATGTACCCATCCTCTGTATTGCTACTTTCAGCAGGATAATGCACCATATCACAAAGCTCAAATCATTTCAAATTGGTTTCTTGAACATGACAATGAGTTCACTGTACTAAAATGACCCCACAGTCACCAGATCTCAACCCATTAGAGCATCTTTGGGATGTGGTGGAGCGGAGCTCGTGCCGCTGAATGTGCATCCAACAAATCTCCATCAACTGCAAGATGCTATCCTATCAATATGGGCCAACATTTCTAAAGAATGCTAAAATAACACCATACTATACTATTCTTTCTAAAGAATAGTATGGTGTTCCTAATAATCCTTTAGGTGAGTGTATATGATGGAGCTCACATCTTCGAAAACGTCTAAGCACATTGTAAAATATGCACTATGTTTATATAAAAGTCCCATATCTGAGATCTAAATGACTGCCTTCTCGCCTAAAAACTCTTACATCTACATTCTGTGACACAACAACAGTAGTATTTGTAAAATGATGGTGGTTCGGTCATTCGGCATGACACTCGCTGTGAGAGAAATGCGGCAAGCAGAGTGATACAAGCGGGGAAACGGTTCCTGTAGTGCCACTGGTAGAAGTAAATGAAGACAAAATATTATTTTTGGGGACAATCATCCCTTTAATGCATGCAGCTCTATTCGAAAAGAAAGAGGATAATAATGTTTCACCCCTAGGAGTTTAGTTCTAAACGCTGGAGGTAAATTAAACCGCTGTGCTTTGTTTCTTGTTAGACATTGTGTGATTGAAAAAACCAAAGTGTAGCAAAACATGCACCCATCTCCTGTGGTCCTGATTCTTATTTTTTTCTTTCTCTCTCTCTCTCTCTCTCTCTCTCTCTCTCTCTCTCTCTCTCTCTCTCTCATTAAAACCATCACCAAGCTGCTCCCCTGGGAGTGGTTTGAAAATAACACAAACGGCACAAGCATCACACATCAAATAGCCACTATTCCTTTTAACAAGGTTTGTTGCAGGTTTTCTCGCTCTGCTATTTGTATCGACTCTCGTTTAAGCCCGGGTGCAATAACTAGTTTCACAGCATGGAGTTTTCCTTTTACAAGAAAGCTAAAACAAAGAAAAAAAAATGTTTTTTCATCTCAAACCAAAAGTTGCCACCAGATTTGACTCAGTCTGAGCCCATAACGATGGAAAGAGCTCAAGGCTAATCGGAATCCGAACTGCATTACAATACAACTGGATGAAATGTAACATGCATCTTCTCATTCAGTACATGAATTTTAGCATTGCAAAATATGGAACGGGGCCTCTCTTCATAACCATAATTGTTTTGTGGACGCAGGGTATGAATATGGATAAAGAGGTGAATCTACATAATGAGTCTAATCTAAAATCAATTAGTAAATACATCTGGAATTTTTGCAGCAATTTAATTAGCATTGTAATATAAGAGAAATATAACTTAGTTTAGAACATCTAGCAAATGCAATCACTAGTTGGTGCATTACATATTGATTTTCCTAGCAGATCTCATTAAAATGATGTTATAATACTGGTGAGGCATCTGAGAACTAAAACAACTGAACTTTTAATAAGACCATGCAGCAAATGGGAATTATTAAAAGATTATTCGTAAGGCATCGTGTTCTCGGAATGTTTCTTCAAGTTCTGTCTTTTCAGCTGTCAGAAGCGTGCGGACAGATGGTCAAGATCTTCAGTGTTGTGTAAAGCTATAATCACTGTATTATTTATTGTATTCTGTGGATTATATACACCACCATCCATAAGTATGGGGTCAGTAAGATTTAATGAATTACCACTTCTATTCAGCAAGGAAACACATTTTATCAAAAGTGACAATAAAAGCATTTATAATTTTAAAAAAAGTTTTTCATTTCAAATAAATTATGTTTATTTCCAAATTAATAATAATAAGAAATGTTTGCTGAGCATTAAATCAGCCTATTAGAATGATTTCTGAAGGATCGTGTGACACTGAAGACTGGAGTAATGATGCTGAAAATTCAGCTTTGTATCACAAGAATAAATTACATTTTAAAATACATTAAAACAGAAAACAGCTATTTTAAATTGTAATAACATTTTACTATTTTTACTGCATTACTATAAATAGTGTACAGCATATACTTCAGGTAAACTGTGTTTTTTCTTAAAAGGATACTCCACTTTTTTGGGAAAATAGGCTCATTTTACCACTCCTCCAGAGTTAAACAGCTGGGTTTTACCAGTTTTTTGAATGTATTCAGACGATTTTTTGATATTTAGAAGAATATTTCCAAAAAAAAAGTGGAGTATCCCTTTAATACAATGCAGCCTTGGTTAGCAAAAGAGGTTGAAAAAAATCTTATTAAAAAATAAAACTTTCGAACAGCAGTGTACATAGAAGTTAGACAGGGAATTGTGTATTTAAGTACACAGGGTGACTAAGAACCACATTCACATTAATGATTTAACGTGACATGATATGAAGCAGATTACACTCACCATCCTTATCAGCTCTCCGAAAAATCTGCAATGAAACACAGAAAGAGAAAAGCAGTATATTAATACAAATTAAAAATCATTTTAATTTACATTATCATTTGAATTCACCAAAACTTGAAAATGATTTAGCCAAAAACCTGACCAACTGCTAATCAAAGTCTCTAGGACTCTCTAAACCTCCTCTAAAACTAATATTAAATGTACCATGTTCTGGCATGAAACTCTAGATGGGGCCGGCTGTGGTTACAAGAGGTAAAAACGATATAAATACTGTTCGTTTTCTCGACACAAACCGCTTGTTCGTGTCTTTAGGCCATCAATGTGTACTTACATTTACAAATCATTAAATCATGTTTAATTTGGACTTCTCTGTGCATGCTCTTTGAGGTGGTGACCATAGACCTCCATTATATGACTGATAGACAAGAACGGTTTGACCTAAAAATATCAAAATTGAAACTACTGCGGAAACAAAGACACCTACATCTTGGATGCCCTAGAGGTAAACTAAAACATTATCAAAAATTAATTTCAAAGTGAACAATCCCTTTAACTCAATATGGTTGCGATCACATCGTTATCTAAATAGCACAGCTGATTGGTTGCTGTTGCATCAGCGGCCAATGAGCTGCAGCTCAACATTCAAATACTGGTAATCTGCAGCGCGCTTCAGAAACCCTCCCCTTCCCCAGCTCCACCTGTATAGATCTGCTATGGGGTTATTTCATATCTTATGCTCACAGCATTGTCTGTAAAATGTATTGGCAGTAGAAGTCAGTGTAGCAGATCCATTCGCCAAGGCCAAATACATTAATATTGCCGTATGCATCACCATGCCAATCTCTATTCTCATACCAATCTCCCAAGAGTTGTCTTGAAAGAAATACAGTAACATAAATATTTTTAAGATATCGGCCGAAGAAAAGTAAAGTACTGTGTGTATTAGAAAAAAGAAGATTGATAAAAGTAATTAAAAAATGCCAAAATGCCCAAATTCCATTTTATTTTTTTCCCAAATTCCGTTTTCCGTTTTAATTTTTGCAAATTCCGTTTTTTTCCGTTTTTAATTTTTGGGAATTAATTTTTTTTACCCTTTACTGTTATTTTCAGTTGTAAAAAGAGTGTGCTTTTTATTCCGTGATTCGCAGAAATTATAGGGCCCTACAATAGATAAGGCTTCCATTTCATTTATAAAACCACCAGCACAAATGACATTATAACCGTTAAAGGAGTAGTTGGGTTTGGTTCCCATTGAAGTCCATTATATGGAGAAAATCCTGGAATGTTTTCATCAAAAACCTTAATTTCTTTTCGAACTGAAGAAAGAAAGACATGGACATCTTGGATGACATGGGGGAGTAAATTATCAGCAAAAGTTTTTATAAAAGTGAACTACTTCTTTAAGTTTCTTTCGTTCTTTAATCAAGACTTAAGCAAGTTACGACGTGTTGTGAGAGATTGAGCGAGTTGCTTATATCTGTAAGAGCAACCTGATCACACCGTCCAGTCAGATGTGAAATGGACCACTGAAGACTCTCCGTGACGAAGGAAAATCACAGTCAATATAATGTGCTGGGAAAGCGTTACTCACTCACGAGCTACTTTTACAGCAGTCGATCCATTCAGCCCTTCTCATTTTCCTAATAAATAAATAAATACATGAAGCATGAATTGGTTGTGATCAGATCAGGATGTTAAAGTGTTCTGTCTGCACAAGCATGATGGAGCTGCATGTTTGTGATTGGACACGCATGACACACACCCAATAATTGAAACACGAATATTGACAGCGCACATTTTGATCTGCTTCAATAGAGTGATCACCTTCTGTTGGTCTAAATCACATCTCAAGTGGGCATGAGGCAGCTGCTTCATTCATTCCTGACAGCTAACAGCAGTCCAGCTGTCACGATGCTTCACCATCATGAAACAAACTCAAAAGCCACACAGCACAACCACTCAAACATCTGCAGTAACAATGGGGGGTTTTCCTTCTTTTTGAACTCTCAAAGCATATTCTTGGCCAATAAAAGGGGAGAGTGATTGTAGGAACAGGGACATTAGCCATGTTGGATCAATACTGTAATGTATTTTACAAAGCGCTCTGAGAGGCACTATTGGTATTTAATCTTCCTAGCTGTTTTATATCTTAAAGCAAAAGTGTCTGCAGCATTAATCGCCAGTAGTGCTTCTCAACTGTCTGGAGGTTCATGACCCAAAGGTTGCCGCAGATCTGCTCTTGTTGAATGCAAACAACAAAACTATAACCAATACAATCATGCATATTTAAATTGAAAAAATTAGGATTGATTGGAACGAGAAAGCAATTCACGTGCATCGAGGATAAGCATGGTTTGTGTGGATTTATTTGATTAAAAATAGAGTAAATATTTTCCTGCTTGGCTACCTTACATCTGGGAAGAATTGGATATAATTGATTGGTTATTTATTACTTTTTTGAGTATGTCTGTTTTTGTGATGCTTTTGGTGTGTTGATCTGTCTTGTGAGAATCTTAACTAAAAATTATAAAATATAAAATATTAGTGATCAACCGATATATCGGCAGGCCGATATTTGCGGTTTTTTACGTGTATCGGAATTGAGGCCGATATGCGACTGGCAGCGTTACGCGCATAGTTTTTTCGGCACAGAAAAATTTAAACCATGGCAGTACATAGTTTGTTACTTTTAAAATGAAGTACAGTGTGCACTGTGCACTTTATTATGCTGGTTGCTACTGTGTGCAATAGTATAATTATTTCATTTATGCTTAAATATTAATTTTCAGCACTGAACTTTTTTTTGTTCAACCTCATGTTTTTAATATTTGTTAAATTGTTTATCTACTTGTTCTTGTTCTACCTAACGTTTTTACTATTTGTTAAATATTGTTTTTTAAAGTTAAATAAATGTTACTTTTGTTAAATTCGAGACCTGCAAAATATGTCATTTTTATGAAGTAAATTTAGGAAGCAAAATGTATCGGCTCCAAATAACGGCTCAAGAAATCGGCAGCCCGCATCGGTCATTGGCTAAGGCTGATGGGAAAAAAATTGGTATCGGCACTAAAAAATCCATATCGGTCGATCCTGTAAAATATCATTCCAGACTTTAGTGTCACTCACGTGATCCTTAAGAAATTAATTTAAAATACTGATTTGGTGATCAAGAAGCATTTTTTATCATCTCAGTTGAAAGCAATCATGCTGCTTATTATTTTTTATAAGAACAGCATTTATCTGAAATAGATGATTTTTGTTATAACAGTCAGGTTTTCCTGTCACTTTTGATATATTTAACGTGTCCTTGCTGAAATAAATTAATAATTGATTTCAAACAAAATTCTTACTAACCCCAAACTTTTGAACGGTAGTGTATCATGTTAATAAATTTGCATATTGTTGGGCCTATTAAGTGCATGGAAGAATTAATAAACTTCCATTTTAAATGTTAAAAGAAAGAAAAGAAAAACTGTTTAATTTTGTACAGTGTCGGAAAACCACTGAACGAAAGGAACCAAAGAATAATCACAGAAGAGTATCTCAGATCTCGATTATACTGCACCTTATAAATCACATGTTCATTTTTGATGTAAGTACATAGTAGTTAAAGACATCTAATATAAAGTGTGACCTATCCTCCTTTCTTCATCATTATCTTCCTGAACTGTTTGAATACGGTTGTTAAAAAACATTTCAGGGTCTGACAATATGAAGTTACCTAATGTAGGTGACCCAGTTTGTTTGTACCTCGCAAGATTTATCTCTGTATAAAAAGGGGACAGCTACAAAAAAAATCACAAAAGTGTTCATGTGAACTACAAAGCTACAGGTTGAGAAAAGAGAGCTACTATAGACTTACAGCAGGAGAAACTAAATGAATAGTACAGTTTAAATTACATGTTCATACAGATAATCATGTATTTATTTGAAAACAAAACATTGCTGAGAAAAATACTCTTTAGTCTGTTCATTGGTTTCTCAGCTACAAAACACCCAGAGAGTGTAAATCAAAACTAACATGTCATTATCCAGCAGAACAATAATCAAATCAAATTACTGCAATTGGACTAATTAGGCTCTACTTTATGACAGTAATCTAATTATTGACCTTATTCTGAATGAGAGAATATTCTGATTACGGTGTTTACATGCATTTAGTTTTGGAATATTTGACTTTTATGGTACCCGTTTCTTGTTATAGAAAGATTAAAGGGGTGATGAACTGAGAAATCAAATTTTCCTTGAGCTTTTGACATCTAAGAGGTCATCATATTATAAGAATATCCTGTAAGTTTCAGAACTGAAAACGGTTACACTTTATTTTAATGTGTCATAGTTACACTGTAATTATACATTTAAGTACTGAGTAATATTAAGTAATTACATGTACTTACTAAAGGGTTAGGATTAGGGTTTAGGGTTAGTTGCATGTAATTATGCATAATTTATAGTTATTACTATAGTAATTACATGTAACAATGACACATTAAAATAAAGTGTTACCCTGAAAACATCCTTGTTAGTCCAAAAAATCTTTTATTGACACCAGGCTCAGCAAATGACTCGTTTTTCAAAGTGGAGAACTATGACGTCAAAGAGGATAAAACACCACCCCCGCAGAAGATCAACGCCTACTTCAACATGCCCGGTTTAGCCACGCCCACCGATTCGCGCATTACACGCATAGCTAAATAACATGGCGTACCTTGTAATGACAAACCGGATTCAGCTACCGAGCGATACAAAATATTGTGCAGCGCCTGGTTGTGGAAGAAGACTGAGTTGAAACTCATTATAATATGCAAAACTGTTATCCACTCACAGCAGTGGGTGTTTACTTCCAAGTATTCAGTGCGAGACGCCCATAAAAAACGAGCGTTTTTGAGCTAGGCTCAAAACTAGGGTAGAAAATAGCCTATTACTTATTCATTGTGATGTTTTTTATTGTAAAAACCAAGCGAACGTCATAAGTTGACCTCAGACAACAATATAATAAAATTTTAAAGAAGACCCCTTTAATAGCACACATCATTATCGTCACCATGCCACGCCGTCTGACATCCCTCCGGGTCAACATACAGTTCGTCTTTGTTATGGCACCATATACAGTTTTTAGGGTGACTTTAATAGTACTGCACCTTTAAGATGTGTACGTCAATAATGCGACTGATGTGTTTTCTTCGAGTATGACTTAAGTCGGATTAAGGAAATCAGAAATCCCTGTTTACATGGTAGTATTGTCTTAATCGGCTTAATATCGGAGTATTGTTGTCCATGTAAACGTGACGTTAGTTTTTTAACGTCTTTACGGCTAAAAGACTGTTAATAACACTGATTCTTTGTCAAAAGGAGATATAACGATGAGTGAAAGAGAGAGAGGAATGATAAAGATTGATAAAGAGTGTTTGAATGGAGAGAGTGTGACTCAATGAATGGACTTGTTTAATATGTGGACTCACATTTAGACTTGCTAAGTCGGTTGGATTGATTCTCTGTGCTTTGGATCAAATCCAATTCACTGAACAAATGCCAAGTATGTTTGTGTTTTAAAGTTCAAGTCAATAGAGTGATGAAGTCTTTAGTAAATGTCAAGTGCAATCACCATTTGATCATCTATCTGTTCTCACACATGTACGATAAAGTCACCATGAAATCAAACTTGACAATTCCAGTTTTTATGGAATATTGCCGTATTTATTTATTATAAATTGAGTCATCTGTTCTTGCAAAAAACTATCCTCCCATCCCTTTTGCAGCGACATCTCTTCTCTGATGACGTGTTTAGTTGTGCGAGGGTGGGACAACCTGTCACTCACATGACATCACTGCAATAACAAACCACAACTATCCAATCTCTACGACAAAATCAAGAACCTGTCTGACATTTTTTCAAGAAACCATTTCATTCGATACTGTAAATCACAATAGGAAAGAAAGACTCTTTACCTAACATCCTCGCTTTTAAAAGCATAAACGAGACTCGATAAAGGATTTTGAAGGCCGATACCGATACAAATATTTTTTGGTTTTAAAATCCGATATGCCGATATATCGGCCGATATTTTTTTTATTATACGTTTTCGAAACGTGCAAACAAAACATTAACAGATTTCCCTAACGCTAGTTATTTGTAGTTATTTATGAGTTAACTAAAATATTATGATAATGCATTTTAAAAAGAAACTTGTTTCTTTTATTGTCACAACAGAAAAGACTGATAAAAGTGGCATTAGCTAGCTTTGTGATTAGCTAGTCTATGATGAGCTATAATTTAGCAATGAATGGCGTCATGCTGCAAAGTGTAAAACATACATTTTCAATATAACAGGCCAAGGAGAGATGATACGTCTCATTGCTATAACTGTCACACGCTATTAAAGAAATACTTCAGTCACATAGTCAAAAGTTAAAAGGACAGTCAGTCAACTACACTGTAACAATGTAATTATTACCAACTAATTCTGCAACTGATGGGGATGTTCTTTTAATTGTTATTTAAGCAATGTATGTCTCAGTGATCAACTCAACGAGTGTTGCCAACAGGGACAGTGTAGAGTGCCCTCTGGTGGACAAACTATACAACTCCAACACTAATTACATGATTCAAGCGGGTTTCGTTCGTTTTTATTTTCGAAATATTAATTATCGGCCATTATAACTGCCGATAACGATAATATGGAAAATGCCTAATATCGGCCGATAATATCGGCATGCCGATATATCGATCTCGCTTAGAGAGCGCTACGTTAATTTAGTGCACAGCATTCAACCCCAGTGGAAAAGAAGTGTTCAAAAAACATTACATTGACTTAATTACTTCCTTAAGCCATATGAGGTCTGGGACCTGAGACATGAATACTGTGAAACACACTTTGCTTGTTAGTGCTCCACTTAGTTTTCACCGTCTGGTTTGGGTAAGCCGTGCTGAGAGAATTCAACACACCTTGAATCCATAACTTGTCTAGCCATTGAATCGAAAGCTTCCTGAAATGGAAACGGTGGTCTTTACAACTGCATGCTGCTTTAGACACTTTTAAAATGAAAAGTGACGATAAATGATGCTCTGTGGCTCAGTTGTTTACCAATGTAGTGTTAAGGCTCTGTCAGGCTGATCCTTGAACAGAGGTGGCAGCAGACATGTCATTCGGTACAGATAGATTGAGTTAAGTAATGGAATTCTCTCACAAAGCATAGGGGAAAATCAATTCACTTACAAGCACCTGCGCTCCATACCGAAGTCTCCACGAGAAACCATGTACAAGCGCTCACTATCCATAAAAGACAAATTATCTACAGCACCTCATTATCTGCTTAACCCCTCCCTTATTAATTTTCTCCACCTTCACTATTGTATTTATACTAGGGTGCATTGGTGCCTCTGGTCTTTTTCTGAGGTTTTTAATTAGTTTTTGTCCCCTTTACTTTCTAGTCTGGTTACCTGAGACTGTAGGCTATCTGGGTCTGAGACTGAACTACTTATTACTCTCTTAAATGTTTTAACTTCTCCCCAAAAAGCAATGTAGAAATCTCAAGAGGTATGACCATCAAATACATATAATTATCTAGCAGCAATGAACAATACTGAGGCAATACTTTGACCTACTAAATCAATACTGCTGAGACCTTGCCACAGCAGCCAACCACACAGCATAACTGCCGGGCTCACAGGAAAGCGCAATAAATTATTTAGATTCGGGTATGCTTCTCTGAGACAGCCTTAAAATCAGAGCAAATACTGTTGTATAACCTAAAAATGCTGAAAGCTACAGCTGGATGTATCACCGCTGTTTTGTACCAGAATGTGTGTTGATATTATTTTAAAATTAGGTGGATTATATCATTCCACATGGTAAAAGCTTAACAGTATTTCCATACCACTGTGAATGTGTGTGTAGTGCACACAAGAGTCACATTAAGATGTCTGTCACACCCCGACCAGGGTTTATTTTGCAATAATGACCATCTGACAGTATATTATCTGCCTTATTACGTGTCTACTAGCAAATAAATAACTACTTGTCTTGTACATCAAATATTGATCAGTTACGACAACATTAGATTGGAGATTCTTAGCGTCCGCCAAGACAAATAGTCCTTTCCTTCATTCATTAACACTTCAACAATAGCCTAAGCCTACATCATGAATTTAAATATTATAAATGAAATTGCTGTACATTAAAATAATAGCCTTTCTGGGGTTTCAGATAGAACTGTAATTGTTTTAAAGCTCTCTTCATCAGTTTATTTTCGGTTCATTGGTTTCAACAGATGTTTTTGTGGGAACTCTTGGGCTTCTATCAAAGGTTTTATGCTCACAACAATGCCGATACTAAAATTAAAACATATTCATCGTCGTAACTTGTAAGTATGTAAACATTTTAGTCGCACGATGGCGCCAGGTAAGTGCGCAGAGTGATACGTGAGAGTAGCGTCGGTATTTTGCCTTCGTCAAGTTCAACGCGAAATATCTAATTTAGGTTAGCTATTAGCAATACAAAAACTGATTAAACAATCAGAATTAGCACTGCAGAATAATGTGTAATAATCTAAAATATTACATAACACTGACATGCAAAATGTCAAATTCATAACTGTTCTGCAAAATGGGTGGATTGGATAAAAAAGTCAAATACGATTCAAATTCGTAAAGTGTATTTAATCGCTTGAATAGCCTATTAAAGGTTAGCCAGACATTTTTGAACTAATTATTGAATAGTTTAACACTTGGTTAATAGTTAAATTAATTAATTATAGCCATTGAATAAAGTTGAACGAGGGCATGCATTTAATGTTTCTTTATACATACAATTATAAAATATATATATAAAAAAAACCTACGTCCAAAATGACAGAGATGCCCTTTCGGGCTCCGGTGCAAAGAACTGCTCCTGAGCCACCGCCGCCTCCTCCTTGACATATTCCCGCGTAGAGATGCTTTTATTGTCGCTCATCTTGGTGACTATCCAGCGGACGAGCCCGTCAATTCCACCGGGCTGAGAACCGCTGTTTCCGGACTGTGCAGCCGTCGCTATCTCGCTGTCCTGAGCCCCGGGTTTGGGCTGGTCTTTGCTGTCCTGTGCCCGGAGTTTGGCTTGTTCTTTGTGGAGCAGTTTTTGGACACCGTCCCTGCAGTAGCGCGCTGCTTGTTCACACATCCTTTTGCCGCGGAGCGTTTCATGCTGCGCGCTATGGGGGCGATCCCTCCTCCTCTATGACATCAGCGGCGGCACACATCCCAAACCTCAGCCCTCCTGTCACACCTAACAAGAGGAGTTCAATAAGTGCCATCCATTTAGTACATATGCAGAAGAATGAGCGAGAAAAAGCATTATTAGCACTTTAGAGAGTAGCTATTAAACAGGGAATAGACTCTAATGCCCATTGATTCCAGACAGCTTTTAAATAAACTATGGTAATGTTGTTAAAGTCCATTTTGGCTTAGTTTAGGCTACTGCAGTAACTCTCAGTTTTAGATCTTTGCCATTCGTGGAAACATAGGCTTCTTTCTAGATCTACTTAAAAAAACAACAATGAAAACACAGAATTGCATCCTTTTTAAATCATTATCCCACATAAATATCGATATTTTGGTTCTATGGATGCAGTTAAAGGTAAGGTGGGCATTTTTTTCATAAACACTTTGTTATTCTTGTTGAAACTCTCTTAAAGGAATAATTCACTTTACTCACCCTCAATGTGTTTCAAAGCTGAATTCATTTCTTTCTTCTGCTGAACACAAAGTAAGATATTTTGAAGAATGTCGGTAACCAAAAAGTTGATTGGACCCCATTGACTTCCATAGGAGGACTTAATATCTAAATATAACAAAATGTATGCCTACATGATCTGTGGAAGTCTCAGGACCAAAACAATGTTTGTCCAATCATTGCATTCGGTCTGATGTCCTACTTGCCTGTCAGCGTATGTACAGAATTAAAATATTGTTAACTTAAAAAATGAAGAAACCTGGTTGCTTTAAACATTTAAGTTCATTGAAATTGAAAAAAATGAGTTAATACAATGTAGGAGATTGATTTAGTCATCAGAAACTCAAAATATTATGTTATCTGAACCACATAAATGATTTAAGTTGATTTGGCAAAAGAAAAAAAAGTGATTACAAATCATGAATATATATATATATATATATATATATATATATATATATATATATATATATATATATATATATATATATATATATATTTTACAGTGTATTAAACCAAAACAATGAGCTTATGCTGCATTCACGCCACATCCTAATCAGTATTTTAGAGGCCTCAACCCTACTCGGAGTTGTTCACTGTCCTCAGACTTCGGATTTATGCGTTTTTATGTCAACATTAATCAACAACAAAATGAAACTGCAGCAGTCAGGTGGTACAAGTCCGAGCTCTGCAAGGGAATTGGTAGTTCTGATCTCCGCAAACCTACTTATGTTGTTTACTATGACGCATATACAGTCTGTTGCTGTCTGTTGTTTAATCAACATCCCGAAATATTTGCATCACTTGCCATGATATGCATCACTTTACGGTATTATTTGCCAGCTTGCATTTTTTGGGTGGGCACTCCTAGAAAATCCCTCATTACCTTACAGTCTCTATAATGGTCTGAAATGACCTTTGTGAGTTGAAAGAGTGTTGAAAGGCTCCCCTGGCTCCTGCCCTTTACGAGGGGTGATTAAGTCATTCCAGCTAAAAGGGCCTTTATTTAATTGGCACCAAGTACAACCCCCCTGCAGTTTGCGATCCTATAGTGAGGCATTTAGCCAAACAGAAAAAAGTGACTGGATGCATCAGTTTAATGTAGAGCAACTCAAAGCAACCTGTTACTCCTTCTTCACCACAGAGGGTGCTCGGATAATTACAACACGCAGTAATCCCTTGTCTTTGGACATGCTCAGATCAACAGCCCTAGCAGACAGTGTGTGTGTGTGGGTGACAGGCCTCTCTTTACCACACGTAAACAAACTCAGTGGTATATTGTGGCAAGTGCAGAACGATTATTCTGGCTCCTTTTTCAGTTTGAGGCTGACAAACCAGATACAGACACTGACATCTCACATGAGATTGGACACACCGATCAAATATGTGTATATTTATCGTATTTAAACGTAAACTGTTAATGTGAATATAAAATATTGTATGCTATATATTAAACAGGTAGAAACATTTAAGCTGAATAAAACCACAATAAAGGAAAAGAAAATGTAAAAACTCAATATATTCTTTTTTCTAAAATTGTAATATACTATAAAGCTTTGTATTTAATCTCTCGCACACACATTTATTAGCTCAAAAGAGTATTTGGCACATGCTTAAATTATTGATGATGCTTCATATAGAGCAGTGTTGTTTTAGTATAATTTACATTTATTATTATAGTTTTTATTCTTATTTTAAATTACCTTTTAGTTTTATATTTTTATATTTTATTTTTGATTTTTAGTTGAAGTTTTAGTAACTTTGTCATGAGCTTTTTTATAAATATTCATGTTTATCTTTAATTTAATTTCAATTTAGTTTTTGTTATTTTTGGAAGTTGGTGCTCATTTCTCATTTTAATTTGATTTTTATATGCATACATACATACATACATACATACATACATACATACATACATACATGTTCATGACCGATACATATATTTGTACTCCTGTGTGTATGTTATTTATATATATATATATATATATATATATATACACACACACACACACACACACATATATATATATATATATATATATATATATATATATAAATAAATATACATCACACACGTATATATATATATATATATAACACACACACACACACACAAAGGAGTACAAATATATGTATCAGTCATGAACCTGCAGGAAATATACCTCCCATCATGCCTCAGTAGATAGGACAAGTTAAAGGTGATGTAAGAGCAACAAGTGCACCTCCTGGTGGCCTAAAGAGGAGCACTTGAAGCTAAAGCAGTTCGTCATTCAAACAGCAAACCCGAGTGCTACAGAAATGTTTATTTTTCCAGAGTCTTTACAATAAATTTGTTCTTAGTTTAAAGCAGCATATTTCTTCAAACTAAAAGATGGCTTTAAAATAAATAAAAGCATCCTCATGTAAAAAGAACAAATTAAAAACTGAACAGGCCAGAATAAACTGTATTATATTTCTTTTACAAATTAATATTATTTTTTTAACCACTATCATTAATCATTTTCCCCAAAGAATAGCAAACCTCCTTCTTCATGCAGTTTTTTTCTCTGAAGGCAGCTCTGGACAGTAACCTTTCAAGTAGTAAACCCAGAAGATGCCCTGTCCATGGCTCTCCATACGTGGGCAGGAAATAGTCAGCTTTCCGTGACATGGGCCTCTGGAGCTCCGAGGAGGGCCGTCAAATGTGACCTGTATGTGCTGAGTTTTTTGAGCTGAAATAGTCTCTGCACCCTTGACAGTGAAGGCAG
Organism: Hybognathus amarus; assembly: GCA_030378365.1. Lineage (NCBI taxonomy): Eukaryota > Metazoa > Chordata > Actinopteri > Cypriniformes > Leuciscidae > Hybognathus > Hybognathus amarus. Next base: position 125,927 of record JAQIUQ010007720.1, on the reverse strand, counting down.
GGTTGTCCACCTGAAAGGAGAAGGTGGTGGCCTGTTGAAAGACATTCTTAAAGGAGATAGAGACACTGGAACCTAAACTGATGGTGAGAGGACCCTGAGGTTTAGGTGGGGTGCAGGTGCCAAACAGAGGGAAGACATACTCCCCTCCAACCTCTGAGGAGATGGTGAGCCGGCTTTGGATGTCTCCCACCTGGCAAGGTTCGAAATGAACAGTCACACTGATATCTGTGCCAGTCTGGTTCCCGCAGCTGCTTTAATGCTCTTTTCCACAGTGAAGTTTGGGTTGTCCACCTGAGTCAGAAACAAGATGATTATAGCAAAGCATTTATGTTGCTAATGTTGTTCCAAAGATATACTTAAACAATATCTCAGTGGGTTTTCTTTTTGTCCATGCAGTGAAAATAAACGGATTTAGGTGTTGTTTTAAACACCATTGACCTGCATGGTATGGACAAAAAGATTTAAAAAGTAAAATATATTCCTTTGTATTCCACAGGTTCATACGAGTTTGGGATGACATGAGGGTGAGTAAATTGTGCCAGAATTGTCATTTTTAGTGAACGATTTCTTTAAATTAGCAAGATAATAATGGGAACCTTACCTTGCAGATATATTCGGTCTTGACACGAGAGAAGTTGGTAAACTTAGCTATGACACTGTGTTTGCTGCCAAGTGGTGCTCTGAAATATAAAGGCTTCTCAAGGGGTGCAGACAGGGCCTTCAGCTGAAGCTCATAAAAGAAGTGTCCGAGTTCAGCAGCGTACAACACCAGCCGGGCTGTGGACTCTCCCTCACACAGAGGATGATATTCAAATGTCAATGTAACCTAAGTAATAAAAAACAAGAAAACGGCCATTAAAGGTGCTATATGTATTTTTAGCGACCTCTATTGGTGATGTTTCAGATTGCAACCAATTTTTACAAGAGCTAGCATAAGGCATTTCACTAATTATTTGTGTATCTTTCACAATCAGTAATGTCAACAGGTGAATGTATAATGATAACGAAAATGGTTAGTGAACTAGAGTGAACAATTTCAGTGTAACAGTAAGATCTTAGGAAGTAACATTACTGAACTGAACGTGTCTAGAAATGTGTATTATAAACTATATGATAGTAGTGGGATGAGTGACGTTAGACAATAAATCTAGAACATAAAATAAAAGTTACATCCTAACGCACCTACTTTGTTATCCTGGAACAGTTTTTTGTGTTCATTTTATGTCTCATATATGTTGTAGTTTACCTTGCCATTTCATTACAGTTTACTTTTATTTCAGCATTTCTGAAAACTTGTAATTTATCACAATAAAAGTAGAGGAGGTCTCTCTATAATTCAAACGCTCTGTCACGTTGATCCGTCAAAGTCGATCCGATTCACGTTTGGCCTGACAAGCTTCAGCAGATACATTTTTAAAAAATATATTTATGTGAATTTTGTGTTGGACAGGGTTCCTACAGGTTTCTTCAAGTTAAATTCAAGTCTTTTTAAGACCTTTTTAAGACCATTTATATAAAAAATTAATACCTATTTCACGTCCCTGCCAGCAAAGAAAAACAAAATCCTTCAACTTGTGTTCATTTATTTTTCAAATGTGGAATGGGTAAAAGATGATAAGTCAAGCAGGTAAAATAAAAACATTTCAGTTGGCCACAAGAAAGTTTGCCGAACAATGTTAAGTTGTGTTTTAACATTAGCTACACACACGCAGGACATCAGTTCTGACTGGATCGCTTCCCAGATCAGCACTATCTAACATTTTCATCAAGTTTTTATTCGTTGACGAAAATGTCAACAAATTTTCGTCATAGTTTTTGTCATTCAAAACTAGCGTTTCGTTTTCGTCAGTGAAAAATGTCGTGAAGAAAGGTTTTCATCATTTTTTTCGTCAATGAAATTAACACTGACATACAGCACAATTTTTAAGACCCAGACATCAAAATTCAAGACTTTTTAAAGACTTTTTAAGGTATTATTTCCAAATTCAAAAATTCAATGCTTTTAAGGCTTTTTAAGACCCTGTAGGAACCCTGGTTGGAGTGTGTGTTGGGATAGTCCACCCACTCGTTCCCTAACCTGTATGACTTTCTTTCTTCCGTGAATTTTAAAATCTCTGAGATTTTAAAGTATGTTAGTATCTAAACAGTTTTCAGTCACCATTGACTTCCATTGTACAAACCAAAAAATACAATGGAATTCGATGGAAACTGAAACTGGTTATCAACATTCTTTAAAGGGGTCATGAACTGGCTTTTAAAATTTTTTTATATTATTGTCTGAGGTCAACTTATGACATTCGCTTGGTTTTTACATTAAAAAAACATAAAAATGAGTAAGTAATAGGCTATTTTCCACCCTAGTTTTGAGCCTAGCTCAAAAACGCTCTTTTTTGGACTTGGAAGTAAACGCCCACTGCTGTGAGTGGATAACAGTTATTCATATTATAATGAGTTTCACTCTCGAATCCGGTTTGTCATCACGAGGTAGGCTTCTATGTTATTTAGCTATGCGTGTAATGCACGAATCGGTGGGCGGGGCTAAACCTTCTTCTGCGGGGTGGTGTTTGATCCTCTTTGACATCATAGTTCCCCACTTTAAAAAACGAGTCGTTTGCTGAGCCTGGTGTCAATAAAAGCTTTTATTGGACTAACAAGGACGTTTTCAGTTCTGAAACTTACAGGATATTCTTATAATATGATGACCTCTTAGATGTCAAAAGCTCAAGGAAAATTTGATTTCTCAGTTCATCACCCCTTTAAAATATCTTCCGTTGTGTTCAGTAGAAGAAAGGTTTGGAATGACCTGAACAGAATTTTCATTTTTGGGTGGAATATCCCTTTAACTTTGTGTTTCTGAAAGTACACCTACCTTAGACTGAGCAGGCACAAGAAACTGTGGCGGAAAACTGATGTCTGAATTCTGGCACTCTGCAGAGAACGACACGTCCACAAGAAGAGGGTTCTCCACCACTGTGAACCCCGACGTCATCTGCCTCACCCGGGTTGCCATTTCTATAGTGTCAATCAGTCCCGGAGCAGTCACTTTAAAGTTGAGATTGTAGAACAGAAACTCGTCAGTTGCCTCGTTCTTGAATGTCACCTGTGCAAGCGAGGAATATGATATTTCATGGGTCATAAATCTGTTTTATAACCAAAGTAGTCTGTATTAGCATTTGTATGGGTGTATGAGGGCACTTGCTTTAGCATTGTACTGGCCCTCTTTATAAGTGAAGAAGGAGAGTTTGTAGCTCTTCGTATCGAGTGCAGGCACATCAATGTATTCCAGGCCCTTCAGGGAAACGATGCCGTCTGAACGATCTGGTTTGATGAGCTCCAACACAGAACGGAACCTGCACAGCAGGATGAAAAACACACAATGATCAAACATAAATTACACAATGTAGCTAAGTAGAGGAATAGAATTTGCAACATAGCGTTAGAATTTATGGTCAACGGAAGGTTTTATGATCATTACAACACATATCTCAAGAGCCACTGTATTGTGTGACTGTTTTATGGGTATTTTCAGGATTAACAATGTTTATCCATGTGCAATGAGCATGTTTATGTGCAATGCATCCAAGAAATGATTAGGATAATATGGCATTTTGCAGCATATATACCTCGTAAGTCTTTACCCCTTTATTTGGAAGTCTTTGCAATAAACTTGTATTTAATTATTTGAAAAATAAGACATAAATGACATTTCATGATTGTGAAACACTTCGTTGTGATGTTTCGGTGTGGATGAGGTACCTCTGAGGTCTGGGCAGCCAGTTGTGGACAGGTAATATCTGTGTGTGATGGGTTTTGCATTTGATCTCTTCAGTTAGTGTGCCTTCAGCCTTTGGTGGCTCAGCTGTGCCATGCAATATGTACAGTAATCCACTTCCATCGGGAAAGGAGAAGAACACAGAGCCCTGCATCAGAAACAAGTCACCATCAAATCAAAATTGACGATTCTTGTTTTTATAGGAAACGGCAATCAATTATTTGTCTGTGCATATAATTATTATTATTTTGAATTAATGTGACCCCATAATCTTTCATCAGAACATCTTACCAGCCCTCATGGAACAACATTTGAAGAGTTCAGATGCAAAAGCCTCTAAGTGCCATTTGAAATCTAAATCATTTGTCATCTAAAATGACCATTTTTATCAAGCTTGTATATTTAAGTTCAGAAATTTCACTTAAATGGCAATGAAGATTACCTATTAATTGTCATTTAAGTGAAATTACTGAACTTAAATATACAAGCTTGATAAAAATGGTCATTTTAGAAAAAAAATGTCAAATGGCATTTAGAGGCTTTTGCATCTGAACTCTTCATTTACTGGCACAGAGTTAGGGACAACCTTTCACTCACATGAGATCACAGCAATAGCAAACCACAATGATGGAAGGATCCAATCAATTCCTGACAGACAAAATCCAGTCCTGCCCTACATTTTTTTCTTGATTGAGCAGCCGTTTTATAAAATACTGAATACATCACAAAATTAGAGCATCACAACTTTTATTTCATAACGACTTTTAATAAAGCAGAGGAAAGTGAAATCATCGTTGGGGATACAGCAACTTTGCCAGTTGCTATACATTCATTTAAATTAAATAGTTGAATAGCTGTTTGACATATAATGAGTGGAAAGTGTCTTTATCTTGTGTAGAGAGTGTCATACCTCATGCCTCTCCCCATCTGCAGTCATGACCAGAGGCTTGTATGTGATCTCATAGGTGTTCTGCTGTGAAGGCTCAATGAGGAGAGTGGGCGGCCCACTCCAGTGCTCTCCCTCTATGACACATTTCAGAGTCCAGCGCTGGTTAATGCGGCTGGGCAGAACCAGAGACTGAGTACACTGACTGCGCACCTGACATACGAAATTCGCCACCTGCTCACACAAAAGAAAAAGTGACACAAGCCTTTAACTTCAACATTTTTATCAGCACTAGTAAATATACAAGGTTGCAATACTCGTTAAAGAAAACGAGGAAACACTTTACTTGAAGGGGTGTGCATAAGACTAACATGATACCTTCATAATCATGACATGTCATTTGACAACTGTCATTAAGTGTCATTCGCTCAGTTATGACATTTTTAATGCAAATATGACATTGTTTGAGATGTCTTTGTTATGACACCTTGACCAATACATCATAACCTGTCAGTGTTGTCATGACAACTTGACATTACTAAGACAACACAACCTGTCATAAACATGACATAGCAGATTAATTATCAAACTTCTAGCATCTAGCTTTATTGGTTAACATTACATTAAACTGTCATGTGGTTGGTTTTGACATTGGCTGTCATAAAGCCATTATAACTTTTTAATGACAAATTCAATTAGTACCACTGTAGTTAAGGTCACGAAAAATATTCATGACACAGTTATAATGGCCTCATGACAGCCAATGTCAAAGCCAACCACATGATAGTTTAACTTCATTTAATGTCAAGATGTCATAACAAAGACATCTTAATGTCATATTTGCATTCAAAATGTCATTATTGAGCAAAAGACACTTAATGACAGTTGTCATAAACATGCATAAACGCCTATTTCATATTCAAGACATATGTCATGTCATGGTTACGAAGGTGTCATGTCAGTCTTATGCACTCCCCTTCAAGTAAAGTGAGTCTAAGTCATTCAGACTAAGCCACTTACCTCTGCTGCGACCTGCGGGACAATGCAGGAGCCAGTGAGGGTGAGTTTTAACGGTTTGCCCCCCTCTATATCACAGTAGAGATCATCATAGCGCAAATCTTGACTCAGCTCCGTAGGGGCATAGGTCACTTCAAGAGATACTTCCATCCCTGGGGTCATGTAGCCCTCAGCAGGGGAAAATCATGAAATTGGGAGCAAAAGCCTTTACATCCCACTTAAATCTGAAGAGAACAAGGAAAAGCTGAAGATGCACGATACAAATTTCTATATTTTGTTACTCAGATTTATTCATATACAGATTCAGCTACACATTTTAGATGCAACCAGTCACTGAACTGTGATCACGCATGAATGCGTACCTCGCACCAATGTCTCCTGTGTTCTGCATGATGATGCGACGGGTGGCTTGGCAGCGCTGCGACCACAGCTCCAAACTGCAGGTAGTCTGTGTCCAGTCTGACCTCCACCCCCTGGCAGCTGCCCTTCATGACCAGCAGAGGGCGAATGGCACCTAGACACTCCAGATGCAGCTCCTCTATGAAGGGAGGCATGCGCTGTTCAGGAGAAAAGAGAAGCTCCACCACACAGCGGCCGCCCCCCTCTTTAAGCTTCACCTCCCCCTCTGGACGAACTGACAAGATCTGAAAAAGCACAATTATTCTTCTTTTTAATGTGTGCATGTTTTCATATACACTCATAAACATTGGTCATGTGACTGATTGTACATATGGTCAGATTTAAGCTCAAGATTTAAGATCTTTTGAGCTCTTTCACAACCGTTCTAGTCTACTGTACACTACTGAACAAAATTATTTATTCAGCAAGGATGCATTATATTGATTAAAAGTGACAGTACAGACATTTATAATGTTACGATAGATTTCTATTTTTCCGGAAAGACCTGGTACAGCCTATCTTTCTTTTATAAATATAATAAAACTAAAGACTTTTTGGAGATATGATGGATGCAATATTACTCTATAGGTACTCAAGGTCGACTTAGAGCTATTTAAAGAATGCTATTCTTTTGAACTTTCTGTTCATCAAAGAATCATAAAAATATTAAGGAGCATAACTGTTTAACATTTATAATAAGAAAAGTTTCTTGAGCAGCAAATCAGCATATTAGAATGATTTCTGAAGGATCATGTGACAGTGAAGACTGGAGATATGATGCTGAAAATTCAGCTTTGCCATCATAGGAATAAATAAACATATCAAATTTTTTTTTTTTACAAATTACAGTTTTCTACAATCACTTTTTTACTATTTTCAGAACTTTGATGTAATTTTTCACAACTCTAGACACAAAACTCACAACCAATGATCAACATGCACATTTTTCAAAACTCTAACCCATTTCTCAATTGCTTGGATACAATACACATAAAACTTAGATCATTTGTTCATTCAACAAAAATCACCTGTTCAATGACACAACATAACATCAAAGTACGACTATTTCAAAAGGCAATTTACATATAATGAGTGTATTTCAAATGAGTGTCTATTCATTTCCTTACAATGATCTGTCTATCAGCTGATACAACTGCTCACAATGATAAGTAACTGTTGCATTACTCTTAACGCATAGTTGTATGGAAACACAGACACATAATCTTCCATGTTTACAGTAAATCATGAAAGTTTAAAGATAACGAGATTCATTGTCGCCAATTAGCGTGGAGCATTAACCAATTTGACTACAATATCCATGGATGTAGCCTAATATTATATATTTTTCCTTTAATTCCAAATAAACCTATGTTGTGATTGTACTGTAGTGTTTTGCATCAATATATCACACACTTTGTTCAAAGATTCCACTATGTGTGTATTCTTTCTACTACTGCAGTACTTTTACAGAGAACACTTCACAAAGCGTGCCAGTACAAATTTTAGTTTTTATTTGTCTTATCGCACTTGAATGGTTTAATAGCACTTGAATGAATGATAGCGTTATCATACACTGTCGCGCCGCAAAAAAACGAATGCTGAGTTAATTGCGTTAAATATTTGTAACGCGTTAAACTGCGTTAAAGCCCTTATTATAATGGTAAATTTATTTTAAATTGTAAGAATATTTGACAATATTAATATTTTACTCAAAAACATTAGAAAATCTTCCTGACCCCAAACTTTTAAAAAGTAGTGTATAAGAGAGTGCATGTGCACGTGTTACCCTTGAGTCCAGGAGAGAGTTATCAGAGTGTCTCCGAAGACAAAAAGTCAGGGAAGAGTGGCTGTTGTTCACCAGAGGGACCAATTTCTGACTTCGCTGCCCAATCTGCAGAGCTCCAAAATTGACCACCTTATGTGCTGAGTCCTCTAAATGAATCTAAGACAAAAACAGTGAAGAATGAATATCTGTACATCAGGATGCAGAAAAGTAGGATCATTCAAAACTCACATCACCTTCATTTCAGTGCCCTGTCCCAGGATCTCCACGACTTGTTTGGCACACTTATTCATCTCAAAAACCACCTTTTCGTGGTAACGAACTGCTTTGCGTGGGTAGAAAGAGAAGAGAACTTCTACAGAGCCGCCAGGAGGAAGGACTTGAGGGGTGAAAGTGACCTCCAAAACGGGTGTGTTGGAGAAACAAACAGTCTAGACTGAATAAACAACACCATATTATAAAATCAATCACTTTACACATTTAAGAACTTGAACATTATCATGCAAAACAAAAATAAATTCTACCTGATTCCTTTTCTGCCTCGGTTGCTAATCACCAGTGTGTGTGTAGCAGGCACCATACCAACACAGTATATGAAATGCAGTCCGAAGTGGTGCTTGAGGAAAGAAAATTCCAGATCTGGAGTCATAGCTGAACCCATCAGGGCACAACAAAATGTCGGTCCATTCTTTATCTACAAACAGAGGAGAGAAACACAACAAATTCTAACATGGAAAATAAAACAAATCATGCAAATAGGATGGGGACAATAAGAATGACAAAAAGGTCTACCTTAATGGAAAAAGTCAGATCTTTGAGCACACATTTTCGCTGAGGGCAGAAGGTCACGGTGCAGTGACTCTGTCCACCTACAGCCACCGTGTCCAACGTAGGTTCCACTTGCAGGTGGGGCTGCAGCGTTGCAGGCCCAGATAGATCATACTCAACATCTAAACTAAACTTCCCAGGATTAGACACCACAAATGTGCATGTGGATTTATCGTTTAGCTCCACCTATTCAGGGAACAGATGGCAAAAAGCTCTTAGGCGAAGACGAGTCTTTCACACAACATACCGCCACACACGAACTTTGCATTCATAACTGATTTCGGTCCCACTTTATATTAAGTGGCTTTAAGTACTATGTACTTACATTGAAAAATAAGTATAATGTATTTATTGTACTTATTGTGCTCATTTTGTATTGTAAAACACTTTTGCTGCTATTGAGGGTAGGGTTAGGGACAGGTGTGGTGGTATGGGTAGGTTTAAGGGTAGGTTAATGTGTAAGGGATGGGTCAGCTGTGTAATTACAGATGTAATTACATAAATTAGTTACAGCTGTAATTACATGCAGGTATTTTTAAAATATAAGTACAAAGTAAAAACATGTATGTACACAATAAGTCCATTGTATCAAATTATTAGTTTCAATGTAAGTACACAGTACTTAAAGCCACTTAATATAAAGTGGGACCCTGATTTCACATAAATTTGTACCTGTTTGAAGTCAACCGGATGGATCTGGTGTGATGAGAGCTCTGTGATGGATCCCTCAGGGCTCTCGTATCGCACATTAGCATTCATGCTGTAACACTCTCCCTTCACATTCATGGTCAGAGACTGGAACTTCCTCCGCACTGTCACCACTAGATTAAAAGCCACATGTCCCTCACGAGTGGGAGTGATCCGTATGACCATCGGGATCCTGTCAGAGGCAGATGTTAAGGGGTGTAAACAAAATCAGTGCATAAGATAAAACGGTGTAAACAATAAATGAAGAGTTCAGATGCAAAAGCCTCTAAGTGCCATTTGAAATTTTCTTCTAAAATGATCATTTTTATCAAGCTTGTATATTTAAGTTCAGTAATTTCACTTAAGATTACCTATTAATTGTCATTTAAGTGAAATTACTGAACTTAAATATACAAGCTTGATAAAAATGATCATTTAGAAGAAAATTTCAAATGGCATTTAGAGGCTTTTGCATCTGAACTCTTCAAATGTTATGTCTCAGACTTGATACAAATACAATAACGTACTTATCTTTGGGTGGAACTGTTCCCTCCATAGGCTCTACCACTAAGCTGTCCTGGTAGCCTTCAGAGTGGCATGAGGACTCTTGGACCATAAAATGGAATGGTTGATCATCTCCATTAACCACAAAAACAGTCTGATGAGCTTCAAAACCTGCACATAAAGGCACATGGACACCCCTGGTGAAAAGACTGGCATGTGTTACTCATAACATCTAAATCAGTAGCTGTTATCATTTACAAGAATATCTCAGTATTGATTTTTCAATGTTCCAATGTTGTTTTGGACCCCATTAACATTCATTGCATGGTTAAAAACAGTCAAAACATTCTTCAAAATATTCTGTTGTGTTCCGCAGAAGAATATAGATATATGATAACTATCCATTTGTTTAAACCTCACCTAGTAACAAGCTGCCCAGATTGAGGTGGGCTCGATCAATATAGACTATAGGCTCTTTAGCAGAGCCCACCAGCAGAAAGGGCAAAGACAAGTTATGTTCAGGAATTAAGAAGGTCCAGAAGGATTCCACTAAATCCAGGTTGAGAACCCGGTACTCAAATGAGACCTGAAAACAACAGAGATGAAACTTTGATATTGATGCATCTAACCAGCAAAACATGTGCACCGTGATTTGTTAGAATAAACGAAACACCTTCGCTTCTTTCCCGGCTGAATGGACTTGTTTGGTGTAAGGCAGTTGAAAGGAGATTTGCCCGAGTCGTCACATCTCCAGATGAAAGAGTATGGCTTGTTCGTGGGATTAATAATACCAAATTCCCTGAGAGAAAATAATTTAATTCATTATTTCTGTGTAATATCACTCACTCATATATTAAATCAGGGACAAGACTGTCAGCATATTATAATATAGAGTACAGTATATACTACAATTCAGGGGTGCATTTCCCAATTCCATACAATGATGTAACTCACTGTTTAACCTTCATAGTACTTGATTACTAATTAATTAAAATAAATGCTACAATTGGTTCATTCAAATAAAAGCAATCACACCACTTTATCTCTGTGTCCAATTCAAAGCGGGCAGAATGATAGATCTAACAAACCCTAACTGATGTAAATAACCATTAATTTTACCCTTCCGATCAAATATTTGCGCTCAACATAAATAACGGCTTTAAGATTTCAAAATAACCATGGTATAAGCGGGATAATTAATTTGAATTATTTAATCACGTTAACATTAAGTATTTGGCGCAGAGCTGTAGTTCCAACTGTTTGCGAATGTATCATTGAAACTATGGTTTGGACAAAACACCAAATCGTTTAAATATTTTGGTAACAACGAACTTGCGACTATAGTTGGTTAACAATGCTTTTGGGAAATGCACCACAGTTTAGGAAATGATGCATTCAATTGAACAAAACTGACAGTAAAGATATGTATGGATTTGAAAAAGATTTCTATTTCAAATAGATGAACAAACTATTCATCAAAGAATCCTGAAATAACTGTATCATGGTTTCCATTAAAATAATACATATTATATAACAGTTTATGGTTTATTAATCAAACTCAGAACTTTCCATTTCATAAAAATGATCCACTTACCTGCGGACAGAAGTGCCAATACCCACTGAGGTGAACTCAATAACCCTGGTTTTGGGGTCCACAGTGAGTGAACTGTGAGGCTCAGGGACCCGTCTGTTTCCAGTCAGGTAGTCTGAATCCTTAAGGTGGAAATGACAGAATGGCAGCAAACTGCGCCCACTTACGGAGATTACTGGACTCTGCTCATCCTTTAGATTAGGGATGCTACAATTTAAAAACAGTTTGTGACTGAGCAGTAAATCATAATCAGCTAATTTCAGAGAGTGTTAGGAATTTATTAAATCTGACAGGCAAATAATACACTGTAAGTGTCTATAAATACAAGGAGTCTGACCTGCAGATCAAACGGGCCTCAAACTCAGCCACTTCCAGAGGGAGAATCGAATGTGGAAGGTTTAACTCGCTCCTGGATTGATAACCCCAATAGCAGGATCAACACTGAAGGGAGGAAGCTCTGGGTCTCCTAGCAGTAGAGAAGACACACTCTGCAGAGAGCTTGCTGGTCTCTCTGGTGTCCTACTGCCTTGAGCCGAGTGAGAACTCCTACCTGATCCATCAGATATATTACTATTACATTACTTGCATCAACTGTATATGTCAAATCAAATTCAGTAACATGCAACAAGATCAGACCACATTTCAAATATTTTTACCTCTATTTTCAAAGGATTTAGTCTTCCCATATGTATCCATTAGAACCTGCCAAGAATACTCCATCTTAACACTGCCTTTGTTCTCCATCTGGAGCCTAACAAACATAACAACACTTATGAAAACATTCATCTGTCCAAATTAATAATAAGCCATCGTGCATGAGTGCATTTCAACTTACTGAAAGACTCTGGTCTGGTACAGCATTGTGTCTTTGAAGCGGATGGGCCCAGTGTCACATTGGTATTTGACATAATCACAAGAGGCACTAACCATGAGCTCCATCTCTCTAGAGGAGTTCTCCACCACAGAGTGAGGAGGCTCAGGGTCTGTCGCAACAACCTGATCACAGAACAGGGATTAGGTTATAAGAATTATATCTTCACTGTAAAGTCAGACCTAATTTAAGACAGATGGACAACACAGGCTTCCATAGTAAAATTATTTCATTGTAATTGTCACTTCATGTCTTGCATTTGTGACTTTTATTTATTAATTGCCATTTTATATCTCAATTGAAACTTCCTATTTTATAACCGTGACTATTTGTTATTTTAAAATTTGTCAAAATGTTGGCTTTTAATGAACTATATCATATGTGCAGGTAATTTTTTTTCTAGCTGAACTACTGCATTCGCTTAATTATAAGCCGCGTTTCCACCGCAGGAACTTTCCCCAGGAACTAGGAAGTTTGGGGTGGTACTCGGTGTGTTTACACTGCAGAAACCAGGGTCTACAGGGTCTGCAGAAACCGGACTGTTTCGACTGAATTTTTTCACTTTCGACGAAACAAAATTCGTCAAAATTTCGACAAAAAAAGTTCTTATGAAAAAAGTTTCTGGGACAAAAAGTTCCTGGTAATTGCGGTGGAAACGCGGCATCATTTGTGCTATTGTCATCTCTATAACAGATACAACAAAACCCACCTTCCGTTTGTTTGGCTGTGACAACTTGTCTGCATCTACCCATTTAACAGTCCTGTGACAATCATCCCAGTCTGGAATCTGGTCTACAAGCTCCTGAAAGGTGATGCTGCTGAGTTTACATTTTATAGTTTGTGCATTCAGCACAATTGGCTGCTCTGAGCAGAAGGTCACAGTCACAACTTTGGAGCACTCAGCATGCAGGTGGCCAACTTGTGGAGAAAAACTCAGCTCTGGGCCATCGGGCAGCCATTCAAAGCGTAGCACCTTGGAGCTGCTTGGGTTTGTCATGGTAAAAGTTTCTTGATAAGTGTGGCCCACGTGACAATCTCCAAAATCCATAAGGTCAGACAGACCTGAGAGGAACAATTAGAAGGGATAATTATTACTGTTTAATATTAAATGAGTATTGAAACCAAAAAATATCTATAAAATAAAAATTTGTCTACAAATAAATTTTTTATTTTTTTTTTAAAAAGGGGTCATGAACTGGCTTTTTAAATTTTATTATATTGTTGTCTGAGGTCAACTTATGACGTTCGCTTGGTTTTTCCATTCAAAAACATCAGAATGAATAAGTAATAGGCTATTTTCAACCCTAGTTTTGAGCCTAGCTCAAAAACACTCGGTTTTTATGGGCGTCTCGCACTGAAGACTTGGAAGTAAACGCCCACTGCTGTGAGTGGATAACAGTTTTGCATATTATAATGAGTTTCAACACACTCGTCAGTGCATGTGGGGGAAATTGTTTTGAAAACGTCCAATGTTGTAAAATGGCAACCGGAATGATTTCGCTCATACATGTTCGACCCAGAGTCCGTGTGTTGCACCATTTGCGTCAGATCCAATATAGTCGGCACAGCACCGTTCTTTACTCTTAATCGGTCTGCAAATCCAGTCTTGTTTAAACAATCCTCAGTGAAATGAAGCGAACAGATGGACAATGTTTTACCCTCATCAGCTGGAACGTCATTAAAAATAAAGTTTATCCATGCAGTCCTATTGGAATCCAGAGGAAGCTTATGCAGCGACTGTTTTCTTCCACAACCAACTCGATCTAGTTTGTCATCATGAGGTGTTATTTAGCTATGCGTGTAATGCGCGAATCTGTGGGCGGGGCTAAACCGGCCGTGTTGAAGTAGGCCTTGATCTTCTTCTGCGGGGTGGGGTTTTATCCTCTTTGACGTCATAATTCCCCACTTAAAAAAACGAGTCGTTTGCTGAGCCTGGTGTCAATAAAAGCTTTTATTGGTCTAACAAGGACGTTTTCAATATGATGACCTCTTAGCTGTCAAAAGCTTTATCAAAACCCCTTTAATCATGCTTTGAAAAATTCCTGTCCTGTGCATTACTTACTTTCAATACTGTCCTGCTGAACCTTGCTGCCAATGTTGTCCAGGATGATGATGTCATGGTAACCCTCGCCCACAAGCTGCACCACAGTCTGATCATATTGGTTATCCTTTAACATTAACTTCATGCTGGCCTCAAACTTCTGAGCCACCTTTGGATGAAAGCCGACTTGGAATTCTGCATGTTGCCCAGTCATGAGGATCAGAGAGGCTACATGAGCCAGCTGTGCCTCTGATGAGGAACAAAAATCAGATTTTGTTTGCATATCTCATTCTAATGTTCTCTTTGCTTCAATGTATCATTGCCTGTCGTCTCCAGCAAAATGTTTATACACAACTCATGGAAGAAATAACATTTTGTTACTTCTGGTACAGCACTCCATAAAAAAGCAATAATCATAAAGCTTGAAATGACTTAATTAAATTTTAAAATATTCTTTAAGTTTATAACACAGCTCTCTAGAATACATGATTCTGATTGGTCAATGGTGCATTGTTTAGTCAACCATGCCTGCTTGACATCAGGGTACTGATTATTCTGTATTTTTTTATAAACCAGTCTCTAAATGATCCCTTACATAATCTATAAAAAATGATACCCAATTTAATGAAATGGAACAAGGTCCAACAAAAATCTGCTGCTGTTTGTGTTGACAGTTTCATAGCTGTTATTTGGAGAGCAAGACATAACGGCATTGTGCAGAAATTACAGTGGGAACATATTTCATTTGTGTGTAAGGCTTGCATTTACCAGGATTGCTTTCAGTGTGTGAGGAGGCCAGTCTGCATACAGTGCCAGGAGCAGCTTTTAGAGTGAAAACGTCCGGGTGACACTGTAGAACAAGGCTAACCTGCAAATACAATGGGAGAATGGATAATTCCAATGAATATTCAAGTTAGAGAAATAGCAATTCAGTCTTAAAGTGATTCTGATCTTACCTGTGCTGGCACATTGCCATTGTTCTTGATCATTAATGGAAGAGTCTGCCCTCGTCCCACCAATAATCGCTTAAACTGTAGCACCGGCTGACCCCGATTGGTCCTCTGAACTGGTCTCAGAACAGTGATGCTGGGCAAGTTGCCTTCACCCATTAGATCAAACACAAGAGCTTTGGGCCTGTGGGCAGAAGTTTGATTGTGAGTCAAAACAGAACGAGTAAAGCTTCCACAACCATCTAAACAGTTCAATCTGCACTGAGAGCAGTTACCTTGTGTTCATCTTCAGAACTGCCTCAAACACTGCGTGATATGTGCTCATAGTCAAAGGAGAAAAAGTGACTGTGGCAAAAGCATAAGAGTGGCTGGGGATACACATCTTTGCAGGGGTCAAATCAAAAACCTCTGCATTGTGCGTTGTCATCTAGAATGATCAAAAACAGGTTAAGCAAAGATACAGTTAAGCAACAATTAGCAGTAAACATTTATAAAAATGCTATAAAAGTCTTACATATTCTGCAGAATAATGCAAATACCCCTCACAAACACACCTTGACTGTTTTGATTGCTAGGGTGAGCTCACAAGACACTTTTCCTGGATTGGTCAGCCGAAACTTGGCTTTGGCTGACTGACCCACCAGCACATTGTTGAAGACAAACTTGTTCTCGTCCTGGACGTTAGACACCCATACTGTCCCGGTATTGCTCACACTGCAGCATGCTACTGTTCGTACAGATGCGATGCTCCTCAAAGATAGAAGCTATGTCTGTACTTGCTATTCCTATAAACAGTACAGTGACAAGACTGATCAAAATCTAAATGAAGATTGTCAACAAAAATTATTTTAAACTATAAAAAAATATATTTTTTTAAAATAAATAATAATAAAAATAATAAATTATAAAAAATATTATAAAAAATAATAATAAATAAAAATAATAAATAAATAATAAATTATTTTAAAATAAAAAGTTATTTTAAAATTATTATAAAAAATTAAAATAAAAATTTAAGCAGCAATATTTGTTTTTCATACTTCATGCGTGTTTCTTAATTCATTCACACATTATTCATGAGACACTAAGCCAATAAGCAGAGCTATATCATAAGGCCCACTGAGCCCAGAGGTGGAGCTGCACCACAGGACCCACTGGGCACTGGGATGCACCTGCACCATGGGGCCCATTGAGCACCATAGGAAGATATTTGTGGGTAATATAAAATAAAGTATTTCAAGACCAGGTTATGACTGTTATGAATTTTAACAAGCGAGGATATATTTTATAAATGTAGTTAGTTAATTAAAGGGATCCTTCACCTCTGGAAAGATTAATGTTTATTTAAAATGGGTCATTTATGTAGATGAAATGTGAAATTACTTTGGAATTTGGAGCTTTCTAGACTGAGAAAAGCCAGAAAATGTATTTTTGGCTTGTGGATGAGAGACAACAACTCCCAGAATGCACTTGCTTTGCTGCCCTAGGAGGCCACGCCTACCGGTAACAGTAGTTAAACAACAAGTCTAGGCTACTAGTGAGTCTCCATGATGAGTCTGCCCGAAAATGTGTTTCGAGATCACACAAAAAGTCGAGCAGAGGTGGAGGAAGAACTAATAATTAATTTGAAAATACTACAGGTATTTTCAAATTAATTTCACAGTAATTTCACATTTTTCTACTAATACAAAGCTAAATCCTGAAATGTCCCTTTAAGATTAAGGTTCCTCTCAATACTTATCATGACAATTTAAGTTATTTGGCAGTCATTTGGGTGATTTATAGTAAATAAAGTGATTAGATTACTCCATCAAAATGTACCATAAAAGAAAGAAAAAAAAATCAGAGAACATTCTTCACAGAACTTTAGATCTACTCATTCAGTCACAAACCTGGCATACAAACTTCCGTGACTAGCTTGTATGGAATTCCGTCTGGATTGTCAGAGGGGTCTCTGTCAGAGATGTCTATTGCTAGACATTCCTCCCAACTACCAACATGCTCTGCCTTGCAATCCACAGTAACTACTTGTTGGGCTCCAGGTGCCAGAATCCCAAAGCAAGGAGACAATGAGAAAACACCACATGTCAAATGTATCTGTAAAAAAACAACATGCATTGCATTTAAAACATAATTTGTAACTTTACATGTAATATACACTCCATTAAAACTGTAATATCGTTTCTTGCCTGTGCTGTCGTGCCAAACTCATTCTGCATAGTGTGTCGTAATTCACTGGCAGAGGATGGTTTTGCAGCATTACTGTCTTTTGATGTTTTCTTACTTCCCAAGCTTAAAAAACAAACAGGAACCAAGACATTTAATGTTTAACACAATTTCATTTCATTTCATTATAAAACAATAGCCATACCCTCTCCTCTGTGAAAGAACTGGGGCGTTTTTAGACATCCAAATGTAGAAACGCATCTCAAAGTTGCCTTTATTCTCCACAGTGAGAGTCTGTTTTTTACGTGAGCCGTGCAGAAGTGGGCCCAAGTTGATTTCATTAGTGGGACTGATCCTATATTTGGAGAAAAGTGCCTGGACTGACACTTTGATCGGTATAGTATTAATGGTCTCACCACCATCCAAATTGGGCTCAATAACCTATTCAGAAAATTCAATAAAATATATTAGTTTAGTTTTTGGTGACAGCAGAACTAAACTGTAAAAAATACTGCATGGTAAAGAATATATTAAGATTTAAGACCTGACAGCAAAGGATTGGGCTATCTCTGATGAACATCTCCTTGTTGTAGTGGTAAATAATCTGGACATTGCTGGCTTTATTGTTGGGGCGTAAAGAGCCCTTCTGAGGAGTGATGGAGAATATTGAGTTCAGATCTGGCATTCCTGGCTCTGTGGACACCAGTGTAAATCTGCAAGAGAAAATGATTCACAAAAAAAAGAAACATTACAGACATACACTACCGGTCAAAAGTTTAAGATCAGTAAGATTTTTTATGTTTTTAAAAGAAGCCTCTTCTGCTCACCAAGGCTGCAATTTTTTTGATAAAAAATACACAAAAAACACAGTAATATTGTGAAATATTATGACAATTTAAAATGAGTTTTTTTATGTTAATATATATTAAAATGTAATTTATTCCTCTGAATTTTCAGCATCATTACTCCAGTCTTCAGTGTCAGCATGATCCTTCACAAATTACTCTAATATGATGATTTTATGCTCCTAAAACATGTATGATTATTATCCATGTTGAAAAGAGTTTTTTACATTTTTATTTCAGGATTCTTTGATGAATAGAAAGTTCAAAGAACAGCATTTATTTTCATTAGAATCTTTTCTAACATTATAAATGTCTTTACTGTAACTTTTGATCAATGTAACTCATCCTTGATGAATAGAAGTATTGATTTCTTATTTATTTCCCCCAAAAATAAAATACAAATTCTTACTGACCCCAAACTTTTTAAAGGTTAGTGTTTAATGTAACAAAAGCTTTCCATTTCAGATAAAAGCTGTTCTTTTGAACTTTCTATTCATCAAAGAATAAAAATGTAAAAAACTGTTTTCAACATATTGTAAAAAACTGTTTTCAAAAATCATATTAGAGTGATTTGTGAAGGATCATGTGACACTGAAGACTGGAGTAATGATGCTGAAAATTCAGCTTTTTTTCAGAGGAATAAATTACATTTTAATATATATTAACATAAAAAAGTCATTTTAAATTGCCAGAATATTTCACAATATTACTGTTGCATCTGTCAGCTACTGGTGCCATCAGGTGCCCACTGATGGCATATTAGTTCTTCACTGTTTTCATTAGACTCTGTTGTTTCCGGACTTCATTTCCCAGAATCCTTTGCTCATTATTAGTTTATCTGTTTCAGCTGTGTCTTGTTTCATTTGATCACCCTGTCTATTTAAATGCCTTGTGTCTTCATTCAGTATGAAGTCTTGTTTGTTTGATGGTTTGGTTTATTCTTTGTCAGTCATTTGAGCAGTTCCTGGTTTCTTAATATTTTGCTGAGTTTTGGATTTCTTGTTCCTGTCTGCCTCAGTGGATTGTATTTGATCTGATTACAAGTGATTGACCCTCTGCCTGGTATGGATGATGACCTTGGATGATATTTGTTAATAAACTGCGTTTGGATTCTCACTCTCTTGCTGAATGCTGTCTTACCACCACAACCAAATCATTACAGAAGACTTCATCAACATGAATCCAGCAGTTGAACTAGTTCGTATGCGTCAAGGTAACCGCACACTTTAAGAACATGTACACATTTTCCTTGACGTGGCAAATGCTTCTGATCTACCGGACTGTGCTCTGATAGACTTCTTCTGTTACGGACTTAACCCTCTTCTCAAGGATAAGCTAATTCATGATGCACCTCGAAGTTCGTTCATTGACTTTCTGGACTATGCTTTATTGTGGAGCGGGTCCCAGTTTACTGTGGGAGCGGTAGATGGTGGTGCTTCGCCTAATCCTTTTTTGGGTCGGGACTACATGAGACAAGCTCCGGTGGCCACAGAGCTTGACCAGACATTTCCATCCGTGCCCACTCTAGTGCTGAACACCCCAGTGATTGCAACGTTAGCCAGAACTGTCATGTCAGAGCCACCAGTAGCCATTGCAGTCATGTCAGAGCCGCCTGTCACCAGTATAATCACGTCAGAGCAGCCAACTGCCAGCACAACCTCGCCTGATTTTTCAGTGGTCAAGATCAACAATCCAAGGCCTCCCATTGTGAAAGAAACCTTTCAATCTTCAACCGTCATGGACACCATTCCTGTGTTCCCAGGTGTCGTTGACGCAGCGATTGAGGATGCCAAAGCTTTTTATCCACGTTGGGGCTTGATATCCAAGCTGGCAGATCTACCTCTGAGACTGGTCAGAACAGCAGGCTTATCAAAGCCGCTATCATCGAATATTTCTGCTGATGCTTCTCTAATCCCAGAAACTATCCTATCATCCACTGTGCTTTCAGTGATGGCAGTGGCGCTGTGGTGTGTTTGGTCAACATTTGTTGAAATCACTTTGAATATGACCGTTGCACATAGTTCAGACGGTGTTCCAGTCCATGAATCTGTTCCTGCATTGCATCCTGAACCAGTCCTAGTTTGCATTTCTGCCGAGCCAGAGACGCCCCACGTCACTTCTGCCAAGCCAGAGACACCTCACGTCTCCTCAGAGCTTCCAGAGCCTCGTCACGTCTCCTCAGAGCTTCCAGAGCCTCGTCACGTCTCCTCAGAGCTTCCAGAGCCTCGCCACGTCTCCTCAGAGCTTCCAGAGCCTCGTCACGTCTCCTCAGAGCTTCCAGAGCCTCGTCACGTCTCCTCAGAGCTTCCAGAGCCTCGTCACGTCTCCTCAGAGCTTCCAGAGCCTCGTCACGTCTCCTCAGAGCTTCCAGAGCCTCGTCACGTCTCCTCAGAGCTTCCAGAGCCTCGTCACGTCTCCTCAGAGCTTCCAGAGCCTCGTCACGTCTCCTCAGAGCTTCCAGAGCCTCGTCACGTCTCCTCAGAGCTTCCAGAGCCTCGTCACGTCTCCTCAGAGCTTCCAGAGCCTCGTCACGTCTCCTCAGAGCTTCCAGAGCCTCGTCACGTCTCCTCAGAGCTTCCAGAGCCTCGTCACGTCTCCTCAGAGCTTCCAGAGCCTCGTCACGTCTCCTCAGAGCTTCCAGAGCCTCGTCACGTCTCCTCAGAGCTTCCAGAGCCTCGTCACGTCTCCTCAGAGCTTCCAGAGCCTCGTCACGTCTCCTCAGAGCTTCCAGAGCCTCGTCACGTCTCCTCAGAGCTTCCAGAGCCTCGTCACGTCTCCTCAGAGCTTCCAGAGCCTCGTCACGTCTCCTCAGAGCTTCCAGAGCCTCGTCACGTCTCCTCAGAGCTTCCAGAGCCTCGTCACGTCTCCTCAGAGCTTCCAGAGCCTCGTCACGTCTCCTCAGAGCTTCCAGAGCCTCGTCACGTCTCCTCAGAGCTTCCAGAGCCTCGTCACGTCTCCTCAGAGCTTCCAGAGCCTCGTCACGTCTCCTCAGAGCTTCCAGAGCCTCGTCACGTCTCCTCAGAGCTTCCAGAGCCTCGTCACGTCTCCTCAGAGCTTCCAGAGCCTCGTCACGTCTCCTCAGAGCTTCCAGAGCCTCGTCACGTCTCCTCAGAGCTTCCAGAGCCTCGTCACGTCTCCTCAGAGCTTCCAGAGCCTCGTCACGTCTCCTCAGAGCTTCCAGAGCCTCGTCACGTCTCCTCAGAGCTTCCAGAGCCTCGTCACGTCTCCTCAGAGCTTCCAGAGCCTCGTCACGTCTCCTCAGAGCTTCCAGAGCCTCGTCACGTCTCCTCAGAGCTTCCAGAGCCTCGTCACGTCTCCTCAGAGCTTCCAGAGCCTCGTCACGTCTCCTCAGAGCTTCCAGAGCCTCGTCACGTCTCCTCAGAGCTTCCAGAGCCTCGTCACGTCTCCTCAGAGCTTCCAGAGCCTCGTCACGTCTCCTCAGAGCTTCCAGAGCCTCGTCACGTCTCCTCAGAGCTTCCAGAGCCTCGTCACGTCTCCTCAGAGCTTCCAGAGCCTCGTCACGTCAGCCACGCCAAGCCTTGCGCTTCACGTCAGCCACGTGCCAGCCCAGAGACTGTCTCTGAGCCGGCGCCTGCTCCAGCCAATGTCCCCGTAGCTACCCCCAAGAAAATTTTGGGGTCGTCTCCCGCCGTGGCCGCCCGAAGGGTCGTCTCCGCCGTGGCCGCCCGAAGGGTCTTCTCCGCCCTGGCCGCCAGCACATCCTGCTCCGCCCTGGCCGCCAGCACATCCTGCTCCGCCCTGGCCGCCAGCACATCCTGCTCCGCCCTGGCCGCCAGCACATCCTGCTCCGCCCTGGCCGCCAGCACATCCTGCTCCGCCCTGGCCGCCAGCACATCCTGCTCCGCCCTGCAGCCATGAACCGCCAGGTCCGCCTGAACCCCCAGAAATGTCTGCTCTGCCCTGGTTGCCTATCCTGCTGCAGTCTTCAGGTCCTCTTCCCCTCCATGGTCCTGGCCCACCTTCCCGCCCCCGGATCCGCCTCCGCTCCACCTCCCACCTGTTTTTGAGCGTCTGGAAGCCGCTCCTTCGAGGGGGGCTATGTTGCATCTGTCAGCTACTGGTGCCATCAGGTGCCCACTGATGGCATCTTAGTTCTTCACTGTTTTCATTAGACTCTGTTGTTTCCGGACTTCATTTCCCAGAATCCTTTGCTCATTATTAGTTTATCTGTTTCAGCTGTGTCTTGTTTCATTTGATCACCCTGTCTATTTAAATGCCTTGTGCCTTCATTCAGTATGAAGTCTTGTTTGTTTGATGGTTTGGTTTATTCTTTGTCAGTCATTTGAGCAGTTCCTGGTTTCTTAATATTTTGCTGAGTTTTGGATTTCTTGTTCCTGTCTGCCTCAGTGGATTGTATTTGATCTGATTACAAGTGATTGACCCTCTGCCTGGTATGGATGATGACCTTGGATGATATTTGTTAATAAACTGCGTTTGGATTCTCACTCTCTCTGCTGAATGCTGTCTTACCACCACAACCAAATCATTACAATTACTGTGTTTTTTGTGTATTTTTTATCAAAAAATTGCAGCCTTGGTGAGCAGAAGAGACTTCTTTTAAAAACATAAAAAATCTTACCGATCTTAAACTTTTGACCGGTAGTGTATGTGATGTTATTATTTTGATTAAAATAGAAACATATGGTTAAATATCTATATAGTAACTTACTGAAAGGCTATGTCATATTTGCCTTTGTTTTCCAACTTAATTGACCGCTTGACCTCTTCTGATACTTTGATTGTTCCAAAATCTAATGAATCACCAGAATCTACAACAAATACACAAAGAAATGAAAAATAAAAGTTCATTCACCAACCCTCAAAATTAAGAAATTAATTCTGGTCACTCTTTTCTGTACACATGCAATGAATGTAGACAGAAGTTTCTGTCTTTAAATACATACACACATTACATACATGATGAGCCAATGAGCTAAATGTTAGTTAAGTACCTTCTGGAAGGATTATGTCCAACGCAATGTCATAGGCCTCTGCAATAATCTGAATGTTCTCTGAATGTTGAACGACATCAAGAACGTTCTCCACATCCGACACCTGGTAAAATAAAATAATAATGCATACTAAGTACAACACCAATTACAGTTACACTGACTATATGTCTCCAGGAAATATTCACATTAATTGCTGCAGTACCTCTAAACAAATGGATCTCTTCAATTTGACGGGGTTCTTAGCTATAAAATGCATGTGAAGGTTGAAGTCAGAATGAGGCATGATGATGCCCTGGATTCTGAGACAAGCTGAATTCCTCCCCAAGCATCTCCAGGCCCTTCAGCCTCCAAGCAGCTGGCAAAAGGGTGTTATTGCTTAAACGCAAACTCCGCGTTTCTTTTCTGTAGGAAAAGTATAAGAATTAATGAGAAGCATATTGTCATGTGAAGCATTTCTGATTAATAACAATTGACAAAAAGTCAATTATTACTTAAATAAAAGTGTTTCAAGCAATAATGGTGAAGTAAATGTAGTAGTAGACCTGTAAGGTGGAGTTTTGTCAAACTGGAGCAGTTTGCGGTCCAGCTCCAATTCAAGCCCTGACTCCTACACAGGAGAGACGGAAAACAACAGGCTCTGGGTTCCCCTTGATACAGAACACCACTCTGTCCTCTATATGTTTGGGGATATTTGGGTATGCCCACACCACTAGTACCTGTCAGGGGAATATTAATGACAATAAACTGAAGGCTAATGTTATTGTACAGGTAGTAGTGAGTATGAAGGTGTGCCTATTCAAAACCTAATTTGGGCATCAGGTGATGGACAAAAAATAAAAAACACAAAGAAGGAATGTTGCAGCACACTGAAATTAAAGCTCCAAAACACTTTTAATAAAGAAATATAAATAGACTGTTAGACTATTTACTGAGCATTTAAAATATTTTACATATTTAAAAATGTTTTACAGTTCAAACAAACAGATTTTGTGCAATAAGAAATGTAAACGTGCATACTTTTCGCTCATTGGGTTCCAGAGTCATATTTGGAGGGTCAAGAAGGAAAGTGGTGGCCTTGGTATCATGTTCGAAGCAAAAATTGATCTCCGCCTTCATTGTAGAATTGTTGTGAATTACAAACTTTTCCATGTTCTCTGGATATTTTCCTTCTTCAAACCTGGTCAGGATAACATCATTAATATTAATAAATACCTAATATAAATAAACATTTATTATTGAAGAGCTTTAACAAAAAAAAAGTACTGTTAAGACAACAAATAATGCAAAAGGGTTAGTTTGGCACCTCTCCCTGGTCTTTCCACACAGTAGAGGTCCAAACTCATACAGCTTCGACTGGATAATGTAAGTCTTTTGGAGTCCGCTCTCAGCCCGCAGGATCTTTTTGCAGTGTGCAAACACAATCCTATTAAATAAACACATTTACACCAATTAAATCCTGTCTAAGTTCAATGATAACTTAATTTCCCTACTGAAATGTCACTCACTTGGGGTCTCTGCTTATAGATGGGTATGCACAAATTCCTCTACAGTGTAGCTGATAACATCGCTTGGTCCCCATCACCTCATAGCTGAAAGTCTGATCAAATTTTCCAAGAACAGAAGAGTAAAACCTTATCCTTAGGGTAACTGCTTCATTTGGTGGTACAATCCAGCGGAAATGAGAGAGTCTGTAAAAGATGTAAATTCAGAATCAAATGCTTCTATTTATTTGTGATTGTATATGTGCTTAAGGCCGTGTGTCCACCGAAGCGTTTATCCATACGCCTGGCGTATGTTTTCGATTGTTTTCAATGGGAGCACCGCGTTTTTAAACGACATTAGCTTAAAGAGATACTCCACTTTTTTTGGAAATAGGCTCATTTTACCCCTCCCCAGAGTTAAACTGTTGAGTTTTACCGTTTTCAGATCTCATTTAGCCGATTTTTTTATATTTAGAAGAATATCAGTAACCAGACAGTTTCTGGTCTCATTGACTTCCATAGTAAAAAATTTTTCCTACTATGGAAGTCAATGAGACCAGAAACTGTCTGGTTACTGATATTCTTCTAAATATAAAAAAATCAGCTAAATGGATTAGAAAATAGTAAAACTCAACTGTTTAACTCTCGGGAAGGGTAAAATGAGCCTATTTCCAAAAAAGTGGAGTATCCCTTTAACAAGGCACTGAGCGTTTTTTTTCACGCACCTGACATATGTTTTCGATTGTTTTCAATGGGAGTGCCGCGTTTTTAAACGCCAAAACGTTTTAAACGTTTTTTAAAGCTGTTAAAGCTCTTCAACATTTTTTACTAGTCGCCGAGAGTTGAAAAATGTAAAACGCAGCGGTCATCACTGTCACTTTTTACCGTCCAATCACAGTGGAGGAGGGGCGGGACTAAACCACATTGACCAACTGTCACAACATTCTTTCTGTACAACGTCATCAACCAACAGAGTTAACTGAACAAATTATCTTTTAAGTATGAAACAAATTATCTGCGAAATCAGTTACAAACTGTGCTGTGGATATTCTGTCTCATAGCAACGAAAAGTCTCAACGGAAAAAACGCTGAGCTACCAAAACGCTCTCAAGCACCCACAGCTAGGCGCCTTCAGCAGAGCGCCTAGCTTTTTCAGCTGGCTAAAAATGCTTTGGTGGACACACGGCCTAAAGGACCTCCTTTACCCTTTGCTGTATTCTGAGTTGGGTTCATCAGAAGGTACACTCTGGCCAGGTTGAGATGTGTTAGTAATTGCCATGCCTTCCTGCAAACGACAAGTACATTGCTTTTAATTTGGTTCAGACAAGACTTTTTTTTTTGTTCAAATTAATGTTACATTTAAATCACAAGGCTTTAGATGTGTAAAAGAGAGTTTCTTTGAGACTTTAGTACCTGAGTAGCTTCTTCCACGTCGTCACAAGACATGGGCATCAAAAAAGTAAAACAGCTACAGGAGAGCTCTGTGTTGGGGACTGATCTCATCTTAGGGTATGAGACTATGGAGAATATTATTGGTGGTGGCGATGGGTGGACCTTCAGGTCCTAACCCTAGCCCATCCAAAACCTGTGAGAAACAATTTTAAAAATGACTTCAAGTTCATAGACTACGGATACAAACTTTGCACAAAGAAAATAATTCCAACATAAAGAGAAATTGAAGTATTTTACCTCTTCATGGGAAGGTAGTTTCATGCTACTGATGATCTCCAATGCACTCAGTTCCTTCTCTTTTATAAAAAGCCATATGTGTGGGATGGGTTCTGGCACCACCATCTTTTCCAAGTCTTCAGCACCATCAGTTGACACTTGGGTCTGACTAGGTGCTGGTGACTTCATTTCTGCAGGCTCCACTTTCAGCTTTTCCTTCTCAGCTTTCTCCTTCTCTCGTTCCTTCTTGCTCTTTTTGGCAGAGGGAGGAGGACAATCAACGTCTCTGGTCTCTTGGATTTCGGAGGCCATGGGCTGTACTAAAAGACTCTGCGTTCGGTCCCAGAACTGAAGAATGTGTTGGAGTTCTGTCTGGCTGTGTTCGTACAGATTGGAATCGGGCCAGTAGTTGCCTGTCACTCTCACTGGACTGTTGACGGAGAACAACAAAAAACAGCAAAGGTTTTAAAACATAACTGGGTAAGGTTAACCATGCTGCTTATGGTACAGAAATTATACATTTTATCTTGATTGGAAGTCAAATACTTAATAAATTTCATCTACTCATGTTACTAAATTTTAATCTTTTAATTTTAACCGTAAGCATATTGTCAATTCTACTCCTAAACAAACCATTTCTTGTTGTAAGTCCTTAGATGGTGGCAGAGTGTCTTCCTCTCGTGGTCTGGTATCACAGTCTTCACTAGGTGTCATCTCCTCTGACCTTAAACTCTCAAGCTCCTGTTGTCTTCTCTCTGCTTGTTCTTGCTCAAACTTTTCTGATTCTCTAAAGTAATACACAATTTGGTCTTATGTGCAGTTTTTGTGTGTGAAGAATATTTGCTATCATTACTCATATAGAATGCATTTACTTTTTTGTAAAACCTGTAATTAAAATTGACATAAAAATACTTGTTTTTAGAGTATACGTACATCCTGAATTAAATGCATTTGTTGATGGATTAACATTTAACCCCTTAACGCCTGAATTTATTTAGCTGTATATAAAAAAATGTTTTATGTGTGTTTTTGCCTTTAAGTAGATGGTAAATAATGTTGAGATTATCAATTTCACTTTTGCACAACTAATAAATAGAAATTTTGGTATGTTGCAAATCTGCAACAGCGGGCATAATGGTCAATTTGGGGTCAATTTGGTATGTTGCAAATCTGCAAGAGTGGGCATAATGGTCAATTTGGTGTGTTGCAAATGTTCCTGACCGGAGTAATCCTCGTGCGTAAACAGGAAATAAGTCCGTCACTTTGCGGTCCCACTAGAAACAAGTGCTTGTCGAAGGTCCTAGGTCCGTAGCGAATATGCACCAACCGGCATTGGGAGAATGCAGACGTTATCTCGGCTGGTTGACTGAGTCAAGACGGTTTGTCGCATATTTGTGACAGTGGGCGTTAAGGGGTTAAAAGTGAAAAATTGAAGGCATAAAATATTAGTATTATGACTCTAACTTAAAACAGTTACTATGAATTAAATATTTTATTTGTTTAACCACATGTCATATGACCATTAACAGACATCAGAGAACCGTGAAACATGCAACAGTGTTAATAAATTACTGAAATATGAACTAAGGGTACAGTACTTTAAATAAATATTTTATGTTAAAGGGGTTAAGTGTGACGAAAAACGTTTGGGAATCCCTGTTTTGGAATATAAGATTAAGGTAAACGATTTTTCCAGTGTACTTAAAAAAAAAATTAGTTGAATTAGTGTCAAAAGGGTGTAGTGCACCTGAGCTTGAAGGCGCTGTAGCTGTTAAAGAGGTCCATAACATAAATATGGCGACGGTTGTTGAATGCTTTCAGAAATGATCTGGAGTGTGTTACTTAGAGAGCTGCTGTACAGTGTCTCCAATCCGTCAACCACAACACCACGTTGACAGTCACTAAGCTATGGCATGGGAGCAAGGAAGACAAAATCACTATGTGCTGTCTACATATGCTGTGAATGACATAAACTATCATCCTTATATCAGATACCAGACATAGGGTATACAATAAACTGTACACAACGTACAGTAGAATCCGCGCTCACCTGCAGTCTTTCTGACAGGATCTCTACCAACACATCATCAGGCAGCGCCAGCTCTTCATTCTGACTGACACTCAGATGCCTGTGTGCCTGGCCATCTGTCTGTAACACACACACATTTTTATTTATATCCATTTATACATGATCCAGTACAGAACAACAGATCCATATATTACAGGATGTTTTACTACAGTATCTTACTATATTAATGTAGGGAAAGTCTCTTATCCTCACCAACACTGCATTTATGCATTATATTTTATTTATATTTATTTTTTAAACAGTAAAGTCAGTAATATTGTGAAAGATTGTTACAATTTAAAATAACTGATATCTATTTTAAAAAAATTTCATGTATATATATATATATATATATACACACACACATATATATATATATATATATATATATATATATATATATATATATATATATATATATATATATATATTGTAATTTATTTCTGTGATGGCAAAGCTCAATATTTAGAGTCAGAGAATATTTAGAGAATGATCCTTCCAAAATCATGAAAACATTTGTGCTACCTATTTTGTATATTTTTTTAAATGCTGAAACATTTTTTTTTTAGAATTCTTTGATAAATATAATTACATTTTTCATAGATTTTCTATTTATATATTTGAACTATAAATATCTTACTATATACTGTATATATCGCAATATCTTTTTGGAAAATTTTTGATCTATTTTTTTCTTGATTTAATAATTATTTTTCTATTTCTTATTTTCCAAATCTGTTCGATTATTTTGTATATTTTTTTAAATGCTGAAACATTTTTTTAGAATTCTTTGATAAATATAATAACATTTTTCATAGATTTTTATTTATTTATTTGAACTATAAATAGCTTACTATATACTGTATATATCGCAATATCTTTTTAGAAAAATGTTTGATCTATTTTTTTTTCTTGATTTAATTATTATTTTTCTATTTCTTATTTTCTAAATCTGTTTGATTTATGCTTTATCATATAGGGTAAAGGATTGTCATATATTCAATTTCATCTAATATATATGTGAAAAAGTGGAAAACCCAAAAAATATGTGTACCACTGAAGCAGCAGGACCATAGCTGTCATTCTTCTGTGAATGCCCTGTGATGTTTGTTTTGTTGCGGGTTGAGGCAGAAGAGGGCGGGACTTTAGGATCACTGGTCTGGCTTCCCTCTGCCGTGTGTTTGGCAACTGCTTCAACACTAAGAACACCAGCACCCTGACCAGGAAGAGCCATCATCTCTGGTCGTCTGCCTCCTCCACTTCCTTCTGAGCATACACCACAGCAACCTTGGTACATAGTTCTCTTGCCCTCCGGGCTGCAGAGCTGTTCCCTGATGACACGGCCTCCTGCACCACCTCATCTACACTGAGATAAGCCGCCCCATAGTGCTTAGCCAGAGTAACTGCTGTCCTTGTTTTACCTGCAACACAGATGTTTACATTTACAGATGCAATAAAAATACCCTTTTTTAAAATTATTATCTATCATTTTTCCTGACATCTTACCTGACAGGGGAGCACCATGCACAATGATGGCAATGCCCCGGCGATTTAGGGCAGCCTTGCCCTCTGGTGAAAGATCAATGCCCATGTGACGTGCGATAGCTCTGGACACAGGGTCGTCTTCCAGTTCCCCCACTGCAGTTTTAGCACTCATGTTGTCTTTAGTCAAGCCTTTGAGGAGAAGACACATGTATTCTCATTTTTGTGCCTGCAATAATGTACTGCATCATAATACCAATCTCATAACAAATGCAAATGCATTTAAATTACTATTCCCTCAGTTGAACCATACCTTTACCACCGAGTGTTTCACCCTCATATGGTTCAGTTGTCTCCCCTTGTCATCTTCTGCAAGTCCTTCCACGAATCTTAAAAATAGGCAGGATCTATTAGATTCACTAGAAATCATGCCAAAAGGAAAGGTGATCATGCACTCAGATGTCCGATTTGTGTTAGTCTTGTATACAATTCTACATCAATTATAAATTAAAACCTTATTTCAAAATTTGAAACTCAAAAGTTATGGCTAAAAAGGCAGTCTGACAAAACACAAGCAAATATCCTTTGTTTACTACAAACACAGCATAAAAAGACTCATTTTCAAGTGTAAACCCATTTTAATTTAACATTTAACAATATTATTGATCTGTGTTGTACTACTTTCATGTTATCACTGTGAAGCTGCTTTGATACAATCTGTATTGTGAAAAGCGCTATATAAATAAATTTGACTTGACTTGACTAATTCACAAGAATAGGTCTGACACATGCAAGCAAAACTAAACAGGTCTAAAATGTCAACCTGCATCAAAAATGTGCCTTTAAAGGTGCTCCATGTAATTATTTTGATTGTACTAAAGCATAAAATACCATATGTTTGCAGAGACGTAGGAAATATGCTAACTAAGTTCAAATACTTGTTTGTTTAGTTACTGTACTAGTACCGTACTAGTTATTCTATACATCTACTAGTCTGTGTGATCCCGCCCACAGCCAATTTACCCAATAGTATTTTGGTATAGACAGTATTTAGGAATAGTATGTCAGTTGGTGGAATACACAGCGAAGGAAGCCAGCAAATGAACTGGTTCAGAGATCGCTAAATTAAAAAAAAAAATAAAACCATATACATTAGCTGATCAACTTATACTGTAAGGCTCGTCGCTTTCCATTTTCAGTTAAGCTCGTTTCTGTTGCATGTCCAAAATCTGGCATAAACTCTTTAAAGAGTCTTAAGAGGAGGGGGCGGGGGAGAAAACTCTCCAAAACTATTTTGGACTGGCAGTACCCAGTTCAACCACAAGCTGTCAAAATTACATAGTGCACTCTTAAGATAATTTCTATTATCATATAGACCAGGGGTTTTCAAACTGGAGTCCATGGAAAAATTTTGAAAGACATTGTGTAAAAATAAATAAATTATTAATAAATAAAAAAAGACTTTTTTAATTTTTTTTTTATTAAAATAATTATTTATTTATATTTAAAAAAATTATTTATTTTTTAAATTAAAAATAAATGGATTAAAATAAAAGTAAAAAATATTAAAGAAATAATAAAAGAAATACATTTCAATTTCAGATTTGGGAGTTGGTGGCATTTAAAAGATTGAAAACCCCTAATGTAGACCATCTCTGCTGTAGTATGCAGTACCCCGGTTGGTTTGTGAGCTGTGCTCTTTGTAGTAGTCCAACAGTTCTGGGGGCAGAGTCTCGCCAGGAGAACGGGAGGTAGAAGTAACACATTTTGAGCATCATATCCTTTTATCATCCGCAAGATCTGAGGAGCAGAACATAAAGAAACAATGAGGAAAGATAAGAAACATATAATGGGCTTGTCTAAACAGTGTCCAGGAATTAAAACAAACACATCTGATTGTTGAGAAATAACATTCCTTGGGACAAATTAATATAAATATTTAAAATCTCATTTATAAATGAAACACTTAATAACATAGATCAGATAATGTATTCTTGGAAAATTTGATAAATTGTTCATGTTGAAATATTCATATTTCAGTATGTCATCACATTACTTTTAATATAAATATAATCACGACAACTCTCTAAATAATTTTAGTATTTTATTGAATATGCCAATATTCATTAGAGGAGAACACTATTGGTTGAGGAGAGAACCCCTGATATGATTGTAAAGCGCTTTGAGTGTACAGTAGTACATATGAATGTGCTATATAAATGCCTCATTCATTAATTAATTAATTCATTTATTTGGTCTTATATTTTATAACGGTGCTGCTGTGAAACAAGTATGCAAACAAACAGAAGAATGCAAGAATGTAAACGAAACGAAAGTATTTAAACAAACAATGTAAACACAGAAATCTCATTGGCTGCAGGATCAATCACAAATCAAGGACCAATCAACCTGCACCCTCTAGAGTTTCATGACTGAACTGGATTTGTTTACAGAAATATTGAGAATAAAGAGATCTAAAAATATATATCTTGACAAAAATCCCATTTGGAACCAACTAAGCTCACCTCTTCCTCTTCTAAGTACTGCTTGTCGAAGTCCAGAGAGTAAAACTCAATAGGGAAGGGGCAAGGGTTGCGGACAATCACTTCAGCAACCTTTCCTCCACTGTAGGGTAGGATGGATCCCATATCTAGTGTTGAGGAGGAAAACTCCAGCTGAGGCTCTTCTCCTTGTCCTTGGGCCAGCAGCAGGATCTTCTGAGTGCTCTGAGCCACTGTTATCACAAGTCTCTGACTGTATGTTCTCTGAAGGGAACACAAGAAAAGAGGAAGCAATCAAGCTTGTGAATAAAAACATGTCGACTGCAGGCAACACAACAATATGTTGGAATTTTTCATAACTAACTCAGTAGAGGTGCCTTCACCCTGATTTAAGGAATAAAATTCAACATGGTAACTGATTTGTGTTAAAAAAAATAATACCACTGTTCAACAGTTTAGGGTTGATATGATTTTTTTATGTTTTTGAAAAATGATCACCAAGGCTGCATTTATTTGATCAAAAACACAGTAAAAGTAATGCTGTGAAATATTGATACAATTTAAAACAACTGTTTGTTATTTGAATTGTATTTTTTTCCCTGTGATTAGCAAGCTACATTTTCAGACAGCCATTACTCCAGTCTTTAGTGTCACATGATCCTTTAGGAATCCTTTAGAAACATTTCTTATTGTTATATATTGTTAGAAACAGTTGTGCTGCTTAATACATTTGTGGAAATTTGTTCTGAAAGAACATCATCAATTTGAAATCTTTTGTAACATTCTAACATTATTCTTCTAACATTATGCTTCACTGTAACTTTTGATTAATTTATAGCACCATTGCTGAATATATATATATCAATATCTTTACAAAAAATCTTACTGTTCCCAAAATTTTGACCAGTAGTGTATATGAAAAATCTAATAATTGTATAATCATACAGTCGCTAGTGTCTGTGGTTGACTTTACCCCTCTGCTGGGCTGAATTTAACCTGCACGTTGGTTCTGTCACCAGGATGGAGTGTGCCATCGGAAGGCAATAACTCAAAGACAACAGGAGGAGGCCGCTGTTTCAGCACAGCCTGTCGTCTGAGGTACAGTGGGATGTGCTTGTCAATCTAATCACAAAACAGATAATATCTGGAATAAATTTCCACTTTATTTAATCACACTACAAAACAAAAAAACAATATAATGACAAATGGTAAGAGGGCTGAGGTAAATCTCAAACTGCAGCCTTATCTAAATCTAAAACTAGAAGCAGCAAACATGCCATTAAGACAAATGAATCTCAGCCCTGACAGCAAACACATTTTAATATCCAGATATATATATAATTCATTACTGTGACGAGTCTCTCTACTCTTCCTGCTATAGCTGACTCTTCAGGGGAACAATATCCAGTTCATCCCTCTATAAAAGTGTAGGCTGGTTAGTGTTGAAGGAGAGGTCTTTCTCTGAAGGAGAGTTACTTTGAGTTGAGCTGGTTTGTTCTTAGGTTAAATTAGTTTTTGTTATTTGGTTTATTATTTTGTTTTATCTGGTTGATACACTTACATCCATGTACCTGACATACCTTACAGATGACCATGTTTACTTGTTTTATATATTTTTCTATTTATGTTAGTAAATGTTTATTTCTGCAACTCAATCACTATGTTCTCCATTTCATTTGCCACGGCTTTGTGCCGGTCGTGACATTACTAAGGCTACTGTATGTTTACATGGAACCAATTCTGAAGAGAAAAGCAAAAGTGGCGTTGCGTTATTACTTTTAATTCTGCGTTTAGACGACCTTTATGAGTGGGAAATCTCTGAGCATATGGTGACGCAAAAGTGTGTAAAATTCAATGTAGTATGCACTCCAGGCGGCTAGGTGGCAATGTGGAGCACTGCCACACAACAACACCAAGTCCGCGCACCTGCGTACAACCTTCACTGTCAAGCAGACTTTTGCGATTTTACCCTTTAGATGGGAACGCGACGGTGGAGCGTTTTAAGATTTCCACTAAGGAGGGTGGTTTCACTTTTTGCGTTTTTAACCCCCAAAACACAGTCGCCGTGTAAACGAAAGGCACATCCAGATAAAATATTTTTACGTTTTCACCCCGTGAATGTTCTCGTGTAAACAGGGCCTTAAGATTTCCACTCTGGAGGGTGGTTTCACTTTTTTGCGTTTTAACCCCCAAAACACCGTCGCATGTAAACAAAAGGCACATCCGATAAAATATTTTTATTTTTCACCCGTGAGCGTTCTCGTGTAAACGGGCCCTTACAATTTCCACTCTGGAGGGTGGTTTCACTTTTTGCGTTTTTAACCCCCAAAAACACTGTCGCTGTGTAAACGAAAGGCACATCCGATAAAATATTTTTACTTTTCACCCGTGAGCGTTCTCGTGTAAACAGGGCCTTAAGATTTCCACTCTAGAGGGTGGTTTCACTTTTTTGCGTTTTAACCCCCAAAAACACCATCGCCGTGTAAACGAAAGGCACATCCAATAAAAATATTTTTACGTTTTCACCCGTGAGCATTCTCGTGTAAACAGGGCCTTAAGATTTCCACTCTGGAGGGTGGTTTCACTTTTTTGCGTTTTAACCCCCAAAACGCCAGTCGCCGTGTAAACGAAAGGCACTTCCGATAAAATATTTTTACGTTTTCACCCGCGAGCGTTCTTGTGTAAACAGGGCCTTGAGATTTCCACTCTAGAGGGAGGTTTCACTTTTTTGCGCTTTTAACCCCCAAAAACACAGTCGCCGTGTAAACGAAAGGCACATCCAATAAAAATATTTTTACGTTTTCACCCGTGAGCGTTTTCGTGTAAACAGGGCCTTAAGATTTCCACTCTGGAGGGTGGTTTCACTTTTTGCATTTTTAACCCCCAAAAACGCCATCGCCGTGTAAACGAAAGGCACTTCCGATAAAATATTTTTACGCTTTTACCCGCGAGCGTTCTTGTGTAAACAGGGCCTTAACCAGCTAATAATGATGGAAATGAACCTCAGACCCAACATGAAATCAAAACAGACTCTATGTACCTTTTCAATACATGATCACAGTCTTACTGTGAAAAAAATAAATCAGTGTATGTTGTTCAAAAGAAAAGAAAAAATACTCTAAAAGGCTTGTACCTTTTTTGGCCGTTCCTCCTTTCTGATACTCCACTCACAGGGCACTGGCCCGTCATTGTACAGCTGGACCGTGATCACCTGGCACAGGCCACACTGGATGGTGTTGGAACTGCAGTGTGTCTGTTGACACTGTGAGGGAGGGCATGGTGACCTCTGCACATAAACACACCTGCACTTGGGGTCCCTTAGTCACCTGTCAAAAAATCAACAAAAGGGCTATTATGCACAATAAACATAGCAGTGTGTACTATACAAACAATATGCTAAATTGATCAAAATCATTCCAATTGAATGCATTTTAGCATCATGTGTGAGAAGTTAAATAAAAAAATGAACAAATTTTAAGATTTTGCTTCCATTTGTAAAATGATAATTAACATTTCTTATTAATTTTGTCCTAACATTCAATTGTCATACAAATGAGTCATTATGATGGTGAATGTTTGCAATCAAAAAGGCACGACTTAGTCAATATGTTGCTTTCATCAAACCTGTATGGGCATAACGGCATTGATCTTTCCCAGACTGGCCTCACGGGTATCAAACTTGACTTCAAACGTCTCAGTCTCACAGAAGGGCAAATTCTGCACCCTGTCCAATTCTGTACTAAACCCTGTGAGAGGAAAAAAGAATGAATATTAATGCAGTGGATCCTCAATAAAGCTATAATGAACAATTCTGTTTTAGGCTTTGCCAGATACTAACATACTGGAATAATAACACTCAGAAAAAGCTCAATTTCAATCAAGCCACAATCTAAACACATCACAAAGATTGACACCTACTCAATCTCTGGCTATTTTAATTCTATTGTACATTCTGCAGTATGGACCAACCTGTGCCTGCCAGTGAGCTCTTGTCAGCTCTGAAAGATACAGCCACTGGACAAGTGTTGGTTACTTTGGCAATGTGGGTCACGATGCTGCCATTGATGACATACCCAAAGTCCAGTGTGTACTCAGGCAAGATTAACCTAAAGAGAAGGTCTATCAGACACACGCATTGATCGCTTGTAAAAAATGGAAGGTTTCTACATGAATAAACTTACTTGCACAGCTTCTTGAGCCAGTTGTTAGTGGACCCACTTGCTCTTAGATCAGTGACTTGGTGCTGTTTCTGAACAGCCATGGCATTTTCCTTCACAAGGAGCCGTTCTAACTCCATCTGCAGCAGGCCATCATACTACGGCACACGTATTTATAGTAATACACACAAATATATACATACAGAGATGTAATAATACTCTATATTATTATTATATTCTCACAGGAGTTTAACAGATCACACACGTAATTTATGGGTAAGCTAGGAAGAGGAATGTGCAATTATCACAGACACTCACAGTGGGAATGAAGTCGTTTTCAGGTGGCATCTCCTGCTCAACACCCCTGCTCAACACCCCTTCCCTTAATTTTTCATTCTCCAGCGAGTCTTTTGCCTCCTTTAGCAAAGAACCATATATCTCTGCATCTAGCCAATGAACAGAAAACATCTTAACAAGGTTTCATAGCCTCCTTCAAAAGCCCTATTCAATTGAGATTTCATTTCAGAACATACTGTATGCGTGTACACAAATGTATTACTGTGGATGTCTGTAATTTTGTCAATTCGCACAGGATGCACAATATTTGCAGGAACTTCAAAGATAGGTCATGCAAATGCTGAATTGCTTTTACACATAATTGACCTTAGCCTGGTTGAAACCAGACCATTCTCAGTTGTAAATGAGCTATGGTCTGGCAAAGCATCATAGACTGTGTCCGAAATCTCCCTCTACTCACTATATAGTGGACTACATAGTGAGCTCGCCATTTTGTAGTGCTGTCCGAATGTATAGTGATGATTATTATACCCTATATAGTCCACTCAATGTATCCCAGAATGCATTTTGAAAAGTAGTGTATGACCGATGGTCATTAACCCAAGCCCTACATACCATCACGCATTGCGCTGATCGTAAAAATGGTGGACGGAATCGACAAGGCGAGCATCTCGACAATACAAATTTGTCATACAAATGTAAGTTATGTTCTGTCTCGTTTAACTTATGATATGTAGTAGTTTTACAATTAGAGCCCGACCGATAAAGGATTTTGAAGACCGATACTGATAGAAATATTTTTGAGTTTTAAAACCCGATATTCCGATATATCGGCCGATATTATTTTTTTTTTTAGAAACGCGCAACAAAACATTAACAGATTTCCCTAACATAGTTATTTGTAGTTATTTATGAGTTTTAACTAAAATAATGTGATAATGCATTTTAAAAAGAAACTTGTTTCTTTTATGGTCACAACACAACAGAGGAACATCAAAATATATTAAAGTTCTGATAAATAAAATAATAATTAGTCCCAACATTGCCTTATAAGCTACCTTATAATTACAATGTCAGCTTGTTTATCCCTTTACCTGCACTTTTTTAATTCTTTCCTTCAAGCTACATCAAACCATTTTCAACCATCAGTTGCTGCCTGCCGTATAAAACCTACTATTTAGCGATTCTACATCTCATTACAGAACGACAGTCTGCAACGCACACTTGGCGTCGTTGGATTTCACACACATGTAAAAGAAAAGTTAACTTTTATGCACAATATACGTTTGATACTTTTTCTCTGTCTAAATGTTCACTCCTCGCAAGTCTAACTTACATTTTACAATGCAGGGACGGTAACTAGAGATATGCTAGTTATAAATTAACAGTAATCATTACTTTATTTAGGCAGAAAAAGTTTGTGGTTTCCAAGCACATTAATGTTAACGTTAGCGGTCTTCCACTGATGATGGTGGTATTAGCTAGCTTTGTGGTTAGATAGTCTATGATGAGCCATAATTTAGCAATAGATAATGTCATACTGCAAATAGTAAAACATACATTTTCAATATAACAGGCCAAGAACAGATGATTGAAGCGTGTTTCGTCTGTTTTTATTTTATTTTTGAAATATTCAATTTATCGGCCATTATAACTGCCAATACCGATATTTTGGAAAATGCCTAATATCGGCCGATAATATCGGTCTGGCTCTGTTTACAATTTTGTCAGACATGTATAAAGTAATGTACAAGACATGTACACGTAATCAATGGCGCCGGTGTTTCTATTATGCTGGTGAGCTCACTATATAGTGCTTTCATCTCTGAGTGTTGTTCTTTGCTCTGTTTTTAACAAAAAGGAAACGTTGAATCGCAACGACTGATAGCTGATTCGAACAAGTGATGTTCGACGGCGGCATCCATCTTTGTAATGTAGGCTACAAAATCTGCTTCAAAATCTCAGCGCTGTCGTCATTGTGTAAAGCCCGCCCCAACGTTTCTGATTGGTGCCACGATTTCGACAGATTAGAAATGGGCTTGAATGAGCTCTTTGGCAAACTAACTTTCAGAGCAAAACTAAATTTGCCAGAAGTTGTAGGCTAAATTGATCCATTACCAATTTTGTTTAGAGAGTTGTTTCTCCCGCACCCTCTTCCTCAGACTTGGCACTTGCCAGATTGTGGCAACGCAACAGGAACGAGCACGAGTGACAATGGAAGCTGACGAGCCTTACACTGCAAGTTGATT
The DNA here is from genome assembly GCA_030378365.1 of Hybognathus amarus. Taxonomy (NCBI): domain Eukaryota; kingdom Metazoa; phylum Chordata; class Actinopteri; order Cypriniformes; family Leuciscidae; genus Hybognathus; species Hybognathus amarus. The sequence continues at coordinate 86,711 of JAQIUQ010007720.1, read as the reverse complement.
TATCTGCTTTTTGATGCGTCTCTGGTCATACAGCCTTTTAAATGGATAAGGCTTTTTAGGTGTTTCCTAAATCTTTGCAAATATATGGTATTTTTTTTATTAAATTCAATTATTAGTGCCTGTGATTTGGGAACCTTTAAAGAAAAAGTCATTTTAAAACATTCAAATGGTTTAGATCAAAATCAAATCATCTTACGGATTGCTAATACAAATTCAACAATCTCTTATTATAGGCCTTATAGTGTGATTTAATGTTGTAGTATTGACCTTATGATGTAAAATTATCTCTTGAGCAACAAAGCCTGCCATTTCTTCACCGTTTAGTATAAACTGCCTATGTTTGTAAAACAAAGAATCCGATCAATAGGTAATCAGAGAGCAACACAACACTCCTTCCTCAATAATAGTTGCACTATTTGCTCTATAACCACAAGACCTAAGTTCCCACTGAGAGCAAAACTGCTTGTTTCTAAGATAAATAGCACTAAATAGGCTGCATATCAGGCAGGAAAATAGGTTTGAGCAGTTCTAGCGCAGGGGCTGAGCTTGCTCAAGGTCAAGACCATTACATCAGTCAGCAAGCTGGCATGGTGCGACTGTGATTGCGAGCCAGGACGCAGGGCTGGCCTCCTTTTCAATTGTATTTGATGAGAGTGAAAGTTGGACCATATTCAGGAATTTAAAACATCCTGTCAGAAATTCGCAATGTGCCCAACAATTTTGTGATGCTCTGTTGGCCTCAGAATGGCTAATTCATTTATAAGATTCGATAATTAGATCACATGAAGACGTGGTGTCTGACTTGGCCAATAACTTAATGGCTATACTCTTAACTCTTACTTAAAGCTCCTTTCCTTGTTTGAGTTGGCATCAATAGGATCTTTTTGCCTGTTTTTTCATCCACTAAGTGAGAGAAAAGTAAGGGAACGCATTCTCATGTGTACACAATGTTTAGCATTATATAAAAGTCTTCATAGTGACTTGTGATCAATTTAATGTGTCTTTCCTTAAAGGAGTAGTTCACTTTTAAAAAAACTTTTGCTGATAATTTACTCAACCTCATGTCATCCAAGATATCCATGTCATTCTTTCTTCAGTCGAAAAGAAATTAAGGTTTTTGATGAAAACATTCCAGGATTTTTCTCCATATAATGGACTTCAATGGGAACCAAACGGTTCAAGGTTCAAAAGACAGTTTCAGTGCAAACTGTTCAAAGGGCTTTAAACGATTCCAGACGATGAATAAGGGTCTTATCAGCGAGACGATCGCTCATTTAAAAAAAAAGTTTACGTTAAGCTCAAATGGTTGCCTTGCTCTGTTCTTCGATGCATGTTCGTGACTCTCCTGTTCGAACTCGTTTATCAAAATGAACAAATCTTTTTCGTGTCATTTGGTTCATTCAACGAACAAAATGAACGAGTTGACTCTGGAAAAGATTTGTTCATTTTAATGAACGAGTTCAAATGGGAGAGTCACGAACGCGCATCACACCCTAACAGAGCAAGGCGTCCTTTTGAGCTTATAAAGCGTAAACTTTGTTGTTGTTTTTTTATGAGCGATCGTTTCGCTTGATGAGACCCTTATTCATCATCTGAAATTCGTTCTAAATCCCTTTGAACAGTTTGTAGTTTGCACTGAAACTGTCTTTTGGACCTTGAACCGTTTGGTTCCCATTGAAATCCATTATATGGAGAAAATACTGGAATGTTTTCAGCAAAAACCTTAATTTCTTTTCGACTGAAGAAAGAATGACATGGATGTCTTGGATGACATGTGGGTGAGTAAATTATCAACAAAAGTGAACTACTCCTTTAAAGCATTAGTTTCTTTAAAAAAAAAAAAGAAAGACAATCTTACTGAAACTTTTGAAAGGTAGTGTATGGCCGACAACAACATACCCAGATTTCTAGGAAGGTCCAGACACAGTCGAGAGAAAAATACCCTCTCCTCTTACAGTAATGACTTCAGCTTCATAAAACGCCACTTGCAACTGAAAGGTCTTGTGAAACACTTCTGGAATTCCTGGAAGGTAGTATACACTGAGCCTCATTTCTGCATACGGCTCTAGGTGACCCTTCAGAAGAAACACATCCATGACAAATGATGCACTCGTGCCACAAATTTGATAGGAAGGAAAGTAATCAGTGTTTTAAAACATGAAGAACATCTCACCTTGCTGGGGATGATGAGAGGCTGACCAGGTAACAGTTGCTCCACTAGGAGTCCTGGTTCTCCAGTTAGAGAAGAGAAATCAAATCCAACTTTCCCTGTGTTCCTCAAAATGAGTTCAGCTTCAGCCACTTGGTCAAACAACTGTGATTATGTGCAGGGAGAGGGGGATTGTGTTGAATAAAACCTTCCATTTATACAGATTGCTGGTGAATTAATCATATTTCGAATACAGTATGTCGAACGTGTGAATTTACCTGTAAACCAAAGTCAATGTCATTTGTGTCCAGTGTATACGAAACAAACGAAGCCTGACCCTTGAGTGTGATCTCATAGTGGGCCCACCCTCCACCTCACACAATGCCAACACATGCGTGCTGATGTCAGCGTGGCCAAGAAATGAGAAGGTCATCAGCTTGGTGTCACCAGGCTGTAGTTCCCCATAGAGTGAGGAGATATCAAAAACCTATGAAATAGATGAGAATGAAAAAGAGCAGCTTAAAATGTATAATACTCTTAGAGAACACAACGCAAGGTTATACGGACCTCTTTCACACTCACACTTGGATGCCCATTGGCTGTGAGATTGATGGGTTTGCTTCCCAGCTGTGTTGAGCAGGTCCTATTCTGCTCTTGTCCACTACCATGATGCAATTCATCCTCTTCCAATTGAGGCACGATTACATCAGTCTCCCTGCAAAAATATAAACAATGACACATTATTAGTGGTTTTCACCAATCATTAGATCTCCATCTCTCTTACTTCACGTTCTTGTTCCGCCTTAAGGGTCAGGCGGAAACTGAATTGAGTCTAGATGGCCATTAATTACAGAAAGCATTAAATAATTCAACAGGTGTAATTTATCAGAAGAAAGGTTAACACAGAAAATCTCAGGTTCTAAGGAAAGGGTAAAAATAGACTAGAATAAGTGTTGATGGAATCAATGCGTCAAAATATTGGGTCCCACTTTATGTTAAGTGGCTTTAAGTACTATGTACTGACATTGAAATTAATAATTTGATACAATGGACTTATTGTGTACATACATATTTTTACATTGACCTTGTTTTTTTTAAAAATACCAGCATGTAATTACAGCTGTAATTACATTTGTGATTACACAGTTGACCCTTCCCTCACACCTTAAACCGACCCCTACCACCACACCTGTCCCTAACCTTACCCGTATCATACCTCAATAGCAGCAAAAGTGTTTTACAATACAACAGGACCACAATAATACATTGTACTTATTTTTTTATGTAAGTTCAAAGTACTTAAAGCCACTTAATATAAATTGGGACCAACAATTTTGCTTTCAGAGATAAAGCAAATCAAAAATCTTGTAAAAACTATTCAGATGGAAGGTTGTATTGAAGCGGAGCAGGCTGTGACAGTGGGTGTCATTATAAATGGAGTCAGTAGGGGGCACTGTTAATCAAAAGATGTAAAGATGTTTATTTGATAAACCAGGAAGCGATTGCATGAATGAAAAAGCTCCATGGGACCCCTGGAAATTAAAACCAGCCGTATCTAGAAAATAATCACTCTAAAATCCATCTGAAAATGTACAACTTTTGTGCTTGAATAGTATTTGTGTGTTCAATAACACCTCTAGAACCAGGTTAGAAAAAATGACAGTGCTGAGAGCGTTTCACCAACGCAGTGAAGGGAAATCTGGTGCAGGTGTTCTCAAAGGCTGAAGCCTCTCAAGGGACACGTGCTGCCAGAAACGCTCGCTGACGCTAAACAAACGACGTACGCCTCACTTTTACCTGCCCTCCTCGATATGAGTGCGTACGTGATGGGTGCTCTTGACTGAATCTAATCATTCTGTAGGAGGCTACGCTTTGTTCTCTCATTATCAACTTGGAGAACCAGTGAAGAGCTGAGGTAATACTCAAAGGTCTGCTAACATGATGAGATTCAGGTAAACATCCCCCTTTATATGTATCCTCATAATTCCTGCTTATTATCAGAGAGGCTTCAGGGAGTTGTCACACAGAAGCTGTTCTCAGACCTGTTTGGGTCCATCTTGCCGTCAGCTTCTCTCTCCTCTAACAGCTCCCACTGTGCCTCCCCACTCTCCTTTCTTTTCCCCCAGCGTTTCCTTCGGTCCCCTGGCTCGTCTCGTTAAAAAACCTACCAGAAAAGAGGGAAAAAAAACAGTAATCAGTCTTATATCAGCCGCAGACACCACGAGAAACTGTCCATCAGTAAGAAATCCACCATGTGCCGGGAGCCCAAACGGATCAACGAAGTGGTGCAATAATGAGCGGCTTCGCTCTTGGTTTAATTACTGATAGGCTTTTAATTAGCAGGCTGGACAATGCATGCTAAAACCCCTGCGATAATGATAGGAAAGGTCATAGTCTTATTGGATCATGCACGAGGTGGGAAGCAAATAGTAGTGTGGAAAGTGATTAATCTTCACTGGCTTGCACTGTAGCCCCATGGAGGCTATATCGATTAATCCGACGCAGGACATGGCAGCCACTAAACAACAATTTAAAACTATAAAAACTCAACTCAAAGCAATCGACAGCTGAGATTTAAAATGAAGCGTTGTGTAAACAATTTTCGTTTATAACCAGCAGTGTGTGTGTGTGTGTAAAGCTGGAAGTGTGTTAAATATATGGACCTATAAGACGAGATGAAAACGCACATCGTTGCGATAATTAAATGATTTTAATTCAAACATACTGTCAAATATAGCAAAAATACAATTAGAAAGAAAAATTAAAATGCAAGATATTAACAATTCACTGTTTTTTTTTTTATTATTGGCTTATTTCAAATAATTCGAATCATACAATGACACAACAATGTCTAAGATTTGTCCCGCTTGATAAAGGGTAAATTGAACTAATTCAACCTAGCGTATCCTATATATTTGAGATCAATCAGATATACACTCACCTAAAGGATTATTAGGAACACCTGTTCAATTTCTCATTGATGCAATTATCTAATCAACCAATCACATGGCAGCTGCTTCAATGCAACGTAAACAGAATGAGAACATGGATCCATCATGTCTTGTTACCACTGTGCAGGCTGCTGGTGGTGGTGTAATAGTGTGGGGATGTTTTCTAGGCACACTTTAGGCCTCTTAGTGCCAATTGGGCATCTTTTAAATGCCACGGCCTACCTGAGCATTTTTTCTGACCATGTCCATCCCTTTATGGACACCATGTCCCCATCCTCTGATGGCTACCCCCAGCAGGATAATGCACCATGTCACAAAGCTCGAATCGTTTCAAATTGGTTTCTTGAATATGACAATGAGTTCACTGTACTAAAATGGCCCCCACAGTCACCAGATCTCAACCCATTAGAGCATCTTTGGGATGTTGGGGAACGGGAGCTTCGTGTCCTGGATGTGCATCCCACAAATCTCCATCAACTGCAAGCTATCCTATCAATATGGGCCAACATTTCCAAAAAAATGCTTTCAGCACTTTGTTAAATCAAAGCCACGTAGAATTAAAGCAGTTCTGAAGGCGAAAGGGGGTCCAACAGTATAAGTATGGTGTTCCTAATAATCCTTTAGGTGAGAATTTACTGTATATACAACATAGATCAAATTAGCTAGTCAATGTAAGTCTCTTCACAACAACAAACTGACCCACTAATGATGAATTACTAAAAAAACATTCACGCCATTGTTTAAATTTTTTTTTTTTACATGTTTGTGTTAAATGTTTGAATAATTGGTTTGGTGCTTTTTGACAAATAAAATATTATTCTCATTATGTTCATTAAAAACTGGTTCAACTCTAAAGACTAAGTCAGTTTCCACAAAGGTTCCACTAGGGCACTGAATGCTCTGTTTTAAAACACAGAGATCAAATGTTTGACCGCTATTCTAAGTTGCTCCATTTGAACACCTCAGAGACTGTAAATGCTGATGACCCATTATTTAATCACATGCTTCTCCACTATTCACTCACATCAGCAAAGTGTGAGCTGTCAGCTGCATCACTCTGTTATATATCATCACCCGTTTATTCAGTTATAGAAAGTTATTGCATTTCCTCTCAGGGCTTGGAAGGCTTGACTGGACATCTGTCATTAACATCTGAGTGCTGAAATAAAGCATCGATTGCTTAATCTTAAGGGGCTTTTCGTTTAATTCCCTCCAATTTATTTATTTTTTGTTGTTGTTTTTTTTGTCAACAGCAAATCAATACTCCTTGAACATTTCTCTCAAGAATCCGCTTATGCAGCCTCTGAATTGCTAAATATCAGCTTAAGTCCATACAGTCTATGCTTTTATTTCACTGGCTTGAAATTAAAGCACATCACAGCCAAATTCATTCTTTGGAGAGGTGTCCCTGTGCTCCTTAGCATTTTATTTAATGCCAAAGGACTACAAATCACATTTTATGGACATAAACTGTACTTCAAACATTCTTCAAAATATCCCCTTTTGTGGTTCATGAAGGAGAGTAAAAAATCCCAGATATTTCAATTCTGGGTATTATTTGATACTCATGTTTGTGTTGTTCCTACCCAATATGGCATTGCTGTCGGTCCACCAGGAAGGCCCAACGGTAGGAAACACAGAGTGGGCTGCAGTTGGTCATGGTGAGCTTGAGACGGGATTTTGTGTTGTTGAGGATGCAGCCAAAGTCCAATGTGGTGCTGGAGAACTTGAGATTAGGGAAGTGAACCTCCCCCCTCAGCACCACCTGATCCTGCTGAGGATGGCCATGGTAGCAGAACTCCAGCACGTCCTCAACCACACGGGTGAGACGGTCCTGCCGATACATGGGGTTGAAACGCACCCATAGCTCTTTCTGAGCTCCGACTGCCAGGACCAGACTCTAGAAAGAGAAGAACTATTAGACTCGGTCTGAAAGACCAAAACTTCATATGCATGGGTCAAAATTACTTTCAAATCTTACCTGCACACTTGCATGCATAGATGTGCAACAATAGGATAAAATGACAATTTAAGGATTTTATTTCATGTTTGGAAGCAGCAATAATTAATGACTCCCACTACAATGCAGTTACACTTACCATTACTGGTAAATAAACAGCAAGTATACTTAACCTGTTTACCTTTGAGGTTGTGAAAAGTTCATCCCCGTCATAATCACACAATCCAAAGGGCTCACGCAGGGTCAGCTCCATAGAGAGGTTCAAGGAGGACACACTCTTTAGAACCAACCTCTGATACAGCGGAACCAGAGACACATCTGGAGCCTAAAAGAGTCAGACAAACTCAATAAATATATATTGGGGGGAACTACAAAATACAATCGTTCAGTTTGGGGTCAGTATTATATTTTTAAGAATTAACACTTTTACCCAGCAAGGACGCATTTATCAAATATGACAGTGTTACGTCTGTGTCGTATTTTGGTTGTGTTTTCTGGTTGCGATTAGCCTGGCTAACGCCAGACCACATATCATTGAGAATGAGACGTGGCCTGTGTACGAAATTTCCCACTACTCACTATATAGTGCACTATATAGTACGCTCGCCATTTTGTTAGTGCTGTCCGAATGCATAGTGATGATTATTATACCCTACTGTATATAGTCCACTCAATGTATCCCAGGATGCATTTTGAAAAGTAGTGTACAACCGATGGTCACCAACCCAAGCACTACATGCCATCATGCATTGCGCTGATCGTAAAAAAGACGGACGGGCGACGGCAATGGCGTAATCAATGGTGCCGAGAGACGATCGAGTAGTGTCCGAAAGTGGTGTTTCTATTATGCTGGTGAGCTCACTATATAGTGCTTCTACTCCTACCCCCTACATAGGGGGTAGGGAGTAGTGGTTTGAGTAGAGATTTCGGACACAGCCGTGGTCTGAAAACCACGTTCATTTCTCGTATTTGAGGCGTGGTTTACCGAATGCCCAGAGCCGTATAATTGGGTGCTACGAATGTCTATCAAATGCGCCAGTACGTAGCTCATAGCCAATCGGATCAATGATACCAGATGATGTATGTAGAGCGACAGAAAATGAGACGAGGAAGAAGACGATGGGTCAGAGATTTAGGAGATTTATGTACTGTATACACAAAGGCTGTATCAAAAGGTCGCATCCACTGCCATGATGGGGCCATAGATATAAACAAACGGCTTCGGTGTGTCGCGTGTACGTCGTCATCGCTCTTGCTGCTCCCTCCCCGTTCTGTGATTGGTTCCCGAAAATGTGATTAATGGTGTTCAGGTTGCCTAGCAGCGTGAATAAAATTGCGCTGCAGCAAGGCAGCATGGGGAAACCCAGGCTAGGTTGCGATTATTTTGGTGCGTGACTTATGTGCAATATCGATCTTCCCAGATTCAATGAGAAGGGACAGTTGGTCTGTCACGTGATCTACACAATGCAACACGTTAGAGTTTGTGATTGTTTATATACATCAGGTAAGGAGTGGGTACAACCTCATGTATTTATGTTTGTTATTTATTGTAGTTTAGAATGGCGATTGATTACCGGAGATTTGTTTATTTTTGTGTATTTCTTTAATAGTTTAGGAATATCTAAGGGGTTAAAGGGATACTCCACTTTTTTTGAAATACGCTCATTTTACAACTCCCTCAAAGTGAAACAGTTGAGTTTTACCGTTTTCGAATCCATTCAGCTGATTTTCTGATATTTAGAAGAATATCAGTAACCAGACAGTTTCTGGTCTCATTGACTTCCATAGTATATTATTGGATACCATTTTACCCTACTATGGAAGTCAATGAGACCAGAAAATGTCTGGTTACTGATATTCTTCTAAATATCAGAAAATCAGCTGATATGGATTCGAAAACTGTAAAACTCAACTGTTTAACTCTGGGGAGTTGTAAAATGAAAAAAAGTTGTATTTCCAAAAAAAGTGGAGTATCCCTTTAAGGTTAGTGTGTTTTGTTATGTTTATTTATTTGCTTTAGCACCGCTCATTGTCCCTTTCTCCTGTGTTCTACATTTTGTATTATCATTTGTGTATATTCTGTAAAAAATTATTTCTTTACTTTGAAACTGTAAAAGCATCAGGTTATTATTACGGCATACTAAAAAGCATTTACGAAATCGGTCTTTGTCTGATTCATCTCAACACAAGATATCAGTAACTGAACCTATTTTCTTTTTATTTATTTAACTAAATTTAATCGGTGAGATACTTTATATTTGAATCATGTGATATTTTAGACTGGAGTCACGGCTGCTGAAAATTCAGTAAATAAATTTTAGTATTAATCAATAAATTGTAGTATTTAATGAAATTTTAAATTGTAATATCTCACTATGTAAACTGTGTTTACTGTATTTTTAATAATCAAATTAATGCAGCCTTGGTGGTATTGATTTTTCCAATAAAATTTATATCTTACCAAATATCTTACCAACCACAAACTTTGTACTTTATATTTAAAATGGCAATACACAAAAACTACTCTGACCATACAAAGTATAATCTTGCAAAGGGACTGAGATTATTTCGAAACTATAGTAATATATGGTGAGGATGTGATATTAAGACCAGTTATTATTAATGCTATTAGACACAATATAACTTGCAAGGACAAATATAAGTTATTTTTGCATGTTATTGCCAATACTTAAAAGGCAAAATTCACTCTTTTATCTCAGTCTGAGTTTTCCCTCATCATCCACTTTCCTCTCCTCTCATCTCTCTCTCTCTCTCTTTCTCCCCTCACTCTTTCTCCCCCATTCCTACTCGCTCTCTTTAATTGCTTTATTCCTCCAAGCTCTACTAAGGGAGCATTCAGTAAATCTAGCAGCACGGGCTGTCAAAACACAGACGAATGGGACAGAGTCAGATAAAAAGATATAAATAAATTTGCATTTTTAGTTCTAAGATGCAGACTTACATGGTGCCTGAAAACAGCTGTCAGAAGATGTGTGTGAAGAAGTTTATGAAAATATGTATAGCTGAAGCAAACAATGCAAGAGAACAGGAATCTGACGAGGTGGGTGGTGTTGTGAGTGTGTTGAAAGAGAGATAATAAAAGTGAAATAAGGCAGACAGAAAATCATTTTCATTATAATGATGGTTCCTCCTGAGCTCACTGTGCTTATTCAACAGCTTTTTTTTAAAAACAGAAGAGGACTTGAGATGCCAGTGCTGAGCTGTGAGCTGGGGTTCAAATTAATTTGCCATCTCAGCTCACTTACAATCATTTTGCGAATAAGAAGTGAATTTGGATGGCTCATTTGAATGTTGGACATAACAGCTGCATGGTCTTTACGGTCAATACTTGTGGCAGCAATCTATTTTCAATTTCAATAGACCATAACATTTGTCCATGCCTCAATCTTCTCTTAATGCAGTCAAGTGACTTACAAATGGATCAGAAATTGATTGATTGGATGAACAGACGATATATATCTCTTCTGTACCATTCATAAATTAGGCTTAAATCCTTTACAAGGGAGAAGACAATTGCCTCAATCGAACCACCCACTGCAGACACTTTTTTTTCTCTGCTTCATAAAAAGTGAAAGGACATTTGATAAAAGGGTACATGTTCAGCCACTGAGTTACAGCACAGATAATGAACTTCACATTTAACTTACACACACACAGAGTAATTAAAGGGATAGTTTACCCAAAAATGATCATTCTATTATCATTTACTCACACTCATGTCAGTCCAGAACACAAACAAAGATACTGTGAAGAATTGTGGAAATGGTTCAGGTTCCACTGTGTGAAAAAAATAAAATAAAATAAATAACACACACACACACACACACACATATATATATATATATATATATATATATATTAGGGCTGTCAAACGATTAATCACGATTAATCGTATCCAAAATAAAAGTTTTTGATTACATAATATTTGTGGGTGCACAGTGTATAATTATTTATATATATATATATATATATATATATATATATATATATATATATATATATATATATAATACACACACATGCATGTATATTTAAAAAAATATATAATTTATTTATAAAATATTTATATAATAGAAATTATATAAAAATCTTTATACATTATGTACATGAAAATATTTCTCAAATATATACAAGCATGTATGTGTATTTATATATATAAAATAATTATACACAGTGAACCCACATATATTATGTAAACACAAACTTTTATTTTGGATGCGATTAATCGCGATTAATCGTTTGACATCCCTAATATATACAGTATATATATATATATATATATATACACACACACACACACACACATATATATATACATATATATATATACACACACACATATATATATATATATATATATATATACTGTATGTATTTTCATGTTCCTTGAAAAAAGAAAGTTCACACAGGTCTGGAACGACATGAAGGTGAATAAATGATGACAGAATTTTCATTTATGGGTGAAAATTTTCAATATTTCTTAATATTAAATATCTCTTTAATATTAAGACATGGATTAATGTGGTTGCAGTTTTGCAAAGATGAGGAAATGAGAGCCAAAACTCATTTAATATAAAAGTTTAAACCTTTAAAACTCACCTGTTTTAAACATGAAAATGCAACAAAATAACACTAGACGTATGCATTTATGACACCAGTTGTGGTGTGGGGTGAGTAAATATTGACAGAATCTTCATTTTTACTAATTAAAGCTTATTAAATTACAGTAATTAATAACTTGGTTTGAATTACACCCAATACAGACGATCATAGCCCTTGATGGTAGAGAGATTTTTGCAAACCTTTTCCACATAGAAGCTGATTTGTTTGGAGGAGATGTCTACTGCTGGGGAGACGAACTGGCATGTGACGTCTGTCGTAATGATGCACTCCCTCACATACTGACGCCCGACAACAGCATAGCATACAAGTTTTTCCGTAACCACCTGCGATTCATAAACACACATTTAAAAAACACATTTATACATATATCTTTTCATATTGTCAATTTATGAAAATATCATCTTTGAAAGTTGAATTTTGAAGATACCAAGCTCAGCCTTGCACTAAAACTCAGTAATGCAATAAAACAGAGCCGCTCTCTACAGTATGGAGGCTATGCAATGCAGCAGCCCAGCGTGAGATGCAGCAGGGCAGGCCTATGTTCACTTCTCACCTTCTCTCATCTCTAATTTACCATTAAATCAATAAGGACTCAAGGAGGCATGCATCTCTGTAATGCTCTAGAGAGGAAGTCAATGCACAGCTCTGTGTGTCTCCACTAAAAGAGGATTAAGTGTGGCTTTCAGGACCTTCATCACTATAGTATTCAAAGTTTAGCAGGTTGTGTCGAAACCGCTGTTGGCTAACAAATTTGAAATTGTTGCAAGAAATGTAGTCTAGTTATCAGTTAGAGACGATTAATGCACATAAGAAGAAGTCCTGATATTGGTACCTTGGGGACATCAGAGGAGCCCTCTAGCAGCATGTCAGCCGAGTGGCCGGGAGGAAGTAATAAACGTGCAGGTGATAAGCTGAAGACAGGGCCTCCCTGATCTGAAGTTTGAAGGCTCTTGCTTTTTTTGCTCCTGAGACTTGTTAGGTGACAGAATGTCTCTGTTTTGAAACTGTGGAAACCCCTCTGTGGTCCATAATAGTTGGTGTGTGCGAACGTCTCTCGGTTAGTAATTCTGAAGGCATAACGACATGGGCCGGAACTAGAAGACCAGAAGATTTAATAATTTAACTGAACATGAATAGTGAATTTTGTAAATAGCTGACTATTGTACTCAAGGACAGACATTGGTGTTGTTTTACCTGAAGTGGTTTCCCAAATCCAGGCTAGGAGCCAACGGACGGTCAGTGACTATGGACGTGCCCTTTCCTTTGGCCGACACAGGAATGTTAAAATTTTGGCTGTCCTTGATTTCCAGAAACAGTTCATCCTGGAAGGGCATGGTGTCATTCAGATGGGCTATCAACTTCAAATTCCAAACTTTCCTTTGGAGGAATTTCCCCTTCACTGTGATCCACACGCCAGTAAGACCTGTTCCTCACCTATCAACATTCACATCAAACATTATAGCACAAAATCAGTAATTCCATTGTGTAGTTTTAAACATACGATAGCAAAAAAGGATAATAACACTCTAATAATTCCATAAATGTTTAAATGACAAATTAATCACAATGCTCTCATCCATTTAAATATCATATGTATATATATATATATATATATATATATATATATATATATATATATATATATATATATATATATATATACACACACAGTATATATCCTTACAAAATATATATACACAACCATACAAAAATTGGGGCTAGTAATATTTTCATATATTCCTTTTGAATATTAAACATGCATTTATTCCTCTAATGGCAAAGTTGATTTTCAGTACTCCACTCTTCAGTGTCACATGATCCTTTCAAAATCATTCTAATATGCTTATTTGCTGCTCAAGAAACATTTCTTAATTATTATCAATATTGAAAAGTTGTGCTGCTTAATATTTTTGTGGAAACAATTACATTTTTTCTAAATTCTTCAGTTCAAAAGAACAGCATTTATTTGATTTAGATCAATTTTAATTTGATAAATAAGAATATCCTTGATAAATAAAAATAAATACTTTTTTTCAAAAACAAATCTTACCCCAATGTTTTAAATGTTAGTGTTAATTATTTTGCAACTTTGGTCTTACTAGAGCAGCTAAGCAACTTTTAACTCTGTACTCTTCTATAAGTTACAATTGTGACCAAGTGAAAAAGTTTAAAAATGTATTTACTGGCCAATTCAATGAGTAAAATACAAATGCTCACCTACCTAGGAATACTTTGGAATGAAATGGGTTAATCTACAGTAGTGACAACCTAAAGCATCCTTCATACATCAACTTCATACAATATAATGTATAGTCCAAGTCACATGATAAAAAGAACGAAACACAAGCAAAAAACAACGGTAAACTCCCTTGTGTGTGGACTGATTCTTCTGTCTTATGTAATGTCCAGGAGGAAATTATCCCACAGTGGGTATGTTTTCTAGTGGGTAATGAGAAATATTAATGATCATTCCCTCCCGGTTGGCTCCAACACAAGTAACTGCCACTCAAAAGCCAACCATTAAGCAACATCTTATCTCAGTCTTGTAATTGAACAAGGTTTTAAATGAGCAGCTAGTGATAACATGTAAACATACAGTGTGTGTGTGTGTGTATAAGCCTTGTTCATGATTCTCTTTATCTGAAGGGAGTAGGATCTATCCTTTATACTATCGTCACAAGACTGGAGATACTATAAGGAACTGGTATGTCCATTTTATAATGAGTACTGAATAGATAATAGAGGAACACTGTTTGTGCTTTAACTGACCCAAGAGCCTTACATCTGGCAAATACTTCTACTGCATCGGAAATCGAGTACTATGCAAATATACAATATGCCAAAAGAATACTCTGTTTGAATACATAGTAACTATTCGAAAAACCCATATGACCTACTACTTCTGTCAAGATTCAGGAGTGTGCATTTAATGGGCACTTAACTATTCCATGAGGCCACGGGAGAGGATTTATGAATGGCAGTGAAGCGACTCAACTGTAGTTCACATGACACATGAAGTACATCAATATTTATACTACAGTATACAGAACATACTCTAAGGTAAATTCTGATTACAACGTACTTGTAGTACCTTCTCAGACAATATGCTTTTACCACGAGGTATTGGGATGAAGGAGATCAGCATGAGCAGTTTTTTCCTCTTTCAAACCCCCATATGTTAAGCGCCTCCTCTCTCTGTTCCTACTTTCTCTCCTCTACTTTCATAATGTCCTTTTATTTCCTCATAACGAGAAATAAACCAATGTGAAAAAAGTGCAAGCTTGTCTCTGCATGCAAAAGTGCAACCCACCAGCTGCTTAATTCTGTACCACTGCTTTCCATAACTGTTGGCGGAGGATTCAATCAATTTTCATAAAGCGGCCAAATGATTGATGTCCTGCACATTAACTTTTAATTGGGATTTTCTGACTGAGTAAAGAGAACGGGTGTTGGTGTGTTAAGGGATTCTGATTAATAGCGTTTTATTTATCTTAAGATTGTGGCTCATCCTGATGGCTGAGTATAGCTTTTGGCACATTTATCATCATTTCCATTATGCTCTCTTTTTACAGGGAAAAACGAAGTGAGCAGACTGTGAAGAGGAAATTGAAGTATTTCCCATTTCAGTGTGCACAATCTAAGATCATCAGAATGTACATTATCCCGCTTAATACATGGCTGCAATTTAGTAGTTTGACTTGGTCACAACTGTCCAATCAGAATCAAGTATTCCAGAAAATCATGCAAACACCTGGTAGCTGACTTTTTCATAACCAACTCCTCAATCTGATATGGATTCTGAGTTCCTACAGGTTTCAAGTTAAATTCAAGTCTTTTTAAGACCTTTTTAAGACCATTTATATAAAAAATTACTACCTATTTCACGTCCCTGCCAGCAAAGAAAAACAAAATCCTTCAACTTGTGTTCATTTATTTTTCAAATGTGGAATGGGTAAAAGATGACAAGTCAAGCAGGTAAAATAAAAACATTTCAGTTGGCCACAAGAAAGTTTGCCGAACAATGTTAAGTTGTGTTTTAACATTAGCTACACACACGCAAGACATCAGTTCTGACTAGATCGCTTCCCAGATCGGCACTATCTAACATTTTCATCTAGTTTTTATTCGTTGACGAAAATGTCAATAGATTTTCATCATAGTTTTTGTCATTCAAAACTAGCGTCTCATTTTCGTCAGTGAAAAAATGCCGTTGAAGAAAAGTTTTTATCATTATTTTCGTCAATGAAATTAACTAAATTTTTAAGACCCAGGCATCAAAATTCAAGACTTTTTAAAGACTTTAAGGTATTATTTCCAAATTCATAAATTCAATGCTTTTAAGGCTTTTTAAGACCCTGCAAGAACCCTGTATATAAGTGTGTTTGTGAGGCAGACAGTGGGCCCTATTTTAACGATGTGAAACTCAAGTGTCATAGCGCAAAACGCAAGTAACTTCTTGCGGATCCCGGCGCTGTTGCTATTTTCCCAGCGGGATAAATGCCTCTTGCGCCTGGCGCAAATCTAAAAGGGGTTGGTCTGGAGTAGCTTCATTATTCATAGGTGTGGTTTGGGCGTAAACCAATAAGAGCGGAAATAAACCAATAAGAGCGTCATATCACATTCCCTTTAAGAGCGTGATGAACGAGGTGCGCTTGTTCCATGGCGCAATACTATTATGAACGGCGCATTTACCAGACGCGCATCAGCATCGGTTCACAGCCGAGGAGATCGATGTTCTCGTCAGGGCCGTAAAAGAAAGAGAAGGGACATTGGGGATGGGACAAACCCACCCAAATTAGCTTTGGTTAAACATGCATATAATAATTTGGGTAAATGTGTAAGCTTTATGCCTATTTTTCCCATCGTCGTGGACACAGCAATGATTTCCCTCATGTTTATATATTTTTCCTTATAATAATGTATCATTTGCAAAAAGTAAAATGCATCTGTGTAGCTGAGAGAATCATCTACAGTATATGCGCGTTGTTCACACTCTGTATTATGGCCAAGCATGCGCGCTTAAAATAGCATCAGAATGTACGCGCAATGCGCCACTGACTTTAGACCAAGTTTTTTTCTGGTCATTGGCGCAATTGTTTTCTGGAACTGCAAAATAGCACCAGGGATTGTTCTGCGCCGACACACGCCTTCTTTTTTGCGCCGAACCGCCCAGGGAGCGCAAAGTTCATGTCCTAGTTTACCGACGTGCGTCTGTGGAGGAAAAAGCCTGCCTTGCGCGCGAGTGCAAAATAGGATGATACATGCGTCAGTGTATAAAGTCATTTGCGCCGGGTACAAGATAGCCCAGTGTGTTCGAGGCCAATCAGGGGGAGCCCACACTCATCTCATATTCACTCAAACTGTGAGCTCGTAACGGAGCCACATGAATAATTCTGGAGAAATACACTGAGGTAGTAAACTGGGGTTTTGGAAACACTTTATATAAGGGTCCATTTGAAAGATGTTGTGATATTCATAAATGTTGCATAACCATGATCCTTTAAAACACTGTAAAAAAAATGTTAATTTACAGGTAATGGTCTGTATTTTTTACAGAATTTTGCCGTTTTGTCATTATACAGTGAATGCCTGTTATTTTACAGATATTTGCTGTAATTTAAATGTAATTATGTAATTTTGCTGTCCACTATTGAATTTAGAGGTAATTGCTTGTATTTTGTTTTTACATCTATTTTACGTTTTTTTAAGGAAATTGTCTGTATTTTTATATTTGTAATTTTACATAACATATTCCGTAATATTTTACAGATTTTTTCTGTTAAATTACAAAACACAGAAAAGAAGGTATAACTGCAGAAATCAGTAGTCATTTAACATGTTTTCCTTGAAGATCATTAAGTATGTGGGTGTTAAAGTGAGTTTTAAGGTTAAATAATAGTATTTCCGTACTAAATACCATTAAATTTACAGTTTTTGAAAGTGAAAAAGAACAACTCATTGTATAATTTACAGTGAAAAACCGTAAATTGACATTCCCACAATTCCCTGCGTGACACTTCACATTTGATGTGTTTTTGTTGAAATAACTGTTTCTTCATAGTTTTCTTAGTTTTTTTTCCGAATCAGTTATGTATATTAGGGTTTTATGTTACATTTAATGTTGTTAAACTAATGTTTAATGCATTTTAAAAATTTCATGTGTTACCATGATGGTGTTTAATGTTTCTGCGAATGACACTGTGCAGTTTCTATACATTAGTATTAACTCTCTTGTGGAAAAGCTGCTTGTAATGAACTTTGAATGATCATGTGACTCTCATCATCACTGTGGTTGTCAGTGTTACAATGGTACAAAACAGATATTAATACTTCAATAGGTCAGTAAATTAACATTATATCAGATAATGAAAGATATTTTTGTGTAGAATAACAGTAATAAACCATAATTATAGAATAAGAAATTACCATTTTTTTACTGTTTTTTACAGTTTTTTTTTCCTGACAGTATTTTTCCGTTTTTTAACAGACATTTTCTGGCGCCCCTGCTGCCAGAAAATTACCGTTTTTTTTACAGTTTTTTTTTAACAGTGAATGCAATAGTTTTTGTTTAAATTTACAAAAGAAGTTTGGCAATGGCTTATGCTTTAAACACAGTCATCACCAGCTGCCCTTGGAGAAAGAGAATGATAAATTCAGTATTCAGCAAGGGAGGAAACGCCTTTGAGCAGGTAGAGGTTAGAGAGAGGGCCCTATCATTTGAACTGCGCCAGGACTAAAGGAGGTCAGCAGGGAGACATAGATCACTCCGTAAGTCTTCATATGAAAGAGAAGTGGCAAAGCAAGTGGAAGAGAGATAAAGGAGGGGAAGACAGAGAGACGAGCCGGTCGATAGGGAGCTAGATCGAGGTTGGGGCGATTTCCCCCTTGAGAGAGGAATCAAGTAAAGAGACAAGCCAGCTGGAATTTCAATAATCAGATCAGACCTGCATTAGAAGGTTTAACACCATTGATTGCTTCAAACTTCATCGTGCTGTAGAGCTTCACAATGGAACCAAAAGTCAGTCTCAGGAGAGACATATCTTTCCGAAAAACTCACAATACTTGTTTATCAGAAACTAGATGAACAGATGGACGCATAAAGGCGAAAGACTGCGTTGCTGAGTATTTTCAAATCACGACGCACTGCTGTCAGCATCTGCCTGGCACTCAGCCACGCTATCGAGCGCCTGTAATGAAATTCAGGATCGACTAAAGCTGGAAAATGTTTAGTGAAAACTCTGGGCTTAGAAAAGTCCTCAGCCTTGGAGGAGAAGACAGGATCAGTTTACCAATGAGTGTCGACACAATCTCAGGATGCTCTTAATATCTGAATGAGTTTGTCTGTATACGTTACAGTATGTGTCCAAGTCTCTTGGTGTATGTGGTTGCATGCAATCCTTCCATGGATTAATTAAACATAGCCTAATGCTAAATTTATCAGTGCTGAGAATCAAGGAGCTTATTCAACATAAAGAGCAACCAAAACGAAAAATGGAAATTAGGAATTATAAAAGGGATATAAGGGTATTAACACTCAGGTGCTCTTCGTTTCAGGAGTCACACTTGTTATCTTCCCGGTCAAAAGTGACCGGACACCTAAAAAATTAAATTTTCTCCATCCCAGTAAAACCAATGCAATTTATTTTTGAAACAATTCAATAATACAATTTGAAAAATTCAATAATATTTATCTTTTTAATTTTGTATTTTGAGCCAATTTGATGTTACTTATTAATATTTATGCAATATTTATGGTCCATTTTTGCCATAGAAAATAATACAAAAATATTTTTTACCACTTAATTGCTCCAAATCATGACCGTCAGCAATTTTTTTGTGTTCACATACCTATTGCCATAAAAGTCACCAAGTTTTCGTAATTTTCTGATGAACCTGTGATTTTTAAATATTCAAAACAGATTTCTTAAATCACAATTATTGGGTAAAAGTGTGTGTGTGTGTGTGTGTGTGTGTGTGTGTGTGTGTGTGTGTGTGTGTGTGTGTGTGTGTGTGTGTGTGTGTGTGTGTGTGTGTGTGTGTGTGTGTGTGTGTGTGGGTGGGTATGTCTGTTTTGCACTCTCTACGTTCTAAAGTGTCACCCTTCAACGCTGAGCACTTTTTTCTGCATCGTGGCCGATTTGTAGATTGTACACACAAAGATTCTCAAAGTTTTTGTGTTTTTGTCAATTTCCCATTCATTTCCTATGGTCTGGTCATTTTTGACCGAAGAGCACAAGTGTGACTATTTTTTTTACGACCACTTAGCCTGCTCGGATCATGACCTCAATTTTTTTGTGTGTTCACATACCCAATGCCATAAAAGTCACCAGGTTTCGTAACATTCCGATGAAGCTGTGATTTTTAAAATTTCAAAACAGAAAATTTTTTTGATCCGAAGAGCACCTGAGGGTTAAGCTAACTCTAACTCAAATCTAATCTATTTTAAAAGAGCATTTACAAGGCATGTAGACAAGACCATGATATTAGACCCAGAGTGAGAAAACAGTAGAATAGGCTTCAGGTGAGGAAACTGACATTGCAAGGGTAAAGGGAAACAGTACCAAAGCTTTTCATCCCTTCTCTCGCATTAGAACCCACCATTTGAGCAAAGAATCTGGCTGGGATTGGGGAGTCGTTTGACAGCTGCAAAGTCCTTGCGACATCAGTCAGCACGGGAATGCAGCCAAAGATCAGCTTGGCAGTAGTGACAGAGACGGAAGGTCCCTGGCCAACGCAGGACAGGAAGAGCTCCTATGGAGAAAAGGATTACACATATCAAGGATTTTTAGCTAATATATATTTTTTTAAATGTCATTTTTGTGATGTCTCACTGAAAGAACGAAAACTGAAAACTGTGACAGAAACCGCTTTGATAACAGATCTATTAACGGCAAAGATAAACTCTGACAGAGAAAAAGCAGTGTACACGTGAAATGAACCATTTTAATGTAAACAGCGTCTGATGATTGATGATAGCGTTAGGACAGACTGAAGGGAGGCTGTTTAGCACTGCATCTCACGTAATATCTGAAGAGAGGAACAATCTCTTGTGTGAAAATGCGGCAAGGCGTCTGATTCCAAAGAGCCTTTGACACATTCTGGAACTAAAATAAAAAATACACCTTTTGTTCTATACTGTTCTTTAGCATTTTGAAATGTACAAATGTGCTGGTTTTAAGCGAACTCAGTTCATTATGAGATATCAAGATGTTTTTATGCTTTTTGCACATCATAATAGCCAACTGTTTCTAATACAGGTTGTTTGCAAATATTGCATTAATCACTGACACATGCATATTTTTTTCTGTTTTATTCAATACACTCGCTGTTTTAATTAAAACAATATCTTAAAAATCAAATTGTTGGAGCAGTCTAATTACAGTACATTTTTGCTTTCACATACATGTCATTTATGTATTTGGAAAACGCTTTATCCGAAGCGACAAACTGTATTGCATTTAAGTTATACATTTTATCAGTTCATGCATTCCCTGGTAATCAAACCATTGACTTTAGTTCTAATGAGTACATTTAGAATATCTTAAAGCAGCACTATGCAGTTTTTCTTTACCTTAAATGAATAGCTTCGGAGTAATTGCAATAGTTATATGACGATTTTCGGGTTGAATGGGCGGGCTATCACCTGCTGTTAGCATCCCATTGACTCCCATTCATTTTGGCGTCACTTTGACAGCGAATAACTTTACATCTGAGGCATCCAAAGACTCCATTTATCCATTATTTATTTCTAAAGAAACACGACAATGTATAAAAGGCTCCATTACTTTGTATGTTACGTTATGGCCACGTAGAAGCCGTTCTTGTAAAAATAGGCTAAAAAATGCGTCATAACCACTCGACTGTCTGTCGCACAGTAGAAAATTACCGTATAGACAGGAGGAGAAGCTCGCACAGCCTCGCAGGCAATATTTTACTGTGTCCATTTCTTTTACTGTCTATGTGTTATGTGTTATACAATTCAGACTGCTCCACAGCGACTCTAGGGGTCACAGTTTGACAAAAACGAAAATCCTGCAAAGTGCTGCTTTATTTTTTTATTATAAATGCAGTCTGGTGAGGATAAAAGACTTTCAAAAACATTAAAAAAATCGTTACCGACCCCAAACCTTTGAGTGCTAGCGTAAAATATGCACTTGCTGTAATGTCATACGTTTACTGTACATATACTCACCAACGGTGGGTCTTGACGGCCTAGTATAGCAATGTGAGCTGTTTCCTGTAGGCTGCCCACTGCCTTGGCCTGAAGAACTATTGGAATCTTTTCTGTGCTATAGGGTTGGATGACCCCTCGTGCGTGAGGACTGGAATAAAGAAGAGCAGGATCTTCCTCATACGGCTGCAAAACAGAAACGTGTGTCATGTGCTTGAAAATCAAAATACATATCTCTAATGTCTGACCTAGAAAATTGGAAAGGGCTGCAAATAGAAAATAGAATTGGGAGGAATCACCTGAGGCAGAAGTCCATAGCACGCAGGAAGGTGAGTATCATTAATGAGCTCAAATGATTGCTCATAGGGATGACCCAGGAAACAGTGCTGGAACTGAAGATCTGGGTTCTTGAGGACCACATCAGGCACAACACATCTACCGGAACAATCAGAGATAAGTTTTGTGCATGGACAACAGCAAGATTTCCCAAATGAAAGTGTATTACCTAGCTTTGATTGGGAGAGCTAAAACCTCCTCTCCAACTCCTTGAACATCCAGAACTAAAGCCAGATTGTAGTCTTGCACCGTGTTGGAGCAAAAGGTTAACTGAAAAACAAACACACATACAGTACACAACCGGTCAAACACGTTGGATTTCGGGATCACACAAATTCATTATTTCTACAGTCTAAATTGCTACAAACTCAAGATCTAATTGAATACCAAATTGCAGTATTCATGTTCAAAGCAAGAAATAGCCTATTGACTGGGAATATACAAAAGATGTTTTATAGAGGGAGGGTGAGTACAATTTAAGAGGAAGGGGAAATTTTAAAAATAATAGATTTAGAACTACAAGGAAAAGATTATGTTTATCAATTTGCGGAGTTAAATTGTAGAATAAACAAAATGATAAAGTAAAGCATTGCTCAGACATATTCCTATTTAAAAAAAAATGTACAAAGAAATTATTTTCAAAGATGTATCAAGAAGCACTGTAGTGAAAGTGGGAGTGCTTCATTATTTATGTTATTTTTCTTTGATTGTTTGCTCTGTCAACTTAGTTGTACTTTTTATTTTATCTTATTTTATTTTTATTTTTTTTATTTTTTGCTGCTTGAATAAGTACATAATTGGGGTTAGACAAATGTATTTGTGTATATATGTATATGTGTGGTTGTATGTATTTATATGTATATATCTGTATAGGTGTATGGATGTATAGAACAACATGACAATAATAATATAAAATTGTAAATGTAAGACTGTTAGAATTTAGGGGGTAGGAGTATATAAATTTTACTTCTTCCTACTCCTTTTCGCACATATAATAGAAGCATGTCAACAGCAAATAATTATACATATATATATATATATATATATATATATATATATATATATATTTTGCTGCTCATTTGTTTTGAATTTTTCTAAGTTTCTAAACATTGTTTTTTTTATATACTTTCTTTTTATGTTCGAAATAAACATTTCAAATCAAAACACTTGGAGTCAGTAACATTTTTTTATGTTTTTGAAAAAGTCTCTTATGCTCACCAAGTCTGCATTTATTTAATCAAAAATACAGTAAATCATTAAGTATATTTTTGTTTATAAATGTAATATATTTCTGAGATTTATTTATTTCCATTACTCCAGTCTTCAGTGTTATGTGTTCCTGCAGAAACCATTTATATATCATGATAAGCTGGGACCAAGATGGGTCTTGTGCATGCCGCCCACTTGGGTCCCACCTAGTGCCAAGTGCAATCCTAAATGAAGTCCATCTGGGCAATTAACATGGGGCCATTATGTAACCCATGGACAATCCCATACAGAGCCCGTTTTTCAGCCCATTTCAAACCCACATGGGCCCCACATACAAATGTTGTCTGGGTTAAAGCTGGGACCGAGATGGGTCTTGTGCAAGTAGCCCAATTGGGTCCCACCGAGTACCAAGTGCAATCCCACATAAAATTTAGCTGGGCAATTAACATGGGCCCATTTTTCAGCCCATTTAATACCCGTATGGGCCCCACATACAAATGTTGGCTGGGTTGGTGCTCAATTTCTTTTAATTATGAATGTAGAATATTGTGCTGATTAGAAAGTAAAAAAAAGCATTTATTTCAATTAAAATGTGTATGTAACAATGTAAAATACTTTATTGTTTTAGTCAATGTCAATGTAAAAAACAATCTAACAAGACCCAAAACTTTTGAACAGCAGTTTACTGTATATTATTCATAAGATTTTATATCTCCGTCTTAATTCTATAAAACAACCCCACTTAAACATATCATTGTTTAAATCACTCTTTGAACAGATTTAACAGCTGCTTGTCTAAATATAGCGTTCACGTAATTCCAAACTGTTCAGATTGCAGTATTCCTCTCCTTGCAGTGCTTTAAGTGCTCTGAAACCTCACATATGGGATCACAGACAACTGTCACCACGAAATGTAACCGCCTAAGAACAGCAAAGTACTCTCCAGGTGCTTTTCTTTTATTATTCTAACATGTCTGGGAGGCTGCCAGCCAGCTGTGTGATGCATATGGAAATATTCTCCCATTCCACTAATACGACTAATCGCACCCCCTAATATGTATTCTTGTGCTGAGGTCTCATTAGAGAGCCACATTCTTGTCACAGACTGGGAGAGACACATTTGCACACTGACAGGAGACACCAACATCCAGAGGAAGCACAAAGACAGGTGGACACATCCAACAGATTAGCCCTCCAAAGTGCTGACAGCTCCCATTGATGGGAAAAGACCAGCACATGACAGGTACGCAAGGTACCTGGCAACCAAAGAAGCATGGGCGAGATAATCACAGCCCTATAGAGAGAGAGAGGGGCTGGAGATACTGTTCTCATTTATCACCTTTTCCAATATATTCCACCTCCCAGTTTTCTATTAATGGAATACAACAGCCCTTTTTTTTAAAGTCCAAGCTGTCTGAGGTTTAATAGGGATAAAGGTCTGCTCTGAAAGGACGTTTAAGGCTGCACTTAGTTTTAAAGACCAAAGTTTCTCGTCTCTTGAGAGACCGTTGATGTTTGTGGCACGGACAGGCCATAGGCAACATCTTGACAGGTCACTTCTGCATTTGCATAGGGAAATTGATTCAAATCGATTGAGATAATAGGTTGATGGCTCGGCTTAGAATCAGAAAGAGCAAACATACCTGGATATCAATCTCAGCCATAGCACGAACTGTGCCTGTGCTGGGCGATAAGATAAACTCTTTCGGTCTTCTTTTGGTTTCGTCTTCCCAGTCCCCATTCACTTCTGTTCAGCTGAGTGACCTGGTCCGTGCTGGAACTGCTCGCCAGTCCTGTCCCATCTCCGGAGATCCGCAGTCCAAAGCTCATGGGCACCACTGAAGTGTTGCTAAGGCGACATGTCAGCGTTTGCGGAAACCCTTGGGTCAGTGATAGAAGATTTCTGATTACACAACTAATATGTTAACCCTCTGGGGTTGTTCGTTTCAGAGTCACACTCGGATGTTCGGGTCCAAATGGACCCATTCATATTTAAATGTGCGTGATTCATATTTAATAAAAAAGAAAATCATGATTTTTTTTTTTACTTGTTTTTTATAATATTTTTTATTTTATTTTTTGGTGTTTTGAGAAAATTTCAAAAATAAAAAAAAATATGATTGACAAAATTTCCCCCTATTGAACATAATAGAAAAAAAATTAAAAAGAAATTTAAAAGATATATATATATATATATATATATATATATATATATATATATATATATATATATATTTTTTTTTTTTTTAAGCTGTATTTCATTTTAGAGTCAAGCCTAGGCCTCATAAAATACATTTTTGAATTTTTGGACCCGACACCCCAAGTGTGACTTTTTTTTTTTTTTACAACCACTTAGACTATTCACATCCTGTCCCCAATTTTTTTGGAGTGTTCAAATACCAAATACCAACAAAGTCACCAAATTTCGGACCATTCCGAGGAAGCTTAATTTTTAGCTTAATTTTTTATTTCAATTCTTCGGGTCCATTTGGACCGAACAACCGCAGAGGGTTAAACAAAGATTAACGCCAACATTGATCCTGATTGATGAAGTGGATGTGCAAGTTCATTTACCAAAGGACACCTCCCCAAAGTTGAGCTCTGGGACACTGAAGTGGAATGTAGGCCCAATTAAACACCCCTAAAAGAGAAAAAAAAAAACAACAAGAATAAAGGCCCATTGAAAATGGTGCACTACAAGTAATTATACAAAACTAAAAGGATTTTGAGGTGAAGTCCAGTATAAAGAGGAATGAGTGGCATTGTTTTTAGATGACAAGACAGAGTGGTAGTGGTGGAATGCATACATTCAGCACTTTCAGTGGTAATCCATCTTAATCAAAGGGGAAGTGGCTTCTGCTAGTTTGAAAGATTTCAGCAGAGCTCGGCTTCCCTCGTTTAATTAAGGTTCAGCCTGTACAGGTTCATTTAATCAACCATAAGCTAATGATTAAAACAACAAAGAGTGAAGGAGAAATATTGATGTTTTTTTTTGCTAATGGTCATAAGAGGGGATTGATTAAAGGGAAGGATGTACAATTCGGGTCAATCTTCTGCTCTAAAATCAACTCTGGTTAAGGTCAATCAATACTAGGGTTGCTTCCAAATTTGCAGACCTCCCTACCATATAGAATAGTACTGTACATAAAAAGAGTAGTAAGTCTGAATTCACAGTATACATAAAACAATACCTTTTGTGCCCATTAATGAAATGTTTTTCAATGGGCACAAAGGCGCATAGAGAAATTACATAATTGAAAATAAATAAATAAAGGGTTATTATATAATAAAGGGTTCATCTGTGAGGTTTACCTGAATGTGACAATGACCGGCTCAGGGTTTCCCATCACACTAAAGTGTAACTCCTCAGAGAAAACAGCCAGTTTGTCAGAGGAGAAGTGGACCTCCATTGTTTTGGAGACTCCGGGTGGGATCATGCCTTCAGAGGGGTTGAAGGAAAAGCAAAGCCCCAGCGCTGAACTGGGTTGCACTAGTTTATATGCACCAATAATCAGTCCCTTGTTGCTTAGAATCAGCTAAGAATAAGAGAAAACAGAACACAAAAGAAAGAGGGTCTTTAGATTTCTCCAGGTTTATGCCTGCACAGACTGAACATCCAATTGTTTAATTCTTTCATCAGTGGGATCAGTTTACGTTGTTTAATCATACACTTGGATACTACCTCAAAAAGAAGCCCATGGGGACAAATCAGACTCAAACAAACAATCCAAAACTTTCAGGACAATTATATTATTGGGATCATGCAAAAGCTTAAATAACAAAAGGAATTGGAAAGCCACAATGTTTGCATAATTGAGCATGGAGTGTATTCAAACTGAGCCAAACATTGGTCTATTTCAAGACTCAGTAATAATAAGGGGCTTTTATTATTCAATTAAAACTGCTGTCGAGTCCATGCAACATTTGGCAGATTGTGAGCTACATCCTGATTAAATTTGATGAAGATCCTGCTTGTTTTGGCTTCACAGTAATCAATTGTGTGTAGGGTTCTTTTGGTACATCAATAGTTTCTTCCCACCACTACTACACGCTTTAGTCTGTGTAATGATTTGGAGGAGGTAACGCTAAAGTGGTTTTGTCTTTTAGTTTAAGAAGGGGACAATAACACTTACAAACTGCAATGATTGCAGCACTCTAATATAACAGTTTTAATTAGTCAAATTTGATGTCAATATGGACGCATTTTACACCTTTAGTGTGTTATGCAGCTGTTTAATCGTGAACAACTGAATAATAATTATTACTATCCTTTAAAGGAGTAGTTCACTTTAAAAAAAGAAAAACTTTACTCACCCCATGTCATCCGAGATATCCATGTCTTTCTTTCTTCAGTCGAAATTTAAGGTTTTTGATGAAGACATTCCAGGATTTTCTCCACATAATGTACTTCATTGGGCACCAAGCGGTTCAAGGTCCAAATGAGAGTTTCAGTGCAGCTTCAAAGGGCTTTAAACGACCCCAGACGATGAATAAGGGTCTTATCAAGCGAAACGATCAGTCATTTCACAAATAAAAAAGTTTAAGTTTTATAAGCACAAATGCTCGCCTTGCGCTGTTCTGTGATGAACGTTCGTGACTCTCCTGTTCATACTCAAATTAAACAAATCTTTTTTTGTCATGACTCGAAGAGTCCAAGATAAGACCCTTATTCATCATCTGGTGTCGTTTAAAGCCCTTTAAAGCTGCACTAAAACTCTCATTTGGACCTTAAACCGTTTGGGTCCCAATGAAGTCCATTATATGGAGAAAATCCTGGAATGTTTTCATCAAAAACCTTAATTTCTTTTTAACCGAAAAAAGAAAGACGTGGGCATCTTGGATGACATGGGGGTGAGTAAATTATCAGCAAAACTACTCCTTCAAGCTTAAATTGCTTTTATCATTGAGATTAAAATAAAGATACCACATGAGTTTTCTACAATTGTACCTTATAGCTTTGTTTGGAGCCAATAACAATATTTCCCATGTCTAGAAAGTCAAAGCTGAACTGCAGTTTTGGGCCTAAACCCTCTCCTTGTATGCAGAGCGGCAACCGAGATTCACGACCTGTGTAAGTACAGAGCATTCAAATAAGAAAACAAAAAAAAGCATAATGAAACAGGCTGTTAAATTCACTGGCTACAATATCAACAGTCTGTCTTTCTAGGTCACTACTAATCCAAGCAACCAGAATATTGTCAGACCTTACTCAAACATGCAAATAAATGCAAACCTGATCATCCTGCAGATGGGCCTAAGCACAACATGCAAATGTACCAATGCATTGTTAGAAAACAATGCAAGTGTGCATTAGCAGCATAGCTGTGACAGTAGAAAGTGATTGTTTCTAACACAACATCTGTCATTATGGTGCAAGTACCAGTGATTTCACAGTAAACAGTCCGCTGGTAGATCCTGGCTTCCTGTGGTTTAAAGATGATGTTCACCTCTGCAGTGCTGTTGGGCCAGATTTCTCCCTTCTGTAAAACAACAGAAAGTCAATAGAGAGAACACACGCACAAAAAATCAATTTTGACTAATTTTCACAGATATTATTTGTTATGCAAAGTGTGAAAGAGAAGTTTTTAAATATTATTAGAATTTAAAATGACTCTTTTCTATTAAAGAAAATTTAAAAATGTAATTTATTCCTGAATAATTAAAGCCATGTAAAGTCTTCAGTGTCACACAATCCTTCAGAAATCATTCTAATATGCTTTTTTATCAATGTCAAAAAAAGTTGTAGTGCCTAATTATTTAGACACAAGCTAAATGTATTGCTTGAATTATATATTGTTTTTATAAGTCTTTACTGTCACTTTTGAACAATTGAATGCATCATTGCATAATAAAAGTATTCATTACTTCATTTAACTGATAGTGTATATGAAACTAGATAATAAATTACATCAATGTCATATTATTTACCAGTAATTCATGATGCGAAAGAAAATAGCAAAATGTGTTTGCATGCTGCACTACTCCCTGAAGCAGTGACACATACAAAGTGGTGAAAGCCTAACAATCAGAGCTGGTAACACACACTTCACAGGTATGATCCCAGCAGGTGATACATCAATAGACTTGGGAGATACCAAGGTCTCTTATCGCCACTGCGCTCTTCAGCAAGTCACTTACAATTAGGGTGCTCAAGAGTTAGCCACAACTGCATTGGATAAAAATGTTTGTTAAATTACTAATGAACAAACAGCATGTTGTGTCACAAGGCAGTGCCTGTGCGATCAAGCTACTGCATGTAAACAGATGCTCACATATACCGATCTGTTTTGTTTTGTCTCTGTCTTTTCTTGCCTAAGCCTGTATAAACCTGGTTTGAAAAATCTGCATTTGCATTAATATTTAAGGTGAGAGTAAAATCAGAACAAAAATAAATGGGAATCATGGTGCATCTTCTTCTGTCTTATACATAAAATGTACATTAGATGAAGGAAAATGTGAGGTGCAGAGAGAAATTGAATCACTGCAGTGTGTGCCTTTAAGAGAGTGAAAGTCACAGCAAGGTGACAGAATTAACACAAAACACTGTTGGATGTCTTTTAAAGGGTATGTGATTAGTCATTTGGAAAAAACAAAGTGCTGAGCTGGACTTCTTATAGACGCAGAGCGAGTTATAAATCGACTGGCAATGTTGCATACATTCTGCATCAACTGCAGACATGCAAAAACGTACAACGACAACTGTAGCAGAGGACAATCACTAGGTGCATAACCAATGCAAAATTTAGGGATTGCATGCACAAAGTGTTATAAGTAAAAAATGTAGCTAAGTAAATCACTTTTAACTCTCACCCACATAACAAATCCTCATGTATAATTAAAAACAAGCTCAGTATCTTTTAATTTGCTTGGCTGAGTGGAGTGATGTCTAAGTTTGGTATCCACCATATGTTTAGGCATATGGTTATATGGTACAAGGACATCCTAGGTTTCAGATTTAATTGCTGGTTATGCAATATTGCATCGGGGTAAACTGAAATCTAAAATGAAGCTTGTCATGTGTCTAGTTGTAACACACCAGGGGTCTAATGACAATGTCCTGGTCATCCAGAGACAAAAGCTGCTGTTGAGTTTGCACAAGCCCCTCCTGGAGGGTATGGGAAAACTGCGAAAGACAGGCTCGCAAAGAAGGATCAGTGTTTTCGGTCAGAAACTGCTCCATGTCATTATCAACTTCTTGGTCCAGCTCTGAAGAAAGCCTACAAAAGAAGAAAGAACACAAGAGAAAATGGACAAACACAGATTGACACATTCATAATGCTAAAAGATAGCTCATTAAAAAAAAAAAAAACACTGAAAATGAGTTTCACTTGTCTCTGGTTTGAAAAACAAACAAAATGCACCTCAGATGCTGCCAACATAATTTTTCATTAAGACGTGAGGATGTCACCTCACTTGAATTTAGGATAAACTGCATAAGATTTTATCTTTCCAAAAGTGTAGTTCGAAAAACTTAAATTAAAGCGACACTAAAAACACTTAAAGATAATAGAGGTTAACTAATCAAACCTTAATTTGTCCCGTTCCTCTGCCTCCTCAGTGGCAAAGTTCTTCCACTGGTAATGCACAATGCAATCACTCCTGTTCATTATAGCCACTTTCTGGTAGGTAGCTAAAGAGATGTAGGTTTTCTCCAGCATCACATAGTTCTTGTCCAATCCGACATTTATATCTGTGGAATCTCCATAGAGGGTGATTTGGATGTCTTCTCCTAAAAAAAAAAAAAAGGCAGTCACAAGGTTGACAGACGTATTAAAGTAAAAGGTTTGTTTGAAGACAGTCTATTGTTAAAGGAGTAGTTCACTTTAAAAGCAAACTTTTGCTGATAATTTATTCACCCCCATGTCATCCAAGATGTCCACATCTTTCTTTCTTCAGTTGAAAAGAAATCAAGGTTTTTGATGAAAACATTACAAGAATTTTCTCCATATAATGGACTTCAATGGGAACCAAATGGTTCAAGATCCAAATGAGAGTTTCAAGTGCAGCTTCAAATGGCTTTAAACGTACACCAGATGATGAATAAGGGTCTTATCTAGGACACTTCAGATCATGACTCGGAAAAAGATTTGTTCATTTTAATGAACGAGTTTGAACAGGATAGTCACAGACGTTCATCCACAGTACAGAGCAAGGCGAGCATTTGAGCTTATAAAACTTAAACTTTTTTATTTATTTTTTAAATGACCAATCGTTTCGCTTGATAAGACCCTTATTCATCATCAGGTGTCGTTCTAAAGCTTTTTGAAGCTGCACTGAAATTCTCATTTGGACTTTGAACCCTTTGGTTCCCATTGAAGTCCATTATATGGAGAAAATCCTGGACTGTTTTCATCAAAAAACCTTCAGTCGAAAATAAATTAAGAAAGAAAGACATGGACATCTTGGATGACATGGGTGAGTAAATTATCAGCAAAAGATTTTATCTTAAAACTGAAAAACTACTCCTTTAACACAAGACTTACAATATCAACCAAAGAATGTGATTATTTCTACAAGAGTACTGGTGGGTCATTCTCACAAAACCGTCCATTCATTTGTGCCAACCCTGTTACATTTAAAATGTTGTAGGGTTGAATGTTATGAAGTTGAGAGCAAAAATGGCTAATTACAAGCGTACCTAGCATATATCATCAACATTATTTAAAATTCAAAATATAAAAACGTGATTTTATTCAGTTTAATAAGGCCAATAAAACTATGTTAACAATGATGGTCACTTAACTGAATGACAGCAAACATTTTTTTAAATTTTTCATACATTTTAGGTCTACATTAACAATGAAAGCAAATGTATAATTTATGTGGGCAAATTGCATAATCTTTTTGCATTACAGACTAAACAGAGTTAAATTTACAAAAATAATGTGCCTAAATTCAGTATTTTCAGTATTTTGATTTGTTAAATGAGTAGTACAGAATGGGGGCACAAATGGGGCATCAATGGCACGGATTTAGAAATAGAATCATCCCCATCAATTCCCTAGCGAGCATAAAAGATTTATAATAAGGCAATTGTATGACTGGAGTGTGATCTTTTTTAGTCACCATGGTGGTGGCGCTACATGTAAACAAATAGAGGTCTGTATTCTGCGTTTGTTACCATGGTGCTGCAATGATTGTGAACCTGGTCCGTCAGGACAAGAGTTCCCCAATGAAATGTGGTCACATGACCTCACCAAAAACCAATCAGAAGCGAACAAAACAAACGTAAAATTCAAAACAAAAGCTCAAATCAGAAGTGCAGCTGGCTTACATATATTTACCTGCATATTGATTTGTTTTACTAGTTTGGCTACATTCAAAGCAGGAGCTTCATGCTTAGTAGACTATCACAGCCCTGCCTTGTCATCAGCGCACTTACTCATGCACCCACACGAAGTTGTAAAAAAGGATTCAAAGAAAACATAAAAAAAAGCAATTGTTTTCACTATAAAATGATATATACCAAGTAAACATTGATCTTGGACTATAAATCTTCTGCTCTGGATATACTGAATTGCATTTGGAATATGTAATATGATTGCGCGGACTGACAAACACAATGCTGGTGAGGAGGGGTGCAAATATATGAGACAATTCCTCAAGACCAAGTAAAGCAAATCAACAGCAAAGAAATCCATCAGAGGTAAACTGATGAATAATGAAGAGAAACACATTTTAGCTGTTACATTTTTTGGCTGTCTCAGCACGCTTCAAAGCCCAATCACGAGGGCTTAACATATTGCATGTATGAACATGCATCACTTATGTTTTTGTATGTACGTATATGTACGTTTGCAACTCTTGCACGCATTCTAGAGAGAATACTTTTATTTTTCTCAGCATGTGTCTCTCTCTGATGACTCTTGGACACAAACAGACAGGTCACCAGAGGCATTTGTAGATTGTTAAGACATTCCCCAACCTCCCTCCGTCTCATCCCATCGAGACCTCTATGGTATCAGGTGTACTGGATATAATTAACCCCTGCCCTGTTTGTCTTTTTTGTACACTGAGGTCTTCAAATACACTGACTGTCTTCAATGCAAAATAATTCAGTACACTGCCTAATGAGGCTGCTAAGAATGTTGGGAAGACAATGCATAATTATAAAAAGCATATACACTACCGGTCAAAAGTTTAAGATTGGATACGATTTTTTTATGTTTTTAAAAGAAGTCTCTTCTGCTCACCAAGGCTGCAATTTTTTTATAAAAAATACCCAAAAAACACAGTAATATTATGAAATATTATGACAATTTAAAATTACCTTTTATGTTAATATATATTAAAATGTAATTTATTCCTCTGAAAAAAGCAGAATTTTTAGCATCATTACTCCAGTCTTCAGTGTCACATGATCCTTCACAAATATGATCAAAGAACAGCATTTATTTAATTAGAATCTTTTCTAACATTATAAATGTCTTTACTGTAATTTTTGATCAATGTAACTCATCCTTGATGAATAGAAGTATTGATTTCTTATTCATTTCCCCCAAAAATAAAATACAAATTCTTACTGACCCCAAACTTTTTAAAGGGTAGTGTTTAATGTAGCAAAAGCTTTCCATTTCAGATAAAAGCTGTTCTTTTGAACTTTCTATTCATCAAAGAATCCTGAAATAAAAATGTAAAAAACTGTTTTCAACATGGATAATAATCATACATGTTTTTGGAGCATAAAATCATCATATTTTAGAGTGATTTGTGAAGGATCATGTGACACTGAAGACTGGAGTAATGATGCTGAAAGTTCAGCTTTTTAAATTGTCATTATATTTCACAATATTACTGTGTTTTTTGTGTATTTTTTATTAAAAAAATTGCAGCCTTGGTAAGCAAAAGAGACTTCTTTTAAAAACATAAAAAATCTTACCGATCTTAAACTTTTGACCGGTAGTGTTAATAAATAACGAAAACAAATCAATACTATAACGGTTATTGACGATAATAGTAATTCTTTGCTTTGGTTATCAGTGTTGGTTGATATTGGATACATACTCCAGCCAAAATTGTGATGTTCATTTTCTTTATTTTTACATATGGATGACTTTTTCTATCATCTAAAGCTCACTTATTTTAAAAAAGAAAACACTAATAATTCAATAACACTGTTAAATGTGCTCTTTAAATTTCACATAAAAACTGATTTTAGTTTTTACATTTATTTAGACAAAGAAGTCGTAATTCTTGGCCATTTCGCATTATAGAAAGATAGTTCAACATAGTTCACACACACACATTTTTCACAATGCAATAATTTCTCAAACAGTGCACATGCAAATGCAAATAGTTGAGAATTCTTGAGGAAAATAAAACGTAAAATAAAAACAGTGTCTAGAAAGGTCAAAGAAAAACAAAACCTAATACTATGCTTTCACCAAACGTTTATCTGCTGTACAGTAGAGACTAAAGAGTGTGAGAAAGAGGAGACGAGAGCCTGGAGAATTTTCTCTGTAGGGGCTGATCCAGTTATGCAAGCATGTCTCCTAGTAGAAGGACTGCTGTTACTCAGTGCACATTTTAAACAAGCAAATGTAATTGCCGCACATCTGATGTACTTGGAGCATTTGCATTTATGTTTAAGCTACAACATCCTTGGAAGAAGAGGAAAAAGCTGTATGGGGGTGTGGGGACTAGGCTTTATGAAAGGAAAAGACAGAGACAGTGTAAGAGAGAGGGAAAACGATAACAGACTGACTGAGAGAATAACAATATTGGTAGAAGAAATGAAACTGGGATAATAACATCCTGAAGATGATATGGCAGAAGGCAAGTCCTGTACCTTCGTCTTACCCTTTCATCCTTTTACTCTCTCCACTGATTAATTTGCCGTAGATATCACTTTTCACAAATGAGCCAGAGACATTTAACCTCTGTCTCTATGCATGAAGATTTAAGAGAGAGAAAAAGAGCAAAGGAAATTGTGTCTTTGATGGGACACTGCATCTGCCAGCAGGCTGAAGGATTGTGGGAGCTCTTCAGAAGAGAGGGGAGGAGGAGAAGAATGGGAAATGAGGAAAGCTTTCATTGAGCTGGAGATTGTGTGTGTGAGATGTCTTCATCAGCTCACTCTTAAGTGCACTCTAAAAAGCCTGCTAAGATAGGGGGTGTTCCACTTCTTACGAGGAAAGTGGTCTGCTTATATCATAGAGTTTAATATAGATACACATTTGGCCCTCCTAAATCTGAGATGATAAACATACAATAAGGGCTTTTTGTAGATCTGGCTTAATTGAGAGCATTTGTTTCAGAACCTGGTGCGTTTTTACCTTAGTTCAGTTCGTTTAGGCATACATGAACATGGCAATCACGCTCAAAATGGAAAATTGAACTATGGAGTGATTCGCTTGTGGTGAGAAAAGCAATCCAACCCAATGGACCAACAAACCAAGCTGTATCACAATGTATAATAGCAGTGTTTGTTGTCTCTATATGAATTATTTTAACCTGCAAAGACAAAGTGAAATGCCTAATTGAACAAACATATAGATGGCAACTGTGCAAAACACTAAAAATAAAAATGATTAATGTGCGAAATCTAGGACCATAAAAAGGGTCCACTCTAAGGGTGCACGGTTTACTCGCAAGTGATTACTCGAAGAATTGCATTTTTGTGACAATTTTAATCCATATTTTGGAACAAAGCAAATATCTACAGGTCTGAAAACACCCTAATGCTACAGTACGTTCACACCGGACCTGAATAGCGCGTCAGGCGCGAATGATTTCAATGTTAAGTCGAATACAAAGATGCGTTCGACACGTAAAAAATTCCTGCGACGCGAATGAGGCATAGAGCGCGGTGCGGTAGCGCGCGAATTACGCCTCGTACGCGCGAGTTGAGACGTCTGGCGCGTTCAGCGCATGCACGCAAATGATTTAGTTAGTGCTTTTTGTCCATTCACACGTTTGACGCGAATTCGACGAGTATTTCTACCGAGTTGAAAAATCTGAACTTTGCCGTCAAATTCAGTGCCACGTTGACCAATCAGGAGCCTGCTGCTTGCTCACGTGGTGAAGTATCTGGATGCTTCAATAAATTATTTAATATGACTAAATGCGTGTGGTTCTAATGCACAACAAAGCAAATATTTTATCACTCAAAACTTGATTTCAATATACTTGGACACAAATAGAGCAGAAGATGATCCCCATGCCGCTGTTCTGCTCTCCAGAGAAAATACAGAGCGGTGACTCTCTGGTTAAAAGTCATGAAAATGGCCGCCAACGGATTTCGAATTTGATGTGACGTGCGTACATTTTTTCAAACTTTTGTTTTACGCACGTGCGAATTCACTCTTGACACACGAATGAACAAAGTGGTCAGAGCGCCAGAAGTAGATGCGGTCAGACGTGAATTCGCACGCGCTATTCACGTCCGGATATGGACGTAGCATAAGAAACAAAGAGTTCTTTTTGGAAGTCTTGTACGAAAAATAGCATGTTAAACCTTAATTAGACTTACACTGAACAAAAAAAGCCACCGATCCTTTGGCATTTCTTAGGAAGCAGTTCATGTATTTTATTCTCACAGTAGCACAATGCACTTTAGCAATTCATTCAATAAACAGCAGTAATTATCTTGTTTATTTTCATGACATGTTTTGTATCCATTGTGTTATGCTGTCCGAGCAGAAGACAGACTATTGAATAGGGGAGGGAAAGAGAGAGATTGATATACTGTAGACAGAATGGAAAACGTGACCTGTGACCCATGCAACGAAGCTGATGTGTTTGTTTTGCTTTGGTGCTCCATGTTTTCATTCGCGAATATAATACTGTTTTTTTTCCATTAGCCTCGATGTTGCCATTTAAACAGACTTTGTTTCTATATGAATGCCATTAATAGCAAACAAGTCATGGGTAATGCGTTGCACTGCCATTTGTAACGGGAAATATAAGAAAGAGATACACACTTTACCATATTGTATATGAAACAAACTATTTGTCATGCTGGAGTTCCATGCATGCATTCCCTATTTACAGGCAGAAATGATGAGAGGGATATCCTTTGAAGAAACCCAAGTGTCCTTGAAAGGAAATGGCTTTCACTGAATAAGAAACAGTCACACTGAGTGTGTACTAGTCGGGAGGATTCCCTCTTCCCCACTGCTGCGCTGCTACCCAGGGCTTTTTGGCTCCTTATACACTATTTTAGAGTCAATGGGCAAACTCTGCAGCCTAGATAAGGCAGATGATACGAAGCAAAACAGCTGGGAGGTATTTGAAAATCTAGGACAGTTAAGTAACTACATCCTTTACTGTGTTGCTTAGAGGAGATATTGTCTCTACTTACTTCCAGCTATTGGTAATTAAACACATTATGGTTTCAGAGGGACTACATGGGCATCGATATCTCTTTAGCTTTGTAGTCCATTATAAATGGAAAGACAGAACAGTGACAGTTAAAGACAGTCCCAGATTGCACCTTAGATCTTTATATTAAACATGTCAGCTGGTTGTCAATGAGCAACATGGACATTACACTTTAGATCTGAGCTCGATTCATGAGATAAAGGAAATTGTTTGGTGACTGACTGAAAACTATAACCTTGAGATCAAAGATTTACATAAAAATGGTAAAGGGCAACTGCATTTATTTAACTTTCACAGAGCCAATGGCCACCAAAGCGCTTTACATTTTGCCTCACATTCACCCATTCATACACCAACAATGTAGTGTCAGTCATGCAAGACTAATTAACTAATTAAATAAGACTAATAATAATTTTTTATTCCTTCATCCAGAGCTCTCTTTGGTCGAAGAGAATTATAAACAAAAGATACATTCCCTGAAGCTCTACAACACTTAGGAAAAAAAGTCAATATCATTTCGACTAGCGAAAGCGAGCACCAAACGCCACAAGATATTGAACACTATATGTGCGTAAAAGGCGGAGGATGGTCGATGAAGGTGATCTTGTAATCCTGACACTATTTCAAGGAGATATCCAACATCGAATTCTCCGGTTCCTGAAGGCATCCCAAATGTTACAACTGAAGAAGCTGCCAAAGCCATTGATAGCATGAAGGACCATTTTGGAAGTTGAATGAGCTGCGTGTCACCACGATTGAACGGCTAGCAACTTTCCTCGATGCCAGACGTTGACTTTGGCCATGTACCCAAACCAACTGGACCACAATTGTCACAATAATCAAACATCAAGAAAACAGAACATTTGGAAACCAATCCTTCTGATGGCAACATCCTGGTTAGTGGCGAAGCCCTGATGAAGACAACCAGGCTTTAAGTACCTAGGATTGCGCCTGCAAAGTGACTGTGATATCAATAATGAAGTGCATGGAGTGGAACTGGATGCACAGAAAAGAAGTCACTGCGATAAATGCATACAATCCGTCTTAAGTCGTACAGTAGTACGTACATTTGCTCTGTATTGAGTCGAATGCTGGCAAGTTACCATCAGGCACTTGCCACTCGCTCCCATTATAGAGATGCACATGCTCGCTGGATTACTGGTGTGTCTCTCCTTAACCACTTCTGTAATGATACAATCCGACGGAAATGGGCATTGCACCAATTATGGAGAAAATAATTTTATATTTTAAACCAGACAGAATGGTTTTCATGGGAAACTGCATACATCACTCGCCCGTACGTATCTTCGTCATTTCTGTGAAGAGAGAAAAGGTACTCTGTCTATTTTGCGCGCATGTTTGGTGTGGGAGTGGCCAAGGTTAGTTGTCACAATGAATGAGAAAGGTTGACAAGGAGCACGCTTGATCTCAGAACCTCTGTGGAAGTTGAAAAGAGGATAGTCTACTGGAAAAAAGAGAAACACGACAGAGCTCGTAATGAAACAAGAATCAACATTAGCAAGAACTGAGGGATTTCAAATGTTGAAATAGTGATGCGGAGATAACTTTTTTAATGTCTCATCAGGTAAGTTAAGGTATTTTTTACTGTTTTTATTTCTTTGTAAAGCATTAGCTATTGTGAAGTGTCAATTAATGGGTAGAGCTATAGTGATGTCTTCATTACTTGAGATTATTGAGAATGCTTAGATCTCTCAAGCCTAGTAGGCTAGTGAATGTTTTATGAGCAGTAGAATAAACATATTTGCAGTCACGCAGAGCCTAAGCACAACCAAAACAATGTTCTTCCACAGAACACCTCCAGTTTTTTTGGCGAAAGGCGAAAGTTACATAGTGTACCTTCAGGTAAAATTAACAGATGAATAGGGAACATACTTTGTGTTCTTTTCACTGCACTGACATCAGCACAAGCTACAGTATGTTCAATGAAGCAAATGCCTAGCGATCTGAACCACAGGATCCTATAGCACATTCAGCAACCACCAAAAACATCAACAACGGAAACTCTTCCTTATAATGCCCAAAATATCTTAAGAATCAGATTTGGCTTTGACTTGAAAAAGAAAAATTACTCTCAAACTTCAGCCCAATGAAGCATATCGGACACAGCAGTACCACCTTTTAGAGACTTAGAGAGAGTCTCTGTGCTTATCAGAGGAGAAACTGGGACTGCAGGGAGATGTTTCTGCCAACCCCAGAACCAAACCAATGAAGACATGCTCCAAAGCAGCTTCACGTTAAACATAAATGAGGAGGAGACAGGAAAGCGCTAAATTACAAAAATGATACTCCCCCTGATGCGCAAAATGATATTTTTGAACAGAATGCATTTAAAAAGTTAATGCCGATGGCCTTCAGCAGACCTGTGTGTTTATTCAGTAAGACAGGCAGAGCACTGCACAAACCACACACACATATAACTAACCCACATACGATATACAAGCACACACACAGACAATAATTCATGCACACACTACTATGTCAGTTTAAACACACCCTCTCAGCCATGCACATGATCTTTAAATTAAAAATTTCTTAGCACCATCTTGTCTATAAATACTGCATATCCACCTACACAAGCTGATTCAGGTAAAACAGTGCTTTCAGCCTTTAAAATGTAATCAAACAGAATCCTAACAACAAATCAACTATTGGATGTTGAGTTCTCAGATTACAAAAATGACAAGATTTTGTTTTTAGAGTTGTGTTTGGGGGTTTAACCAGGCACCCGCACCATTTCAGGCTAAAAAAACTGTTAATGTGATTTGCTGATATAGCTACTTCCCTAAAAGCACCTTTGGAAGGACAAAGACAAAATATTCAAGCTCAAATAAAACAAAAATAACTGATGCGTTTTAATCATAATAACCTCAGGGTAATCAACACCTAAATAATAATATATTCAATTTCACAAAACCTTGAGGAAAGTCATGTAAATATATTGCCTCAAAAAGAACAATGCAATTTGTGGTGGTCAATGAGTCAATGTTTTACAGGCCTAAATTTACTTTAAAATGGCATCTACATTATTTATCTGAGCACGGGGTGCAGATGTGTGGGTGGTGAAAAGAACAAAGAATATTAAAAGGGGGGTGGCTGCGATTTACCACTTTTTTCATTTAAATAATATAATGTTGCTGATGGTACATGAACAGTATTGTTAAAAGTTGCAGCGCTAAAAGTCGCTAAATATATGAAAGATATCTTCTTTTAAAAATACAAAGTATATTTATGTAGCCTTACAAAACAACTGAATTGGACTACCAGCTGATCAGGCACTAACCCATAGATTTAGTGAGACCCCTTCCCTCCAGAATATGCAGGAAAGGGCATGATCATCTTCCACAAATTGACACAGATTAAAGACAGAAACTGTGAGGAAACGTGGAAGCCAACTGCAGAGGTTTAGACAGAGGCCAGTTGTTGGGCAGAACCTCTGCAGCTGGTAAGCTTAATCATTTTTAATGTACATGCCCGGTGAAAAGTTTACAGTGATGAGCTATGTTTTTAAAGAAAGTCTCCTTGCTAGCCAGCTTTAGACTTTTCCTACAAAATACACACATATTGAGCTGGAGCAAGCGGTGAAAAAGTGGTAAGTTCATCAGAGAATAGTGATTCTCTGAAGAAATCCTAAAATAACACTGTAAAAATTTTAAACATGGATAATAATCATACATGTTTTTGGAGCATAAAATCAGTCATATTAGAGTGATTGTGAAGGATCATGTGACACTAAGACTAGTAATGATGCTGAAAATTCAGCTTTTTTCAGAGGAATGAGTTACATTTAATATATATTAACATAAAAAAGTAATTTTAAATTGTCAGAATATTTCACAATATTCTCTGTGTTTTTTGTGTGTTTTTTATAAAAAAATTGCAGCACCTCATCGAGCCAAAAGACTTCTTGGAGACTGCAGAAAAGCTTGCCGATATATTGGGACTTCTGGGACCAATAAGTGTGTTCACATGTGACATTCGGATGTTCGATGTTTCCGTTCTGTCAGCATGCCAGCGCTCGTGGGTGCATGTGTAAAATCGATACCTATGTCACAGTGACATCTGGCGGTGTCTGCTGACCAAGGAGGAGCTTGAAGGAAGCCGAGGTTGAGTGAAGTGAGTTGACCATCGGTGCCTGATGGTAATGCGGCACAGCCAAACCTGGCTGTCCGATTGCCAGTCGTTTTGGCAAGAACTCGATGGTCACTTGCAGTGCTTCTGGCCGGCATTCGCTGTACTGTCGCTACAGATGGTTCTGCAGGAAAAGTGGGCTATCGAGAATTACGGTGAGATGACGATCATGAAAAGAGGAAGTCTTAAAGCAGTCAGGTCGACTGATGAGTTAAATGGTGCACACGCTATGTCGCTTGCTTCTTTACCTGCAATATGCTCAAGCTGGATTTGGCTACACAACTTTCCTGTTAGCCACCAGCACAAAGTTCTTATGGACCAGGCACTGACTGGACAAACTTGGAAATGCAGACTATCTGGGAAGTCCCAGAGATGGCACGGGGCCCAATTGCGCGGATGGGTACTTCGAACTTCTCACGATTCAGTCACACAGAGGAGTCGGTGAATGTAATCCTACAATTACAAGCATCTGAAAGTCAGTGGCGACATATAGAAGAAGACAAGGATAAAAAGAACAACTAAATATAATATGGTACTATACAACTTGTATATATGCTTTCTTTAATCAATCGTAAATTAAATGAACGTACAGAATTTAGGAATTATTGCATTGAGGAAGTTATTCCATAAGTAATTACATGCAAAATAGACCATGAATGCTCAATTTGAACTGACTTTATTTGAATGACAGTATTAAGAAATATGTGTTAATGTTCTGCTAAGCCAAAAAAAATAAGCAGGTCACATTGGAGAGCAAAAGAGCCACT
Organism: Hybognathus amarus; assembly: GCA_030378365.1. NCBI lineage: Eukaryota > Metazoa > Chordata > Actinopteri > Cypriniformes > Leuciscidae > Hybognathus > Hybognathus amarus. The sequence continues at coordinate 44,053 of JAQIUQ010007720.1, read as the reverse complement.
AATGGGCCGATGAGTGGCTATGGTGGAAACACTTAAGCCTCCATTGCCCCGTGCTAACCAAAGTATTTACTCTCAAGATTTCTCAAAGATATGATTAACAAAATGAACTTGACATTGAAGTTTATTCCCCACATTGTGTTCCATGTTCCTCAAGATTACTTGGTCATGTTTAGTTGATTCATTACAAGCAAACATGCCCATTGTTACACTACCAAGTGTCAGGTTGCAGATGTTTGGTGTAGATTTTACCTTGTTACTTGGTGGAGAAATAAAATGGTAAATGTAGATGCCATGCCTGGGCCACTTTCTTACTAGCATTCTAATGGGCTGACCACTTTAAAATACAGTGAATCTTCTTCGATCACCTTTACCAGTTCGAGGAACCTGCGATAGTCAGCAGCATGTCCATGTCAAGCCAGTGATCATTACACATGAAAATGAACAAGATCATCACTATTTGTCTTAAAAGGAATAGTGCAAGATGTTGAATGGTGTAAATTACAAATGGCATGAACTATCGAACTACCAAGTGTTAACAAAATCGTATATGCTGAGATTTATCAGATTTATGACAAGAATACAGATGCAAACAGAAGATTTGTTAAGGACAATTATTATAATCCATTACAACCCTATTTTGTTTATAAGGAGAAAATTTGTCTATAAAGGTTTTGGTAACACTTTACAATATGGTCTCATTGGTTAACATTAGTTAATGTATTAACTAGGGCTGTAAACGATTAATCGCATTAATCACATCCAAAATAAAAGTTTGTGTTTACATAATATATGTGGGTGCACTGTGTATAATTATTTTTTATATATATATATAAATACACACACATGCATGTATATTTAATAAAAAAATATTATTTATATATAAATATATATTTATATGTAACATAAATTATATATAAATCTATATACAGGTAAATACATGAAAATATTTCTTAAATATATACAAGCATGTGTGTGTATTTTATATATATATATTATAATTATACACAGTGCACCCACATATATTATGTAAACACAAACTTTTATTTTGGATGAATAATATTGATTAATTAATTTGACAGCCCTAATATTAACTAAAATGAACTAACAATGAGCAATAGATTTCTTACAGTACTTATTAATCTTTGTTAATGTTCAGTTAATGAAAATAATATTGTTAATTGTTTGCTTATGTTAGTTCACAGCGCACTAATGTTAACAAACATAACTTTTGATTTTAATAATGTATTAGTAAAAGCTGAAATTAACATGAACTAAAATAAATAAATGCTGTAGAAGTGTGTTTCATTTTTAGTTCATGTTAACTAAAGTTGTTAACTAATGAAAGCTTATTGTAAAGTGTTACCAAGGTTTTCATAAATCCTGGCAAATGGAAAATGTCCAGGACTCGATTTGGGAGGGATACAAATTTCCTGTGTTGACAATTAGTCTTTAAATTGAGAGTTCATAATAAAGCATCTACATGTATAAAGACAAATACACCTAAATGTACTAAACATTATACTTTTTTTTTAAATACATTTAGTGTATGGTAATATAACACACTGTATGACCAATTCAGATGCATGAAAGTCACCTTGTCACTGTTCCGTAGCTCTAAGGGCACCTTGTACGTCTTAAATGCTGAGTAGTTTTGAAACACAATCTCAGACGGGTAAGGCTGAAACATGGCCTGGTCCAAATCTAATGAGGAAAACTATAAAAAGTAAATCAAGTTTAAATTAAACTCTTAGAAGATATCTGATTCAATTTAAAATGTAGGAAATGGCTCCCTTATTTCAACTTTAATGTGAAATAAGCTCATTTAAAAAGGGAGAAAAACAATATTCTTTATATATCTTGAATTTGTTATTGAGAAAATGTTCATTACATCCGTCACATCTAGTTTATCTCACATTCTATTGAGTGTCACAATGCAGAAATTCCCACACATATCTTAACTATACCACATGGGTGAAAGTATGCCCCAATATGTATGAATAATAAAACAACAATCAACTAAACATTTACATTTGCAACAATTACATTTGTAGAAACCACATACATTCTGCTCAAAATGAGCCAAAACTGCTAAATAATAAGCCTTATAATGAGGGATGGTAAAGATCCATTTCCAAAAGCACAAACATAAAATAATGATGAAAATTATTAAATACTAAAAAACATATTTATTAAATTTATATTCATTAATTTTGTAAAGTGTTTATTATGTAAAGTCAAAATTATTTTATGATATAATACTGCTTTTGTTTGATTATAGTAAGTGTGATTTTTTAGTGAATTGTATTAAAACCAGTCAGTTTTAATACAGAAATCATAATAATTATTTATTATAATAACATTATATAATATTTATTATAAAAATAAATAATAATTCATAATAATTAACAAAAATGTCCCTGTTTTTAAATTCATAGATAATAAGTGAGAACTCAAAGGCATTTTTGACCACCGAACTAGGAAACGTCCTTACTTTACCTTATAAACGTACTGCAAACAATAGACCTTATTCACAGCAGTGCCATCTTTGATTTTTAACAGGAATGAATGTGAGTGGGTGAATACTCTTTCAGTGGGTTGTACTGACATTTAATGTGTTTTTTTATTGTTCTGCTGATGAAACAATGCAAAATATCTTTCCAAGAAATTTCAGTAGACAAAAAAAATTAGCTGTGGAAAATTATGAGTAATGTCTAGGAGATTTTTACAGCGGAAGCCATTGAAAACACTGTAAGAAGTCTTTCCCTCACAGCCTCGCTTTCATACCTGTCATGACGCTGCTCTGAAGGTCTATTGCTATACAAATTAAAAGCCTCTAGTATTTCCCCAGAGAGAAACTATAATAATGATGTCCTTAATCAACTTTGAAAATGTTGCTACTTAGATACTTGGAACCAGTGATGTAGAAGAGCAAACTAGTTAATTAAGTGCTGGAGCTGAGCATATTAGAATGATGGTATTTTACCTTGTGATGTGTGGCCTCACTCATGTCCAAGAGTTCCAGGATGCGGGGCGGGTGCACCTCGTAAGTGTTTGATAATCGCTCCTCTGTAGTCTGGCCCATTTCTCGAGCATATACTGATGGAATCAGCTGGAAAAACATTTCAGACTGTTATGAGTGCATTTATATATTTTATATGCATATACAGTATGCATATATATGCTTTAAATGAGTTCACTTTGCTTTGGGATGTGGTGGAACAGGGAGATTCAGGCCGAGCAGACAATCTGCAGCAACTGTGGGATGCTTTCATGTCAATATGGACCAAAATTGGGAATTCGTATCGAATTTTACAAGGTGGCTAATTCGTAACAATTCATACGACCTCACTTGTACAAATTAGTACGATTTTGCTAAATCAAACATATTTTACGAATTGGCCAATTCGTATGAATTCGTACGAATGACCTACCCCTAACCCCGCCCCTAAACTTAACCGTCACGTGGGTTTAGACAAATGTACAATTTGTACGAGTGAGGTCGTACGAATTAGAATTAGCCACTTTTTAATCACTCGTTCGAATTCAATACGAATTGGTCATGAGATAGGGTAGGTTGAATCAATACAACAAAGAATCAAAGCAAGACAAAAGGGGTCCAACTCAGTACTAGCAAGGTGGACCTAATAAAGTGGCCAGTGACAATGAACAGGTTTTTACAGATTCTTCCATTTTTGTGTTTGTCAATAATTATTCACTTTTAATCAACCATCTGTAAATCAAAAAGGGAACATCAAAATGTTATATCAAAAATGTTGAGTAGGATGTGGTTCATTTTTATTAACTAGTTTTGTTATATAAAACATACAGCCTTAAGGTGTCCTAGTAAAACGTATCACAAGTCTAGTATGTTAATGTAAGTTTTGTGAGTAGTTTAAAAGCAGAAGTAGCTTAAAGGTAGTTAGTGCTCGTTTAGAGGCAGAGATTTAATTGCATTACAAACAAAGTGAAAAAATAAAAGTATACGCCTTATTCACGGCAGCGCCATCTTTCAATTTTTAATGAGGATGAAAGCGAGGCTGTAAGGGATAGACATGCATCTCTTCAATGGGCTGTACTGTTATTTAATGTGTTTTCGGATTGTTCTGCTCATGAAACACTGGAAAAATATCTTTCCAAGAAATGTCAGTTGACAAAAAACTCCCGACAATGTAAGCTGTGGAAAATTGTAAGTAATCTAGGAGCTTATCAGCTTTTTACAGCGGATGCCATTGGAAACACGGTAAGTCTATCCCTCACAGCCTCACTTTCATACCTGTCATGGCGCTGCTCTGAATAAGGTCTATTGAGATATATTAAAGTGCTCACCTTTGCGAATTCATCTCCCGTTTTACCAGCTTGGGATTTCGGGGAGCCACTACTTTTGTTTTGAATCCCGCTGGCATCTTCTCGCGTGAACTGCGCAGGTTTGACTGAGATGTTTGAACATTCGAGGCTGGCATTTTAAAACAAACGTAAGTAACTCAAGCTTTATGTAGAAAGTTGAAATAAGACGTTAATGGCAGAAATATCTGGTTTCTTTCTTGTTTGTCGATAACAAGCGAAACATACGAGAAATGTTCAACCGAGAAGCAAATAGCTAGACGCCACTCGTACGATTGTTTGATAAGTTGTGTTTATCGTTTAAAAAACGTCCAGGACGTTTAACGTTTTATTTAGGTAAAATAACAACATAACGTAATTACAAATTAAGTGTTTAAATAATAAAAAACAATAAAGAAATTCATTTAAAATCCCAGCTAATTTATTGTGAAGGCTCTTCCGTCAGCATACACTTCTCAACTTTGAGCTTGGCTGGTTACCATGGCGGCGGCGGCGGGGTACTGGACGTTCTCAGTAAACAGTTCTCTGATTGGTGCGCGTGTGTAAAGAAGCACTGTGATTCGCTGTAAAGAAGCACTGTATAGTTTGGGGCCCAATCAGTTGCTGAGGATATCTGTGCCACACCATGTGGTACCATGGCAACTTCAAAACCACAAACAAAGTGTGCCTTTACCTTGTGCTCGTATTTTGATTAAAATCTGAAAGAGAAGTGTAGACTGTATGAGATAGCATAATGAAATGTCAAAGAACAATGGCAGAGAAAATGTCCTTCAACAACATTTTAGTTTACACTTTACATATTGAGGTTTTCAGCAGTAGATACACCACATTAAGAATGAATATGAATATTTTTCCTGACTGTTTAGGGTAACATTAAGCAAACAGACTGCCCCCCATGTCATTTTTACTAAATTAAAGTCACCATGAAATCAAAATTCAAATTCTTGTTTTTATTGGAATATTGTAGAAACTTGCAACGACTTGTCTTCTCTGATGATGTGTTTACGGGTGTGAGGGCGGACAACCTGTCACTCACATGACATCAATGTTGTCATGATCAATATGACTGAACAAGCAAAGAATTGAATACATATCTTTATTTTTTACATGAATGTTCTTTATTTGATATTTATTTTAATTTTGACTGAAGCTACCCAGATAGCACAAGCCTATTTGATGTGATTTTTACATCTGGAAGACGTATTTTAAAGAGTGTTTGCTCATATGCAATATACGTTCTATAGGACATCTCCTATCAGATGTCAAATAGACGTTTAGAAGATGTCAGTTTAACATAGGCTACATTCTAAATCATTACATTTTAAAGACATCTTCTAAACGTCATCTTGACATCTGACAGGAGACAGTCCTATGAGCATTACAGATATGCAAACACTCTGTAAAATACGTCTTCCAATGTAAATATTACTTCTAATAGACTTGTGCTATCTGGGTACGCTTTATAATCCACATACACTCGTATCTAAAACAAATCCAAAAGGGGTTTTAAAGCTTCACATATTCTGGATGGGCAACAATTCAAGAATTAATCACTGAAAAACCCAAATTGGTCGATAGCTAATTTGACCGTTCAATGTCCCCTCAATGTCTACAGTCTAGAAACCAATACACTTATCTGAAGAACGCATAATAAAACATCAATAGCTTCTTCTAAACTCTAAAGAACCATAACCAAATCAAAACCATTACATTTGTTAACCTAAGTGGCTTCAAAGAACCAGTGATGAACTTGGTTCTTACATCATTGCCAATAGAACCTTTATTTGTATGTGCAAATGAGGCTGTGGCAAAGTCTTTTTTATTATTTTTGTACATGCATAATCTTCTGCTCGTGACCAAATACACTTTAACCGTTACCCTTGACACTTGAGTTAATCTACAGAGAAGCACGTTAGTTAGTTCCCCTGCTGTGATGCACCACTACACGGCTGTGCTGGTCCTGGCAGGATGACAGTTCTCAAGACTCTTTAACTGCGGGTCAGTGAGCGGCCCATTCTGACAGAAAATTGGATTAGTACAACGAGCACGGTTTAAGAAACGACTTTTAAGAGCGACTCCTCCTTCGTCACGTCAACCCTCGAGACCGTCGTGTGTTTGACCTCTCGCTCAGGTTGTTCTGTATTATTGCTCGCCTCGTCCCAACAATATCCTGCTTAGTAACCAGCCGCTGCGGACATGTCAACATCCAGCGAATGCAGGTAAGAAGAAAAACGAATGAACGCCAGACCTGCCAAATAAATCTCCTACATCATATCAGAATGCTTAAATGGAATCTTAGTGAGAAGAAAAATATGTTATTGCATTCGTGGGAAAGTCGCCATGGCAACTGTCGCTTTAAATTTCTATACCTTATCAAACAAGGCTTCATATCATAGATCAGCCTGAAGTAAATGGCACATCATTTTAAATAAAACCTGTATGATTTACATTCAGGCAGTCTCTGTCATGACTGTTTGGACGGCGATAGCTTTATTTACCCATATTTCTTCCACTATGCGCCTTCTAATTCCACTGTGAAAAATAAATAATTTGTCGATTTGGTGTTTGAATGAAATTCAACATTTCTAATAACATAAGCTATCTATAAATTCAGCTTGTGATGTTACGTAACCAGAATCCTCCTATTCAGCTTTAGTGGATGCGCTCAGAATAATACGAATCTCTTAAAGAGACAGGCTGCGCTATTAAACCGGAAAAACAGCAATGAACACAGTCCAAAAATGAGGACATGGCTGTTCAGTTGGCAGGCCTTTTCAAAAAAAAAAAAAAGGCAGAGCTGTGATTGTAAAATAAGAGGCCTATTGTGCATTCTCACTGAGCGTTGTCACGTAGCCTGTGTTTGAAGCTCAGCTCTCTGAATGGAAAGTGCTGATCCCGCAACGCCCTGCAGCACCACGGACAGCGCATGCTTACAGCTCGGCCATTGAGCTCTTCCTAGTTCCTATGGTTCCTACTCAATATGATTCTTGTTACCTCGTGCCCCACAGCTATGAAAGGCTTTCTGATCATAAATGTTGGCAGTCCAACTATGCAAGCAATTTAGCAAGGATTGGACTACTGTTTGTCTTTTTTCTCTCCAGTTTTAAAAGACTATAAAATAATTCAGATTATAGTGAAAGTATAGTTAAATAATGACAGACACTTTTTGAGAACCAGAGTTGCTTCCTTTAGTAACTTGCATTGTCATGTTGAGTGCATAAAGACAGCAAGTGAATATTTAACTGCCTACTCAAAAGCGTAAGTTATTTCTTTTTGTTTATTAGGATGCAAGTTAAAAATATACAAGCACCACAGTTCGTAAACAAATATTATACAGCAAAAAAATAAATAAATTAGAAATAAAATTAATTGAAAAAAATAGAATAAAAAAAGTATATTACATATCTTAGACAGACTTACAAATTTCATTATCTATAAAAAGAGAGATATTTTCCCAATTTTCACTTGAACATTTTAGAGCATATTTCACTTACTGACATAGCTTTCTTATTTTTAACCCATTTAAGAGACTCAAAATACATCAGTTTCAATTTGGAAAAAAAATTAAAACATGGCTTTGATTTGGAGAATTTCGCTTTGTGAATATGGAATTTACCTAGTAAAATAAAAAACTTCTCTCTCTCTCTACAATCAAAATATGTAATAATATGTTTCCCTTCAATTGTTATTGTATTATTTGTTTTAAATGACAAGTAATTTTCAACATTTTTCCAAAATGTACTGCAGAAGTGAGCTTGGAGTGAGATCACATGCAGTTAGGGGAGGAGCCCCAATGCAGCCCCGCCCCCAATTTACCCATTGTTCATAATTAACCAGAAATATAGCCTACTCATTATTATATTTCAAAATTACAAATACAAAAATGTAGAATGCTACAATATATATTTTCCTTTTTCCCTGACATCTTTGAAAAATGTAGCCTTAATGTAGCTAGAAAGACTATTAATATACAGTATAATATTTCATTTAAAATAAAATTAAGATGATTTCCCATAGTTTCCGATAACGTAAGCTAGCCAAACTGAGCCAAAGCTTCTGGCCTGGTTGCGATGTTGTTACGGTGGCCCAAGAATGTCCCGTCAACTTCCGCGTGTTTGCGCATCTATGTTGCCTAGTAACGAACGCAATTTGGTCGAAGATCATAGACTGTAAAAATCATAGTAAAAAGGTCGAGCTACGCATAGATATTATATATGATGTCTATGGAGATACGTGCTGACTGGCAGTAAACTTCACTTTGTGTGTCTGCGCCTCGAATAGAACATTATAAAGCTTGCAGGACAACTTGGTTGCCATGGCCTTTTCAGCCTGAGAAATACACACGTGAGACTTGAGAACCTGTTGTTTGGCCTAAGTATTCTGTTACATTAACAGACTCTTTATATTTTGCGACAAATAAACATACAATGGCATGCTTTAATAGCTAAAAAAAACATAATGAGACCATATATTTTGATTAGCATAATTACAACTATTAGAAATGGATTTACTCTCAACTGTCTATTAGCTTTGTATGGTAAGAAACATGACTATTTAGAAGAGTAATCAACACAATAGCATAACAAATGACAGGGATAAATAATATAATAAAATACAATATAAAAAACAAAACCTTATTTTACTATAGTATATAGTACTTCCAAATGCTGCTGTCAGCTGATTTGTCCTCACTCTCAAAGCAACTTGACTGGGTCATTGCACTTCCCACACCTTCATATTTCATAACCAAGTTATGTTGCGTCAGGCAGGTTGGTCAGATGTTTTCCAACAGTGTGGCATTTTATTGTGACACTGTTATTTTAATGCATGCCAGCCCCACCAAAACAATGTTTTGTGTCCATCTAGCTACAGCTATGATGAGTACAAAGAAACATCAGACTGGCTGCTTGCTAAGCACAGACATCAGGCCCAAAGTGGCAATTATTTGTGGTTCAGGACTCCGCGGATTGGCTGACCTGCTGGACAACAAGAATGTGTTTCCTTACGACAAAATCCGCGCTTTCCCCACAGCACAGGTAGGACACAGATTGCTAAATTCACATGTATCATTCAGGGAGTATTGTTTCATATTGTATTAATTGACTATTAAAAAATATATAAAAGACAGTCGTTTGTCGCTCACTGCCATTATTTGATTATTTTTTGCATTAACAAACATTAAAAATACACACCGTCATGTCTCTTCAGTGCAAGGACATAAAGGTCAGCTTGTGTTCGGAGAGCTGAATGGGAAGCAGTGTGTTTGCATGCAAGGCCGTTTCCATTTCTACGAGGGCTATAACATTGCCACGGTAAGTATCATTTTTAAAATCTTAAAAATGTGAGTATTAAACAAAACCAGCACATGCGTTTGGATAGAGAAATAAGGGAGGGAAATCACGTTTTCAGTTGATAATTAAAAGAATCCTGTCATAAGTCAAGAATCATCTCAGTTTGTCTTTTCTTTAAGCAATAATATACCACAACACTAACACAGGGGTTATTATACTTAACCATTGACTTCTCTGCTTCTATCAGCAATTTAAGTATAACGGAGAATAGTTAACATTTGACAACTGACCCAATCGATCTCCTATAAACTTTTACAACACACAGCAGATCCAACATCTGTGATCAAGTTAAAAAACTCAGAAAGACACAAACAGTGCTTACTCTTTATTGCAGGAGCCAAATTAAATTAGGATTTATGATTCTTCGGTAGTGATTAAAATAGTTGTACGTATTCTTGCCTGGGGTTGTAAAAAAGCAATTATATATAGTTTCAAATCATAATTGTCTAGTGAAAATATTTCTTTTAAAATGGACAATTTAGACAAAGCTGGGGAGGGGAAATACAGTTAAACTACTATAGAGTTTTGATAACTGCATATTAACCACATATATCAATTCAGTCTTTAATTTCCTGTTTCATAAAGATGAGAACGGTTTGTCAAAGCAGCTTTAAATCTCATGGGTTTCTCCTTCTGTTTTAGGTCACCTATCCAGTAAGAGTGTTTTTCCTTCTCGGGATTGAGACCCTGATTGTGACCAATGCTGCTGGAGGGCTCAATTCTGAATTTGAAGTGGGTGACATCATGCTTATCAGAGGATCATATCAATATGCCTGGATTTGCGGGGCAAAATCCTCTTTGTGGACGCAATGAGGAAAGGTGAATTGCTATTTAGTATATGAGATATGTTTTATTCAAATAGATTTGAGATGTTCAAAGATGGTAATTAAAGGGATAGTTCACTTTCTAAATTAATTTTGGTGTGTTTTGAGCTCACCTCAAGGCATCCAAGATGTAGGTGTCTTTGTGTCCACAGTATTTTCATTTTCATCTCTCACGTCCAGACACGAACTTAATGCACATATGTTGATTGTCTTTACATCATAATACTATTTCATATAATCTAGATATTCAATACAAAATGAACATGTCTAGTATTTAGCAATAATGTTTAAGTGATAAAATATGTTGCTTGTTTGCATAATCCCACCAATGCATTTAGTCATTTTACAAAATAATTTATTGAAGCATCCAGACACTTCACCACGTGAGCAAGCAGCTAGGCTCCTGATTGGTTAACGCGGCGCAAAATTACACGTCAAAGTTCAGATTTTTTCAGACTCAGGGCGGCCAGGATACGAATTCGCGTAGAACGCGTGAATGCACAAATGGCACTAACTAAATCATTCGCGCGTAACGTGCTCTAACGACCAGACACTCAATTCGCACCATTCACGTGAACTTGACGCGCGGCGAGTTTTTACGCGCGTTAACGCCGTCTTTTGCATTGACTTTACATTGAAATCATTCGCGCCTGACAAGCTATTCGCGTCCGGTGTGAACGCACCATGAGACACAGAAACGAGACGGTTTGTGTGAGAAACGAACAATATTTATATCTTTTAACCTCTTGTAACCCATACTGTTCGTTTTCACACACAAAACCGCTCGTTCCATGTCTTAGCCATGCAATGTGTACTTACATTTACGAGTCATTAAATCATGTTTAATCTAGGACTTCTCTGTGCATGCTCTTTGAGGTGGTGACCATAGACCTCCATTATATAACTGATACACAAGAACGGTTTGACCTAAAAATATCAAAATTGAAACTACTGTGGAAACAAAGACACCTACATCATGGATGCCCTTGAGGTAAGCTAAAACATACCAAAAATTAATTTCAAAGTGAACTATCCATTTAACACCAATATGTTTTTTTTTATTTTGTCTTTGTTTTTAACAGTTCAGCTTTGGTTTTGCTATTGGCTTCGCAATGTAATCTTGCTTGCATTTCTCTAAGGATTTATGCAACCAGTGTAATGATCACTGACATTTGTGTTGTGTCCCTGTAGATTTGGAGTGCGCTTTCCCTGCATGTCTGATGCTTATGATAGATGGCTTGAAACAGTTGGCCAGGAAAACTGCCCAAGAACTGGGGTGTGCCTCTTTCCTTCGGGAGGGTGTTTACTGCATGTTGGCTGGACCGTCCTATGAGACAATCGCAGAATGCAAGGTTTTAAAGCAGCTTGGGGCGGATGCTGTGGGTACGTACGGTACATACGTATCACTTTTATAGAAAATGTCAAAAGTGGGCAAGACTTGTATTGAGCATGTATTAATCGCTTGAGGATGAAAAATATAACCGATATATCATCATTTCAGAGCAAGGACTGCTTTAGAGAGACAGAGCAGGAACCTATTATTATATTGTTTTTCTCAAAAATTACTTATTTACGGAGCCTTGAACATGACATGCGGACAAAAATATATAGGGGTATATATAAAAATATATAAATATATATTTAATATATAAATATAAATATATATATAAAATATATATTTTATTTTTTAAATAAAATATATAAAAAATATAAAATATATATTGTAGTTTTTACTTTATATTCTATATATAAAATATATATTGTATAAAATATAAATATTATTTTTTATATTCCTCTTCTGCTGCAAATTATTGTATTAAACTCATTTTTAAATGAAAATAGAAAGTTTACGGGTCAGAATTTCTTTGAAAGAAATTGACATTTTTAATTCAGCAAGGATGTGTTAAACTGGTCAAAAGTGACAGCAAAGACATTTATAATGTTATAAAACATTTTTGTTTAAAATTAATACTGCTATTCTGCTTCCTTATTCCAAATATGTATCACGGTTTCCACAACAATATTAAGCAGCACAACTTTTTTCAAAATTGATAACAATAATATTAATAAATGTTGCTAATAAATGGTGAGTGTTGTGTTTTCTTTGTAATTAGGTATGAGTACCGTTCCAGAGGTGGTGATCGCCTCGGCACTGTGGGATGCGTGTGTTTGGACTCTCCCTGATTACCAACAAGGTAGTGACCGACTACGACAGCGATGAAAGGGCTAATCATGAAGAGGTCCTGGAAACCACGCGTATGCGAACCCAAGTCCTGCAGAAGATAGTCAGCAATTTAGTGACAAACATGTAACATAAGCAGCTACGTTTACTGTAGTACAAATCTTGGAACTATTCTTGAAATCCTTCCACAGATATTTGCACTTCCAACCAGACAGTTTGACAATGTAGAATGGCCTAGAGTGTCCTCCTTGATACTTCTCTTGTATCGGTGACACTTTACAATAAGGTCCATAAGTTAACAGTAATGTTAAATAACAATGAGCAATTAGTTCATCTTTGTTAATATTAGTTAATAAAAAAACAGCCGTTCATTGTTTGTTCATGTCAATTCACAGTGCATTAACTAATGTTAGTAAATGTTGATGTTATTAACTAAGATTAATAAATGCGGTGTAAGTAATGTTCATTCTTACTAATGTTAATTAATGAACCTTATTTTAAAGTGTTACCCATATTTTACTAGGATTTAAATAACTTTATGAACTCTGCAGTGCCTCAAGTCTTTCTAAGTGGAAATTTAGGCTAGGTTCATTTTGTTCACTTTTGATATTGTCCTCACCTAAGACAACATCGGTATTAATATGACACTGTATACTGTGATGCATTCACACTCTTCCTGAAATGAAACAACTGAAATTAGCTGTGTTACATAACTATTAGTATTCCTGTTTCTATGTCTTGAAAAAGAGTTGAAGAACAAACATACATGAAAAGGGACAAACATAGACTTACACTCTAATATAGTGATGCAATCATTTTCAACTGTATAAAGGGAATTTGGACTAAGTGAGAAGGTTAGTAATACAGTACAATCAGTTAAAATATAAATTAATATATTAAATAATCAGATGTTTATCTTTTTAGTTTTTATTTTTACTTTGTACTTGATTTTGACTCAAATGTAACAATATAAAATTAATTATTCTATAAATGCTGTGTGGTGGTGAATTTATTTTTTAAATCCATTGTGTTCTGTCCGTCCATTTTCCAATTTTGAGTTCCTTTGCTTTCAGGGACTTGCACAGACAAGTGAAAAAAAGGCACTTCTTACCTTTTTTTTCTTTTTCTTTTTACAAAAAAGTATATATTAACACAACTTTTAAAATAAAAATATATTTAAAAAGTTAATTAATTTTTATCTTCCTCAAACTCGTGCAATTGTTTCATTTTCAAAAGATGTCTAACTTTTTAAAAATATATATTTAAAAAGTTCATTAATTCTTTATCATCCTCAAACTCAGGATGCAATTGAATGCAATTGTTTCAGATGTTTTTGAATTGAATCAGTTCACACAGAAACCATGGTATCCTTAGAATTCATAGATTTATATAGCAGCAAAGGAAACCATGCCTCAATGTGCATGTATTTCTATGCTACTAGTTTCAATCAATTGGTGACTTTCACATTTGAAAAAATAACTATATCATCATCATCATCATCATCAAATAAAACCTTCAAAATCCACATCTAGATGGAGTTTGTTTTATCAGACCTATATTCTGCTTGCATCTGCAGATTTCTTCTAAATTCACCAATTTAGATTTCTAAATTTCAGAGGGAAATACTTTTTACAGTCTATATGGAAATACTCTTGATGTACCCAAGTAATAAGATTGAAAGAATTTTAGACCAAAAAAGGTCCGGGTTTTCCATAGGTCAAAAATTATATTTAGCCACGTCTTAAATTGATATGCTCATTCATTTACTATCGCGATATAATTTTTCTCGATAAAAGCGATATCAGAGTTGGAGTCAATATCGTAAATACTCGAATATCAATATCAAGTTCAAAACATTTCGATAATGTTTATGTGCCAAAAGCGGAACGAAACTCATTTGAACCGCGTGCGCCTGACGGACTGTTTATCTGCTCGGCTCAAAATCAGCGCGAGCTCATAAGGGCTGACGCGTTTACGCTGATCGGCGCTTTCAGAACTCCTGACCTGATATTTAGATACACTATTCAATAAATATACTTGTTTGACAGGGTAACAGTAATATATATTATTTTTCACCAAAAAAAAAACACCCGAAAAACACTATTCTTCTCCAGGAACAAAAAGGGCAGGTGCTCAAGCCCGCCATTTTGATGTATATAAACATTTTCATAATCAGAGACCAAAAGTCTTTTGCCACACCATACTAACACTAACCGATTTTATCTTGGGGATGGTATCATCAGTTACCTGCAATGCATGTGTACAGAGAGGAGATAAAAATTTGCTTGTGTAAATGCAAAACGGATAGTATAATTGAAGGAATAGGAATCCCTCTTAACCCCCTCATGTCACTACATTATTGATAAATCTGGCCAACCCAACTCTGAAGTAGTGATGAAATAAAACATTTACAACATCAAGCTTACAGCAAGTCTGTCACCGAGCAAAAACCTTATAGCAACATTGCACATAATGTAAAGTGAGATATTCAAGGGAATAAGACCGTTTCCAGTGTGGCTAGAGGATTCACTATAGCTCTTTCACGTCCGTAATGTTTTGAAATCATTCGCAACCACTCTATTGAACGTGAAACTTCATATTTTAGATTGCAGAGGCATCAGCTTGTATGTGAACCTCTGCACACATCAGATTTTTGCAGGAAACACTCTTTTCATCTGTCTAGACGATGCCGACAGAACGCCACCATCAGTCTGTTATTCAGATGCTATAAAAGACTTTCACAAAATATTTATGGAAAGCCAGTTGTGCTGACTCTGCCCAGAAACATCACAGTCCCTGTGAGCCATTAGCGAAGGGGTAACTCTTATGCAATTAGTGACGGGCCATTTGCTGAAATATTCAGGGCTTGATGCCCATTGATGTGCAGCAGTGACTGTACTTCCACTCACTGGAGGAAGTCAGAAAATGTAATGATCTGTTTTTAATCTTGCGTGTTTTTTTGTTCTGCTCTCCTTGACATATTATCTCATTTGAAATTCCTGTTTTTCTCTGTAGATATCTTCCTCTGAAATTAGCTTTGAAGCTCAGCATTCTTCATTCAGTGTTTCAGATGGCACTGCATCTGTAAAACATTGTCATAATTCGAACCAAAAAAAATATTACCTAATCTGCGCTTTTAAAAGTTTTTGGGGTCACATTCTTAATAAAGAAATTAATACTTTAATTTAAGAAGGAAACTCAATGTACTGTCAATGGAGGGACAAAAGTCTCTCATATTTCATTTAAAATATCTTAAAGTCTTACCGGGTTAGGAATGACATGAGGGTGAGAATATTTTCATTTTTGGGTAAATTAACTCTTTAATGATTATCATGTATCTTATTCAGAGTTCGAGTAACTTTATGGGCTTTGCAGTGCCTCAAGACTCACATCTGAGTCGAAATTTAGGCTATACTTTTGATATTGTCCACACTGCATCCTGAATAAGTACTAAATACTTGTATCTAGGACACATTGAGTTGATCAGTGGTGGTAGTTGTGTCACGTTGTGGCTATAATGATGCACAACAGAAAGACAAGAACAGTCTTTATTTAACCTATTTGTGCCCACATTTTTCTAAATGGCTTCATGCATATAGTTGTGTTAAAGGGACAGTTCACTTTGAAATTAATTTTTGGTATGTTTTATCTTACCTCAAGGGCATCTAAGATGTAGGTGTCTTGGTTTCCGGACAGTAGTTTCAATTTTGATGTTTTTAGGTAAAACCGTTCTGTTGTCAGTCATATAATGCAGGTCTATGGTCACCACCTCAAAGAGCATGAACAGAGAAGTCAAAAATTAAACATGATTTAATGACTCGTAAATGTAAGTACCATAGACTGTAAAAAATATGGACAGATATCTTTCTGAAGAACAGTTTTGAGGCTGTTTATGGGGGGTATGTGCGGCGCCATATTAGAAAATCTTGAGAAATACAAAATACAAATGTTCAGAAAGGATACAGAGGTGGTATGATGTGTTGTGTCAGATCATGGCCGAGATGTCAATTCCACTCGGCGTAGCCCGTTATCAGCTGTCAATCAAAGTTAACCGCCCTTATTTGTCATACATTTTATATCTAAATACGATCTAAACTGAACGGAGTTTGAAAAAAATCAACCCTCAGTTGTCAGGCACTCGGAACCTAACAGAAAAATACAATAAAGTCCATGGGACCAACCTGTAAAAGCATGAATTTATGCTGTGAAAACAGACATTTCAACATAGGGTCTATGGATATTTGCTCCCTTTTGGGACTTCTTTGATATTTTTAGGTCCGTTGTCTATCAGTCATATAAAGCAGGTCTATGGTCACCACCTTAAAGAGCATGCACTGAGAAGTCCAAATTAAACATGATTAAATGACTCAGTACACATTGATGGCCTAAGACACGAAACGGGCGGTTTGTGTGAGAAAACGAACAGTTTTTATATCGTTTTTACCTCTTGTAACCACAGCCACAAAGCGCCCGCGCCCTCAGATCACTTGGATATGGCTGTGGTAACAAGAGGTGAAAACGATTATGAATAATGTTCGTTTTCTCACACAAACTCGCTCGTTTTGTATCTTAGGCCATCAATGTGTACTTACATTTACGAGTCATTAAATCATGTTTAATTTGGACTTCTCTGTGCATGCTCTTTGAGGTGGTGACCATAAACCTCCATTATATGACCGACAGACAAGAAAAGTTCGACCTAAAAATATCAAAATTGAAACTACTGCGGAAACAAAGACACCTACATCATGGATGCCCTTGAGGTAAGGTCAAACATACCAAAAATTTAATTTCAAAGTGAACTATCCCTTTAATAGTGTCCTATGTAAACATGGTCTGCATTGATTTTCCCCAGGTTTTAGGTTTTTTTTTTCTTTCTTGAAAATCGATATTTGAATGTGCGGCAATAATTGGCAGTGGGCTTAAATTGAATCCACTTAAACTAAAACTTAAAGCCAGAATAATGAACACAACAACGTTTAACGAAAGAGAAATCCAGACACAGGATAGGGAAAATCAGGGCGTAATTTCATGGGGAAATCAATGATCCTCACAAACAAATCTTTTATATCTTGGACATAACAGACCTTGAAATCAGAAGCCTGATATTTCACTCTCTGCCATGCAAACATCCTCTCCAACTCTACATTCGCTCCCAAGATTTTTCTTTTTCATTTCACTTTAATCAAAGTGCTGCGATCCTGCGCTTGATGGAGAGCTACACTTTACAGTATATCTCGCCATCTCTCTCAAATCATGTTTGCAGCAAGCGACACAGGAAGAGTGAGAGAACACTGCAGGGACACAATCGCCATTAACCATCTGTACACATCCTTGGAACAGTGAAATTCACTGAGGAAGAGGGACCATATTTGAAAAGAGAGATCTCATTTATCCTTTAGCAGGGCACAGTTCAGCAGAGAGACACAGCAGGGAAGTCATTCTGAACACTGTTCAAAGGTCAGCCTGTCTCACATCCACATTCATGACATCTCTCTTGGTAAAATGATAATCCTGTCTCATTAATGGGGACATTTCTGGGATTTAAAGTCACATTTAAATCTGAAAATAAATAGAAAAATAGAAAAAGAAAAAGTGTGCTAAGAAAACATCCCCTACACCATTACACCACCACCACCACCAGCCTGCACAGTGGTAACAACCTTCCATTGAAGTTGCTTATCATTTTACACATACACGTGGAATTCATTTTTCTTTCTATTTAAATTTGCATTAAATATTTTATGCTGACAATGTCATTAATAGCAGAATACAAAAGTCAGCATGAGATCAAAATGGACAGTTCCTGTTTTTTGGAATATTGCAGTACTTATAAATGAATTATCTGTGCACATAATTTTCTTTTTATTCATCACTGTAAAAAAGATTTTTTGGTGAAGTAAATACTAGTGAAAAAACCAATGTAATTTACTTGAAAAAGTTAGTTCAGACAAGAATTAAAAAACTAAGTAAATTCCATATCAGTACTTAATTCAAGCGAGTGGAAAGTGAAAACATCAACTCAATAAAATTAAGTTACAATTACTCAACTTTTCTGATACTGGGGTTCCCATCATGCACTGGACTTTGAATAATTAATGAGGCTCATTTTTTCACTGGTTTCCAGCTGTATTTACACTGTTATATCATTGATTTTTGTTGTCAGTATTAGTAACTTGCCATTTTGTGACATTTCTAGTAAATTTTTTGCTCAAAATGACACATTCAAACACAAAAACAACCCATCAAATGTTACCGCATTGTGTACTACCAAGTATTGAGGTGTTTGCATTCACATGATGTTTAACATCTGACATGAGGTAATATAAATTACTTAGATGATCTAAGTAAAGCATACTGTAAATGACTAATAAAATTCAAGATTATTGTTTTTGTGAAATGTAATACAAACGCAAAGGAAATCGATATTAATCAACATTTTACTAGCCTTTTTATTTTTATTTTTAGAGTTAAAATTACTTATTTTTTGTAAAGTTTAATTAATTCCATATTCCAAGTAAATTTAACTTAAAGATTTCTAATTAAAGCTACTGATGAATATGTTTAGGTTTTTACTTGGCAAATCTTTTTAAATTTACTAGCATTTTCTGAGATAGTTTAGCAAGTATTTTTCAAGTAAATCCTACTCCAGATTTTTTACAGTAATGTACCCTCATCATCTTCAATCAAAATGACTTTCCCTCCCTCTGATGACGTATTTACTGGTGTGAGGGCGGGACAAGCTGCCACTCACATGACATCACTGCAATAGCAAACCAAAGCCATCCAATCAATTCCTGAAAAACAAAAATCAAGTCCCTCCCTACATTTTCTTTTGTTCGAAAAACCGTTTCACTTGGATATACGTCACAATAGGGAAGAAAACACTGCCATTTCATGTCAACTTAAATGTATTAAATTCTATTTCAATTTTTAAAAATCCCAAATAGACGCCTATTTCCTTGTGGTCTCTGACTTTTGGACCTTACTCTATACGAAGGAAGTTGATCAATCACACTGTAAAGGTGCATCTGGGGATATACAGGGGAAATAGACTTAGACATCTCTGCTGAATAAAGACTTTCCACACTCCTAAACTCAGCCGTCAGCAGCCAGATCACTGGAGTACAGCCAAGGACTGTGTGACAAGGCAAGCATATGCTATTGACTGACTATTCCTCAATGATCATATTAGTTCACTGTCACTTTCAGAGCATATTGATTGACATTTTTGCCTTGTAGATCATATAGATCCCCAGCCCTTCCATAACCTCTATGAAAAGTTGTCTCATAAGAGGACAACAGCCTCTGACTATGAAGGATTACATAAAAAAATATTCTGTACACAAATTTGTACAATGAATTTGTTATTCACACTGTGTTGCTGTCATACTAGGCAACATATTCAAATATGCATTCAAATTTCAGTTTCATTTCTCAGTAGTAAAAGGACAAAGTATTTAAAACTTAAAAATATTAAATTCACCCCTTTTTTATGTTGTTAGACCCTTAAGCTTGGAGCTTGTCATACCCCCATATGCACCCATACAACAAACAATATATTTTCAGATTTAATTTTTTAAATATACAATATATTCAAAAGTTTGGTAAGAAAAAAAGAATTTTATATATTGGATCGAAAATACAGTAAAAAATAAAAACAGTAACATTGTGAAATATTATTACAATTTAAAATAACTGTTTTTATTGTAATATATTTTAAAAGGATATTGATGGCAAAGCTGAATCTTCAGCAGCTATAAGAGACCTCTTTCAAAAATATCAAAAATCATACTGAGCCCAAACTTTTAAATGGTATTTTTAATTCTACAAAACAGTATACTGATAAAGATGCATATTACTTATATTATGCCTATTTAATTAGTTATATGTGTTATGTGGCCTAAAGTGTGCCAAGAAAACATCCCCACACCATTACACCACCACCACCAGCCTGCACAGTGATAACACGGCATGATGGATCCATGTTCTCATTTCTGTTTTTCCCTTTTCACACCATTCTTTGTAAACCCTAGAAATGGTTGTGCGTGAAAATCCCAGTAACTGAGCAGATTGTGAAATACTCAGACCAGGCCCGTCTGGCACCAACAACCATGCCACGCTCAAAATTGCTTAAATCACCTTTCTTTCCCATTCTGACATTCAGTTTGGAGTTCAGGAGATTGTCTTGACCAGGACCACACCCCTAAATGCATTGAAGCAACTGCCATGTGATTGGTTGATTATATAATTGCATTAATGAGAAATTGAACAGGTGTTCCTAATAATCCTTTAGGTGAGTGTATTATACAGATTTATTATGAGTTTCAGATGCATATGCTTTTGAAATGTCTGCATGCTACTCGTAATAAAGTTATTTTCAAACATTCAGCATGAATGCTGATGTTCGGAATAGCTTCTTTAAAAGAAGCTTCCGATTTGCGTGCTTCCTCTTGTCAATGATAAATGGAAACTGTTTATTCCTCAGGATCAGACTGAAACACTCTGCCTTATGGCAGAACCGTCTAGACGGAGCAAAGATTGATAGCATCTTCAATCTCTACAAACCCCAAGATGTAAACAGTTTGGAAGCAGTAATGAAATGGGTCTGTCTTCTTTAGTTCTATTCAAGTCTTTCTAATATTCTTGTTTCTAAAACATTTGCACACTCAGTGAACTACAGTTAAAATTAATCTCCCTTATTACCTATGGCTCTAGCTTAAGACATAATGTCAGTACACAACAGAAGTCACATTTGTCTCTCTCCTCAAATGAAGATGAATGACAACCCAGTTTGAGACACTGCCCTTACTGGAGGTAGAGTCTCATATTTCACTTCACATCAACAGCTAAGCATTCACAGGGGAGAAACGAAGCACAGCAACCTTGAAAGTGAGTGAAAGCTCTTCTGCTCTTGATAAGGCCAGTAACAAAACACTGTACAAAACTCTGGAAGAGAGGACTGCTAAGAGTTATTTGCAATTCATTTGTCTTTATATGTAAAGAGGCTTTTTTGTTGTTGTTTAAAATACTTTGGAAATCTAACATTAAAAGGGATAGTCAAGTTGTTCCAAACCTGTATGAGTTTTTTTCTTCTGTTGGCTCTTCCATCTGTCCATTACGGTCCGATTACGATCCCGTCCAATCCAATCCAATCCAATTGCAGTACCATCGATCCAATCACGTAGATCGATGCATCCGTCAGCCTTCCAGATCCGCTCGATCATCTGATTCCGTAATTCGATACCGTCCGTCCGTATCCATCCATTCCGTCCATCCGGATCGGTTACCATTGCTACGTCCGTCCATCCCGTCCGTACCATCCAGTCCATGATCCATCCATGCCAATTGATCCATCCGATCCAATACCATCCAATTCCGTCCATCCGATTCCAATTGATCCATCCAATCCGTCATCCAATCGACGATCCGATTCCATCCAGCCGTTCCGTCCAATTCCGATCCGTCCAATTCCGTCCGACTCGGTCCGACCGTCCATCCGTCCGTCCGTCCGTCCATCCGTCCATCCAGTCCGTCCGTCCATTCCATCCGATCGATTCCATCCGATTCCGTCCATCCGATCCATCCATTCCATTCCATCCGTCCATCCATCCATCCATCCAATTCCGTCCATATCCGTCATCCATCCGTCCGTCCGTCCATCCGTCAATTCCGTCCATTCCGTCCATCCGTCCGTCCATCCGTCCATCCATCCGATTCCATCCATCCGTCCGTCCATCCGTCCATCCATCCATCCATCCGTCCATCCGTCCATCCATCCGTCCATCCATCCATCCATCCATCCGATCCGATTCCATCCGTCCAATTCGTCATTCCATTGAGTCCATCCGTCCATCCATCCGTGCATCCATCCGTCCATCCGTCCATCCGTCCATTCCGTCCATCCGTCCATCCGTCCGTCCGTCCGTCCATCCGTCCATCCGTCCGTCCATCTCATCCGTCCATTCCATCCGTCCATCCGTCCGTCCGTCTCATCCATCTGATTTTTTCCCGAAACCATTTAAACAAAGCTTAGATAAGCCAACATTTAAACTACGTCCTGACTGACAAATTTAGCTTTTCTAGTTAGACACTACGCTATTTTCATTACACTCTAAAAAATGCTGGGTTGTTTTAACCCAATTTTGGGTCAAATATGGACAAACTAAAACATTGGGTTAAAAAAATGTAAACTCAATGACTGGTGTTTGTCCATATTTGTCCCAAAATTGTGTTAAAACAACCACAGCATTTTTTAGAGTGTACATTTAAATTCATTCATTTTAAGTTTAATACAATTCATTTTAATTCAACTAGCATTCAAATTTGAATTATGTATTCTGTTTGCTATTGCAATTCAAATAAATGAAAATCCACAAATTTAACTGAAATTTAAAAGACATTCTCCAACAGTTCTAAATGCTACAGAAACCTGTTTTTTTTAATTTCAATGTTTTTTTGCTGACCTGATCAAAAACATACTTCAATAGTCAATAAATGCAAGTTGCAAAGACCAGCTGTTTGTTGATCCAGATTTCCACTGTTAAAAAAGCTCTCATTAGGTCTACTAGTTTTGGTGGGAGAAGGTCAGGAAACTCTCAAGTCAGACATATCAGTCATCACCTTCGACCTGACTCAACACTGAATTAACTTGAGCTTCTGTTTATGCAAATAATCAAGATTAGTGTTCAGACGCTCTGACAGCGGGAGAGGGTCCTCATAAGCCACTGGCTCTCTATGGGATGTGCAAAATCTAATTAAGTGTGTGGATTTTTAATTATGGCCCTGAGTTGAGCCCTTTCTTTCAAACGATTGTAACTGGCATTAAAGATTCTGGAGTGTCGCATGGGCAGGCTGCTTACACATATTTGGCAGTGAGGGGTGCAGTAATTACTGCTGAGTTCCCGGGATGGTAAGTGAGCATTACTTTTCCCAATGCTCCGGTCCGTGTTCCTATGGTGCAGGCAGCAGTATGCATGCATGACTGCGAGTGGGATAATAGCCTTTGATGCTCCGGGCTCCGCAGGGGACGGATGTCTTTTATCACTCTCTGTGATTGTAAGCACCTACTAAGAGGACACACTTTAATAAACACTTGTGACTTACCCAGGTTTCACAGACCAAGCTTAAGCCTAATCCCAGACTAAAATAAACACTGTAAAAAATAAAACCGTAATCTTTCCAGTCGAAGAACGGCAGCTGTGGTTGCCAGAACTTTACGATCAAAATGCCAATAGCAACGCTATTGGTTTTACAGTCTGAACTTAAAATTTACAGTAATAAACCATTTCGTTATCTGATATAATGTTAATTTACTAACTTAATGACATATTGATTTCTTTTTTTACCCATTGTAATACACTAACAACTGACAATCATCACATCAGTGATGAGAGTGCATCATCAAAACTCATCACAAGCAGCTTTACCACAAGAAAGTATATAGTTATATAAGACGCTGCACAGTGTCATTTACACAAACATTAAACACCATCATGGTAAATTATTCTTTAAACAGAACATTCATTTAACAACATTAAATGTAACATAAAACCCTAATGTTCATAACTGATTAGAAAACAAGAGCTTTCAAAAACTGTAAATTTAACGATATTTTACTGTAAAATTACATTACATGTGCCATGAGATCACAGTTATTTACCGTCTACAGTAAAAATGAATATGCTTTATCATCAATAAAATTGTGGCAACAGATTACAAGCAATATTATTAATTAAATTTAACAAATTAGAATTGAGTAATAATTAATCAAATTATTCCTTAAAAGTTTAAATAAATAAAGTTTACACCAAAAAATATTAACACAAATATCTAACAGACAGACATCAAAGATTAATTAAGAACTCTTTATTTTATATTGCCAACATTGAAGACACCTGATGTTAACAAGCAGAATCACTGAAGGAGATAGTCGTTCATTTAAAACGCAAACACCGATCACCATAATGGTGACTTAAATTTATGTTTTTGTGGTTGTTGTTGTAAGTTTTACTCATTTTAAATGGTTAACTTTAAAGGAATTAATTTGATTAATTATTACTCAATTCTTAATTTGTTTAAATTTAATTAATAATATTGCTTGTAATCTGTTGCCACATTTTTTTTATTAGATAAAGCGTATTCATTTCTACAGTGCAATTAACAGTTTTGCACTGTAGCATTTTTACATTTTTTCACCTTTAAAATCACGATTATTTTTTTTAAAGTGTAGAGCTGTTGAAAGCAATTTAAAGTCTTAAATTGTCAGTGCCGTTGTTTTGTCTCAAGATGCACACCAGTAATGTTTTTTTTTTCTAAGGCACGGTTATAAAAGCTCCTGAAATGTCCTAATAATTCTAAACCCCGTCTGTGAAACTGAGTCTATGTGTTTAGTGTGCATTAATTTAGTAAAACAGTATTGGAATATTTTTAGTCACTCCACTGACTAGAGTATAGGAGTGTTTTCTCTGACTTCATGGTTGCTTGTTGAGGGGTTTCTCTCATAAGTGAGCAGGCAGCTGGAGGATTTTGAAAGGAGATGGGGAAGTCTTTACCTATTCACTCCTCTCATATACGCTGCTGCACACGGCTTTCAATGTGTGCGTTGCTTCACAATGCACAAAGCTTGATTTCTGCCAGTGGAGAATAACTGTGTGGAAAAATTAATGATCTCAAATGGCAATTATTTATGCTAAGAGAGGCGCTATAAGGGGAGGAGACACTACAGTAACAATTTGTTACTGTATTACTATAGAACAAAATGGGAAACTACATTGAAGTTCCAATAAAACTCAATGAATATTACAGTAACTCTCTCTCTCATACTTATACGACCTCTGAAGGAGCATTAGGGCTGGAGCCTACCCATGATATACAAACTAAACACACATCCCATTACACACATGAATATATATATATGGAGTCAGGCTTAATGAGTCATTACACAATTTTACAAATATTTGCCACATTGCCTTTGATTTAAAAAAAAAATCAGCTGGGGAAGTTTTTTCCATTCCATAATTTACATAAATATCAGCCGCATACATTACGTAAGGACATGTAATAGCCTACAAACAGTGATTCTGGTCAATATACATGTTTCTGTGGACGCATCTGTAAAGCTGAGCATCTCCCAGCACGTGCGTGAGTGCTGAGCCATGAAACAGTGACGCTGGATCTATTGCGCCACCCGCAGGAGCGTCGATAGAACTGCAGGCACTCGGCGTATCTAAAACCCCTGCAAAGCACTGGGGAAGTTACAGTGCGAATTGGACTGAGTAAGTAAAAGTTCGCCGGGATTTTCTTGCGGACAGTAGGACAGATATACGAAACATGGCAAACAAAGGACAGCAGCCTCCCTACCTTCACTTGGCAGAGCTGACCGCATCACAGTTCTTGGATATCTGGAAACATTTTGATGCAGACGGTGAGTCCAGATGCGCCGCTTATTCCACGGATTATGATTCTAAAAAAAAGAACTAGTGAGTGAAATTTTATCATTAAACGCAGAAAAAAAAGTTTGACGCTAACAATAAACACGTGTAAAAACTTTATAGGGTTCAAGTATCTCAGTGTGAAAATATAAGAATTTGGCAGTTTTTACGTGCCAAAAAAAGAAACTTAATAAACAACATACGAAACATTTATAACCCAATGTCATTGTAATCAGTTGGCTATAATGCATAGATTTTAGGACAAATTGCAGGAAATAATAAAATGCCTAAAAAAGTAATTTGCGAAATTGTAGGCTAAACACACACATGACATTATATAATGAATTCTATCCTGTCACTGATTCGTCATTTTTGTTGGTGTTGCTTGATAAAATATTTTTTAGTGCACTGACTCTTCTTGGCACAAATCGAGAGTAGCCTAGACTTCTACCACTATGATCTAATAAGCCTTGGACAAAATCAATGAAAACCTATACGACTTAAAAAAAAGTTGAATAATTTATTTAATAAGAGTTGCGGATGAAGACTATCGCGTTTCAAGTATAAGGGCTCCAAAAGTCTTGTGTCCCATAAGTGAAATAATTTTCTGTAGCCTAATATTTCGCATTCATCACCGGAACTGTATTTCAAAATTTAGAGACTGCCCATCTTTTCGTGCATCATATGCGCGCGCTGACTAATTTGAGAAAGTTCACTTTCTCGTACACGGTCACGTGTATTCCAGAGTTTATTCGAACGCATCCTAGGCATCTGATATTGCGCATTGGATGATGGGCATTGTGTTCAAGGTCCTCCTCACCCAGGACATCTTGTGAAGATCACTTACAGGAAACGCATCGGATGTTATTCTTGTGAGAGTCTTCTTACATCCTGCATATATCTAATGCTGAAAATATCTCATTGACTGATTATATATTTATGTATTAGGATCATAATCGTAGACGTGGAGTAGATGTTATCGTTCTTGGCAACTTGGTTACAGGGTATCTTGCCGGTTCGTTTCCCATCTAATTTGTAGCCTAAATGAAATACAATTTAGACAGGGTAAATAACGCAGCCTACATAGCTATTTGAACTGAAGAACCTACTTATCTATAGGAAACAGTAAAATGAACGATTCCTCATTTAAAGTCAAACCAACGTTCAATGAACGAAAACGTGTTTCAAGTGTTTAAGAGGAGTAATTCACTTTAAAAAAATAATAATTATATTATAATAATAAAATAATAAAAATAATTTACTCACCCCCGTCATACAAGATGTCCATGTCTTTCTTTAGTCAAAAAGAAATGAAGGTTTTTGATGAAAACATTCCAGCATTTTTCTCCATATAATGAACTTCAATGGGAACCAAACGGTTCAAGGTACAAAAGACACTTTCAGTACAAACTGCAAACTGTGTAAAGGGCTTTAAACGATTCCAGATGATGAATAAGGGTCTTATTATGCTAAATGATTGCTCATTTAAAAAAAATTACGTTTTATAAGCTCAAATGCTCGCCTTGCACCACATTCGTGACTCTCCTGTTCGAACTCAGTTCATCAAAATGCATGAAACTTTTTCCGAGTCAATTCGTTCCTTTTGTTCGTTGAATGAACCAAATGACTCGGAAAAAGATTTGTTCATTTTGATGAACGAGTTCGAACAGGAGAGTCACGAATGTGCATCCCAGAACAGAGCAAGGCAAGCATTTGAGCTTATAAAACGTAAACTTTGTTATTTATGTATTAAACGAGCAATCGTTTCGCTTGTATAAGACCCTTATTCATCGTCTGTGAAACGTTTAAAGCCCTTTGAACAGTTTGCAGTTTGTACTGAAAGTGTCTTTTGGACCTTGAACCGTTTGGTTCCCATTGCAGTCCATTATATGGAGAAAAATGCTGGAATGTTTTCATCAAAAACCTTAATTTCTTTTCGACTGAAGCAAGAAAGACATGGACATCTTGGATGACATGGGGGTGAGTAAATAATCAGCAAAAGTTTTTTCAAAAGTGAACTACTCCTTTAAGTGCTGCAAGAGAGTCGGTGTTCATGCTTAGCATGACCATTAAAAAAGAAGGTATATTTATTTAAAATGTAATCAATTAAAACTGCTACAAAATAGTTTTTAAGGAAGACATTGATCTGACATGTTTCATGAAGATTCTCAGTCATCCACATTATAGTAGAATAACTTCTAGAGAAGCATCTGGAATTATTTTCCATTAAAGTTTACCACTCATTCTAGTGACTAGATGGAAAGTCCTTCCATTTTTAGTATCAGTAGTATCACATTCGAACTGGTTCAGCAAGTGACATGTTTTGTTATGTCATCCCAGCTAACATAAAACGTTCCCCTAACGTTCCCGAATGGTCCCATGAGCTTATTTTCTTTGGGAACCAAACAAGAACGTTATAGGAACATTCCATGTAGGTTATTTTTAGGTTCCATTTTTATAACGTAAGGAGAATGTTCTGGGAACGTTCCCTTAACCTTAAGGGAAAGTCCTAGGAACCAAAAACTAACGTTCCCAGAACCTAAATTTGTTTGCTGGGATAGTCCAAAATGGCTACTCCAACACATCAGTTCTATATTCAAGATGGCTTGCCATGCGGGGAAAATTATGGTAATGGCATAGAATTCAAATATGGTAGAAATAGCCAATATGTATGCTTGGGACATGATAGAATCAACAATCTGCACACATTGACATCCTCAAAGACCATTATCTCAAAGTGTAAACAAAAATTCAATTCATTGGTAAGAGAATGAATGGTCGTCCATATCTCTGAAAATGTCAGAGCAATAATTTCCACACCAGATGGCAACATAGCAGTCAATTCCAACATACTCAGCAGGATTAATGCATGTATAAACTATTAATTATGTATTGCACCCAACAATTTAGTAGATTAATCATTCTTCATAGATCTGTGTCTACAATCAATGTCGTTTATTTTCTCAACACAATAGACAGATCAATTTCTGACAGAGTCTTCAACTCATATTTTCACAGCCATGTAGTGATGGTACTTCACATTTATTATAAAAAACAGAAAGAGAAATTCCCATGACTCATGTGTCCAGCTGTCTATAAATAATCCAAAGGCAAATTCATCAAAATAGTAGTTGGCACTAAGACATTTCAAACATGATAATAGGACAATACTTATGTAGCCACTGCAGTTCTCACTTCACATAAGTTACAATACACTTTGGTGATGTATAGGCCATAGACACAAAATCCCATTTCAAAAGCGTACACATACACATATTTCCTTTGCACGAAAGGCCAATTTCCTGGCATGGGAAATTACCCCCAGATGGTAATATTGCATTTATTTGTGGGGTAATTTAAAAGTCAGCATATTCTCTGAAGCATCAAGAAGAATCTCCTTTTCGTCTTTTCAAAATAAATGGCTTTAAAAGGCTCATACTGTAAGGCCCCCAATTAGCGGAAAAATGGAAGAAAAGAAAGCCTTCAAAGCTTTAACTGGGAGACTGGCCATCAAAAGTTTTTAATTAAGAAGTGTGTTACTTGGATTGGGTGCCAGCCAACAGAAACCAATCAAGAGTTAACCAGCTTCAAAGCAGCCATCTAGGCAATGCATTACTTAGCATTTCAATTGAGAGATAGTAGTTATCTAGTCTTATAATGACAAATATCATTATAGATGAAGACATCTCAGTCCTGAATTTCTTTATATTGCAGGAAATGGCTACATTGAGGATAAGGAGCTTGAAAACTTCTTTAGTCAGCTGGAGATTGCACGGAGAGGGGCTGGTGTGGTAAGTACATGAACAAGTTAAACTCAACCCATTAAACCCATTAACCCAAACCAGTTAAAGGGATAGTTCACTTTGAAATACATTTTTGATATGTTTTAGTTTACCTCAAGGGCATCCAAGATGTAGGTGTCTTTGTTTCCGCAGTAGTTTCAATTTTGATATTTTTAGGTCAAACCGTTCTTGTCTGTCAGTCATATAATGGAGGTCTATGGTCACCACCTCAAAGAGCATGCACAGAGAAGTCCAAATTAAACATGATTTAATGACTCATAAATGGCCTCAGACACGAAACGAGCGGTTTGTGAGAGAAAACAAACAGTATTTATATCGTTTTCACCTCTTGTAACCACAGCCACGTCTAAGTGATCTGAGGGGCGTGGGTTTGTGGCTGTTGTTACAAGAGGTAAAAACAATATAAATACTGTTCGTTTTCTCACACAAACCGCTCGTTTCGTGTCTTAGGCCATCAATGTGTACTTACATTTACGAGTCATTAAATCATGTTTAATTTGGACTTCTCTGTGCATGCTCTTTGAGGTGGTGACCATAGACCTCCATTATATGACTGACAAGCACGAAAACGATTTTAACCTAAAATATCAAAATTGAAACTACTGCGGAAAACAGAGACACCTACATCTTGGATGCACTTGAGGTAAGATAAAACATACCAAAAATTAATTTCAAAGTGAACTATCCCTTTAAGAAACTGATTGGTCTTGGCGGAATATATCTGCTGTTCCTGTTATTGCTGCTGCAGAGCAAATATGGGACTTGCTATTGCCAATACAAAACACGAAATGCTGCTGTGAGCATGCAAGGTATGCTGCTGCTGTATAATATTGCATATGTGAGTTACCTGTAATAGATTTAGACAGGTGGAGCTGGGGAAGAGTGAGAGGGTGTCTGGCTACTGATACAGCAGGAACCAATCAGCTGTGCCCTACAGAGAATGATGTGATTGCAAGAAGATTGAGACAAGGAACTATCAGCCTGCGCCAGCTAGAATTTCATGACAGAACTTTTCATTAGGGCTGTGCAAAAGTTAATTGCGATTAATCACATCCAAAATAAAAGTCTGTGTTCACATAATATATTTGTGTGTGCTGTATATAATTATTTTGTATATATAAATACCTGATGCATGCATGTATATATTTAAGAATTATTTGCGCTTAAATTATGTATATATATATATATATATATATATATATATATATAAATACATAATCTATATTTATATAAATATAAATATTTTATATATGAATAACACATTTTCTTAAATTTATACATGCATGTGTGTGTATTTATATATACAAAATAATTATATACAGCACACACAAATATATTATGTGAACACAGACTTTTATTTTGGATGCGATTAATCGCAATTAATTTTTGCACAGCCCTACTTTTTATATATTCTGAAAAATGTCTCTGAAAAATGTGAAAAATATTTTTTGGGGGCTGGTTTTCTCATACAAAATGAAGTAAATGGGGTCCAATGTTGTTTTGGACCTAATTGACTTGCATTGCATGGACAAAAACAGTTTGAAACATTCTTTAAAATTAGTTCCACAGAAGAAATGAAGTCATTCAGGTTTGGAACAAAAGGAACTATCACTTTAAGATATCAAAGCTCAGTGTGTCAGCATTCGCCTCCACTGGCTGAACCAATGACATGATTAGAGGGCGGGGCTAACTGTTTTGAAGATTGGGCCGGTTTGACACTTCAAAACATTCACATTTTAATAGATAATGTTCATTATTTTAGATGAGATAAACTAGAAACACTAAAAGATTAGACACTAAGAATAAAACAGAAAAGGCACTGGTCATTTTCTATCTGGACCTTTTTCTTTAACCCTGAAAACACAATGCAATACGTCATTCAAAATATGGGGAAAACACCTTTCAATGATGTTTGTACAGAAAAATCAATATGATAAATTCATTCATATTAACAGAGTACACATTTGTATAGACTTTGCTTAGTGTGAACTGTGTGCAAATCAAATATATAAAGACCCCAGATGACTAGGCAGATCAGGAAAGAGAGGACAGGAGATTTTATCTTTATCCCTGTATGTTCAATAAAACAGGGGGAGCCTCATAAAGTTCGTAATTCTATTATTTGCCCTACAGGTGGCAAGGGATATGGCAGATAACAATGTAGACCACTTATAAAGTGCTAGCTTTGTCCTAACCTGAGAAGATTTTGCAATAAGCAAAGAATGAGAAGATTCATCTTGTTGTGCTGTCTTCACACAGGACCCCTCAAATGCAGCCTTTAAAGAGAAGATGACAGAGTTCATGCAGAAATTCGACAAGAACAAAGATGGAAGAATTGAGATGTCAGAGGTAAAACACATCACTTACATCACTGTGACTTTGGCAAGTTTGTGAACATCCGGTATCCGAACTGGATTATCTCATCATCCTTTCTGAGAAGAGAAAACTCTAACGCCACTCATGACTTTAATCAAACCTGTAACTTATTGATAGAGCTGTCCAAAAAGAGCCGGTCTCAAAAAGGAAAAAAATTAGGTCTTCAATTATTTACACTGCCTTGTTGTACGGGTGTCTAATCCAATCTATCCTTTCCATCAGCTGGCTCAGATCTTGCCCACAGAAGAGAACTTCCTTCCTCTGCTTTAGACAGTTTGTGGGATCCAGCGCTGAATTCATGGCTGTAAGTGATGATGAGCTACTTTTTCATTTTATAGATCCATGGTCATTTACATGCATATATACAGTACATATGAAGAGTTCAGATGCAAAAGCCTCTAAGTTTCATATGAAATTTTCTTCCAGAATGATCATCTTTATCAAGCCTGTATATTAACGTTCAGTAAATTCACTTAAATGGCAATGAAGATTACCTATTAATTGTCATTTAAGTGAAATTACGGAACTTAAATATACAGGCTGGATAAGAATTATATATTGTCCATATATATATTAGGGCTGTCAACGATTAATCACGATTAATCGCATCCAAAATAAAAGTTTGTGTTTACATAATATATGCGGGTGCACTGTGAATAATTATTTTGTATATATAAATACACACACATGCATGTATATTTAAGAAAAATATTATATTATTTATATAATATTATTTATATATAAAATATTGATATTTATATATAATATAAATTATATATAAATATATATACAGTATATTAATGAAAATATTTCTTAAATATATACAAGCATGTGTGTGTATTTATATATATATATATATATAAAATAATTATACACAGTTCACCCACATATATTATATATAACAAACTTTTATTTTGGATGCGAATTATCGCAATTAATCGTTCGACAGCCCATATATATATATATAATATATACACACAAATTTCCTCTTGGGAACTCATACAAATATTTTACCTTATACTCATTTATTGCAATGTGTTGCCAAATCCCACATTTCGGATGGTTTGATCGTCAGCAAGTGACTGCCTCAAATGGTGTATTATGTCAAGTTGAAGAGAGAATGAACTAAGGAGAAAGGGAAGCTTTTTAATCATCCAGTGTAGTAGGCAAGCCTTTTAAAGGGATAGAATGAGTAAGTACAAACTTCTATTTTCAGATGCATGTATTATAGATGTGCTGCTGTAATTCTCTGTAGACCTGTAGAGGGAGGCATCTATCTTTGATAAGAGCCTGTGATGGAAACAAGGCCAGCTGCTGGATTAAAACATTCATTAAATGGCATTTCTTGCTCCTCGCTCTAACAATGCACAGCTGCTTCGAATAGAAATTACAGAGGGTATAATGAAAAAGCTATTTTAACCCCTTAACTGTCACGTAACACAGGTGGGACGCTTGCCATTATATTTTTAAAACAATAATATCTTAGGAAAGACCTTAAGTAATATTGACAAAGTATATATCATTTGAAAGCTTACAATCTGTAGTTTCCATATTTCGTGACTGATTTTCAAAATAAATTACACAGGAGCCTTAATTTATCAATTTGTAACAAGAAAATTTTCATACTCATAAAGCGTGTCTAGACCTTTATTTTGAAATAGCAATGAACATGACAAATCCTGAAAAAAAGGTAGAAACCTCAATTTGTTTTTCATGCCAAGATTTCAAAAGATTACATTCATTCAATTATTTTAGAAAAAAAAGGTCTGAAAACGTTTTAAAAATTACATAAAAAATAATAAATTCACCATTTGTGATGTGGCAATAAGCTATAACGCGTGTTCTTTGTTTCTTCAGAGGTTGAATTCGTATAAAAATCTACCAAACTTCCCATACTACTTCTGAATAGGATCTCTACATCATAAATTGTATAAAATTGTGAAAATAATGGTTCATATCTGTCAAAACACATATGGAAAATGGAGGCGCCCTTATATGGGCAGCAAAGGAGTCTGGTTGTGCCCTGAGTGAAAAAGTTTGGCATCTGGCCAAACTACAATCTACCGGAAAGCTCATTTTTTGAGATATCAGCCTAAAATTTTAAACACAACTTGATCAGATTTTTGGCTTAGATTTTTCTGCAGTTTTAGAGTAGCTCAGGTTTTGAAAAAATATATTTTATATAAAATATGAATAATAATTTATTAATATAATTTGATAATAATTTGACTATTATTTCTTCACATCTGCATTTACATGCACTCTTTTCCTATTGATTAGTCAAACCTAAGATATATTGCACATATAATTGTACGCTGTACTGATGGTATGGTTACAGTATCTTATTTTTGTATGCTTGTGTGTGTACAGGCCTGGCGGAAATATGACACAGACCGCAGCGGTTTCATTGAGGCTAATGAACTTAAGGTACGATATCTATTACTTTTCCTGCTGTGGCCTTCACAACAATCCTGAAAAGAGTCTCCACAGCCACTAATGTGTCGAGGCAGATGGAAACCATGCAAATCACCCTGGATTTGGTGGCTGGCATCAGAAGAGAGTATACAAATCACTACATTTGTAAACAAAGCAAATGAAGCAATGATCACTGAGGAGAGGATGACCTCAAAAAAAAAAAAGTATAGCAGATGTAATGCTGCTGTTCATACTTGACTGAGGTTTTGTAAGATAGTATACTCTTAAGAAGAAAATATTATATGAAGAACCAGTATATATAGAAAGGATCTGTCATTTGTTTCATATATAGAATCTTTTTTAGGGGTTCCTATCATTTTAGACATATCTCCTTATATTGAACATTTTTGCCATAAATTGTTCTTTACAATTGAGTTAAGAACACAAGGTTTCTGTAATGAACCTCATTGAACCTTGTTGTAGATGGGATAGCATATATATGTATGTATACACTCTCAGAAAAAGGTACAAAAGCCTTCACTGGGACTGTAACTTTTCAAAAGGGAAAACGTTTGTCCATAAGTACATTTAAGGTGCTAATATGTACATTTAGGTGCTAATATGTACATTTTAGGTGCTAATATGGACATTTTAGGTACTAATATGGACATTTAGGTGCTAATATGCGCATTTAGGTGTTAATATGTACTTTATAGGTGCTAATATGAACATTTTAGGTACTAATATGTACATTTTAGGTGCTAATATGTACATTTTAGGTGCTAATATGGACATTTTAGGTACTAATATGGACATTTAGGTGCTAATATGTACATTTTAGGTACTAATATGGACATTTAGGTGCTAATATGTACATTTTAGGTGCTAATATGTACATTTAAGGTGCTAATATGGACATTTAGGTGCTAATATGTACATTTTAGGTGCTAATATGGACATTTTAGGTACTAATATGGACATTTAGGTGCTAATATGTACATTTTAGGTACTAATATGGACATTTAGGTGCTAATATGTACATTTTAGGTGCTAATATGGACATTTAGGTGCTAATATGGACATTTTAGGTACTAATATGGACATTTAGGTGCTAATATGTAAATTTTAGGTACTAATATGGACATTTAGGTGCTAATATGTACATTTTAGGTGCTAATATGTACATTTTAGGTACTAATATGGACATTTAGGTGCTAATATGGACATTTAGGTGCTAATATGGACATTTCAGGTGCTAATATGGACATTTAGGTGCTACTATGTGCATTTTAGGTGATAATATGGACATTTTAGGTACTAATATGGACATTTAGGTGCTAATATGGACATTTAGGTGCTAATATTAACATTTTAGGTACTAATATGTACATTTTAGGTGCTAATATGGACATTTAGGTGCTAATATGGACATTTAGGTGCTTATATGGACATTTCAGGTGCTAATATGTACATTGTTAGGTGCTAATATGTACATTGTAAGTGCTAATATTGGACATTTAGGTGCTAATATGGACATTTAGGTGCTAATATGGCCATTTCTAGGTGCTAATATGGACATTTTAGGTGCCAATATGGACATTTTAGGTGCTAATATGGACATTTAGGTGCTAATATGGACATTTTAGGTGCTAATGTGGACATTTTAGGTGCTAATATGGATATTTAAGTGCTAATATGGACATTTTAGGTGCTAATATGGACATTTAAGTGCTAATATGTACCATTAAGGTACCAAAATGCACCCTTTAGCTACTTTTTGAAAAGGCCCCAGTGACAGCTTTTGTACCTTTTTTTCTGAGAGTGTATATAAAATATAATGTCAGGTTTTTAAATCCAAGCATTTTCTTTTTAAACTCTTAATAGTTAACTTTTAAATCGTCAAAATGTACATAAATTCATCATAATCTTTTTTTCCAGACAGGGCTTCCATCTCTGACCTGCTTAAAAAGGCAAACAGGACACCATGATGAACAGAAATTGCAGGAGATACACACAAACAACAGTGCAGTCTGATGTCTTTGTGGTGCATTAGTTCGATATCCTATCCTCCCTAGTGTCTCAAACATTACACAAAAAAAGTTTTATTTTACCTTGAAATCGCTGGAAGCCAGTTTGCCGCCATGCTTGAGTGGCTTGTACATGCACTGGCCCCACAGGTCGTGTCTGCGCTCCAGCTGTGCTAACATATGTCCACATCGTTAAGGCCAATAGAACACAAACCAAGGCTCAGCCAGCTGGACAGAATCCATGAGAGCCTTATTGACTGTACCTCTATCCACTTTGTAAAACAAAATAAGTTAAGAATGTCTGTGCAGCAATAGGACACATTGATTTTTAGAAGGAAAAGTTCAGGGGCCAGTTGCAGTAATCATAGTCATTATGTTAAGACTCAAGCACAAAAAAACTATAAGTTTACGTTTAACTGACTAACTGAAACATTTATGCGAAAGTCTTGAAAGAAAATATGGTAACACTTTACTTAAGGATGTCTCATAACCATGACATGACATATGTCTTAAATATGAAATAGGCGTTATGCATGTTATGACAACTGTCATTAAGTGTCTTTGGCTCAATAATGACATTTTTAATGCAAAATATGAACATTTTGTAATGACAACTTGACATTAAATGTAGCTTAAACTGTCATGTGGTTGGCTTCGACATTGTCTGTCATGAGGCCCTTATAGCTTGTGTCATGAATATGTTTTGTGACCTCAACCAGTGGTACAAATTGAATTTGTCATGAAAAAGTTATAACGCTCTCATGAAGCCAGGTGTCAAAACAGACAGCACCTGAGCACTAATGTAATGAAAGGTTAGCCTAATGAGCTTAGGTGCTCTCTTAAGTTCTGATAATTGAATCTACTGTGTCAAGGTTCATGACAGGTTGTGTGTGCTCTGGTAATGTCAAGATTGTTCATGACAAAGACACTGGACAGGTTATGATGCATTGGTTTATGTAGGTAGGTGTCATAATAAAGACATACTCAGAACAAAGTCATATTCGCAGTTCAAAATGTCACAACTGAGCAAATGACACTTAATGACAGTTGTCACAAACATGCATAAAACTTCCATATGTCATGTCATGATTATGAAGGTGTCATAGTCAAAGTTCAAGTGAAAGTGTAACCGAAAAACACGACACACGACCAACTAAGACTAGTATTAGCAGTTAACT
This sequence comes from Hybognathus amarus, assembly GCA_030378365.1. NCBI lineage: Eukaryota > Metazoa > Chordata > Actinopteri > Cypriniformes > Leuciscidae > Hybognathus > Hybognathus amarus. The sequence continues at coordinate 6,123 of JAQIUQ010007720.1, read as the reverse complement.
GCAACCAGGATTTTGTGGTAAACGTTCTCCTTTTTAGCTCAAGATGTTCGATCTAAATGGCGATGGGAAACTGGGTCTGTCTGAAACTGCGTAAGGTGAGAAAAATATAAATAAAATAAAAAATTACATTCATACTGTACCAATCAACCAAATAATCATTTTTCTGTTTATTTCAAGGCTTCTGCCGGTTCAGGAGAATTTCTTGTTGAAGTTTCAGGTGAGAGCACAGTCATACAGGAAGTTTTATCTTAAAGTTTGAAATTTCATATTTTTAGTTACTGAACAATGTTTTTATCACTGAAACAGGGTGTCAAGCTAACTGCTGAGCAGTTCAACGCCATCTTTACATTCTATGATAAGGTGATGTATAATCCAGCGAGACCAGCTGAACGTCTTTTGCAGGGCTTGTGTAGATTTGTATGCACTGCTGTTGTGTTGCTGGAAATCTGCATCTTACCCTCCTTTGCTGATCCGACTTCTGAATGCAAAACAGTGTCCTCGTTCACCTGTGCAGGGAAATGAGAAGCACCTGCGCCTGTTTTTTCTTCCAGCTTGGTGGTATCATCATCTGGAAAAGGATTTAAAATGCAAAATCAGAAGCACATTTACAACAGATTAAGTGCAAACCACAAGTGATTACAGAAATCCCAGTGAAAATTGCTGCAAGATGAAAATTGCTATTTAATGTTGCACTACCACAAGTTCATCATTAGTCTTTCTCCACTTAACTCTCAAAGCCAGATGTATGCCTCAGGAAGCAAGATTATCTTATCAGTTGTTCTATGTAATCGATATCTTTGAGCAAATCAGAGACCAACAGCACCCACTCACAGGCTTGCAATGATGACCATGAACACAATGTGTATCAAATGTTAGCATTTGATTTAAAGGAGTAGTTCACCTTTAAAAATTTTTTGCTGATAATTTACTCACCCCCATGTCATCCAAGATGTCCATGTCTTTCTTTCTTCATTCGAAAAGAAATTAAGGTTTTTGATAAAAACATTCCAGGATTTTCTCCATATAATGGACTTCAATGGGAACCAAACGGTTCAAGGTCCAAATGAGAGTTTCAGTGCAGCTTCAAAGGGCTTTAAACGACACTAGATGATGAATAAGGGTCTTATCTAGCAAAACGATCACTCATTTAAAAAATAAATAAAAGTTTAAGTTTTAGAAGCACAAATGTCTCGCTTGCTCTGTTCTGTGATGGGCGTTCGTGACTCTCCTGTTCAAACTCGTTCATCAAAATGACCAGAATCTTTTTTAGAGTCATTTTTTAAATGAGCGATCGTTTCAGCTGGGTGAGACCCTTATTCATCATCTAGTGTTGTTTAAAAGCCCTTTGAAGCTGCACTGAAACTCTCATTTGGACCTTGAACCACTTGAGTTCCCATTTGAAGTCCATTATATGGAGAAAAATCCTGGAATGTTTTCATCAAAAACCTTCATTTATTTTCGTCTGAAGAAAAGAAGACGTTGGACATCTTGGATGACATGAGGGTGAGTAAATTATCAAGAAAAGTTTTTTAAAAGTGAACTACTCCTTTAAGTGTAGAATTAACTGCCTTTCTGTTGTTATGAATAATATTGAGAGCAGATATATCATATGGCAGGCCATCTAAGCACTATTATGGCTTACAGTCATAAAATAAGGCATTTGGAAAAAAACAAAAGCATTTCTAATGGGGATAAGCCAGTAAACATTTAACAAATGATTATTAAGCCAATATGGCTCTGTTTATATGAACAAGACTCTTGGATTATTTCACCAAAACATACGAATTCTGTCATCATTTATTTACCCTGATGTCCCTCCAAATCTAAAGCTGGCTCTTTTTCCATGCTAAAACAAATAATGACCAAAGCTTTCAATCTTCAAAAAGGACACAAAAGCACTTTAAGGGCCCTTCACACCTAACGTTACCATGTTTGGTCTAGGACTTTCGGACTTTTCAGTTTGGTCCGAATAAAAATTACAGGTGTGAAACCTCCCACAGACCACGGTCCGGACCAAACAGATGTAATTTGGTCCAATGAAAGAGTCTGAGATCCGGTCAAACTGAAAAAAGGTTTGGTTCGTTCTCTAGTCTGAAAGCATTTCTGTATGGTTCAGACTTTTTAGACCTTTTACAGGAAGTTCTGGTGGTTCCCAAAAAGCGGGAAAAAAAACAGAAGTGGGCAGGAGAAATTAGCAGTGGATGCTATAGCCCGAACCAGATAAAGGATTTTGAAGGCCAGATACAAATATTTTTTGGTTTTAAAATCCGAATATTCCGATATATCGGCCGATTTTTTTTTTTTTTTTTTTTTTTTCAGAAACGCGCAACAAAACACGAACAGATTTTCCCTAACATTAGTTACTTGTAGTTATTTGTGAGTTTTAACTAAAATAATATGATAATGCATTTTAGACTGCAACAGACTGATGATATGTGGTATTAGCTAGCTTTATGGTTAGCTAGTCTATGATGAGCCATAATTTAGCAATGGATAACGTCATACTGCAAATTGTACAACATACATTTTCAATATAACAGGCCAAGGAGAGATGATACGAACTCATTGCTAAAACTGTCACGCGCTATTAAAGAAATACTTCAGTCACATTGTTTAAAGTTAAAAGGACAGTCAGTCAACTACACTGTAACAACGTAACGTAACTATTACTAGCTAATTCCGCTTCACTCTCAGTCACAAATGTTGTCATGCTTATTTGAGTTAAGAGAACGAATGGGGATGATCTTTTAATTGTTATTCAAGCAATGTATGTCTCGTGACCAACTTGAATCGAGTGTTGCCAACAGGGACGGTGTAGAGTGCCCTCTGGTGGACAAACTATACAACTCCTAACACTCATGATATGGTTCAAGCATGTTTCGTCCGTTTTAATTTATTTTTATTTTTTCATTTATCGGCCATTAGACCAGGATACTCGATAGTTTGGAACAGTTTTTTACCATTAAAATCACGGTCATTCCTTTGTTCCACTGAAGATCATTCAAATGGTTTTGTAAATTGTGAATTTCTTGCTTTGAAGGATGGAAATGGCTATATCGACGAGCAGGAACTAGAGGCTCTCCTGAAGGACCTCTACGAGAAGAACCCATAAGGTGAGATAGAAACAGTTACAGTCACTGTCGCGTTTTACAGTTACAATAGCAAAAGCGATCATACTGTACTGCTTGTGTTTAACCTCAGGAGGTGGACAGCAAGAGCCCTACTGGTTACAAGCAAAGCATCATGGCACTGTCTAGACCTGGGGGAAACTGTACCGCGCAGAGCTGGAGATTGTCCTTTGCCGGGAGCCCATGCTGCAAATCGAGGCCTTTTCTCCACCTTCATCTCAGCTCTGTTCCAGCTGCCTGAATACTGTAACGTGTGCATGTGCCGTGCACCCTGTCCCCTTCCCACTCCCCTCTCCAAATGAGTTTGAATGAGTGTGCACAGAAAGACAACGTCTGTCCTTTCCTTCCAGCAATCCCTGATCGCCACTGCTTTCCTTCGTGACAAACTGCAGCTACCATGATGCCCTCTGTCTCAATTTTTTTGAACTATATATTTAAAGAAGTATCTGTCTGGAAAGGTAGCAGACTAATGGTGTAATATGATTAGATATTTATTTGGAGTGCTTGGCTTGGTTTCTTCCTTCTGTCCGGTTTCATCTTCGGTTTGTTTTTGTCCTCATTTCATCTTATTTCTGCCCAATTATGTGTGGGTATTGTGGTGTTTTTTAATTTATTTTTTTGGCTGATACTGTTTAAGGATGTAACTGAGAGCATTAATAAAAGTAATGTGATGTAAATTTGATGTTTTGTCTTTTTTTTTTTGCTAATTCGGATGCTTGAGGATTTATTTAACAAATACAATTTGCAGGGAGTAGTTCACTTTGTAAATACATTTTGGTATGTTTTAGTTATTCAAGGGCATCCAAGATGTAGGTGTATTTGTTTCCACAGTAGTTTAAATATTTATATTTTCAGGTAGCAAGCCGTTGTCTTATCAGTCATATAATGGAGGTCTATGGTCACCACCTCAAGAGCATGAACAGAGATGTCCAAATTATAACACTATTTTAACTGACTCGTAAATGTAAGTATACAAGACACAAACCGAACAGAATTTATAGCGTTTTTTACCTCATGTAATCACAGCCACATCAAAGTGATTTGAGGGACGTGGGCGCTTTGTGGCTGTGGTAACAAGAGGTAAAAATGATATAAATGCTGTTCGTTTTCTCACACAAACCACTCGTTTTGTGTCTTAGGCCATCAACGTGTACTTACATTTACGAGTCATTAAATCATGTTTAATTTGGACTTCTCTGTGCATGCTCTTCTGAGGTAGTGACCATAGACCTCTCATTATATGACTGACAGACAAACGGTTTGACCTAAAAATTTCAAAATTGAAACTACTGACACCTACATCTTGGATGCCCTTGAGGTAAGCTAAAACATCCCAAAAATGTATTTCAAAGTGAACTATCCCTTTAACTCTTTGAAATCGTCCTTTGTTACACGTAACATCTCATCCATACGTGACATGCTGAATGGAGACATCACATTTCTAGAAAACATCTTCCCCATTGTATCCAGATGTATTTAAACCACATTAAATAATTTATCTGCTAGACTTTCCTCTTACATAGCAGAGTTTGTAGAAATTCCTTTCAATTAATCATCAGAACATGAATAATTTATCCAAATGCAGTTTTGGTTTTATAAATGGGGATCTCTACACTGCTTGCATTGACTGGTAACATTTCTCCATTGTACACTGATGATTTATTTAACTAAATCTTAGCTGACAAAATCTAACTTATATTTTATTTAACATTCTATAAATTCTAACAATTCAGTAAAAAGCACATTCACATATTGTCACAAGACAACAGTTTAAAGTGATAATTAATTTAATTTTATGAATTTTTCTTAAACATTTCTGCAGACTTTTAAAGAAAAGCAATTAGACTTAACAGTTTCACAATGCTGACTTTTCTTAGCAAGTGTTCATACCAGAGAGAATTTTGTTTAAAGCAATTGAAGTGTAAATGAAAATAAAATGGAACGGTCCTCAGCTCCAAAAATGTTGCTTTTAAATATATCAAATATCTCAATTTTTCCTATTGAATTCAACCAGAAAGCCTTCATAATCTGGTATTATGTCTATATTGTAATTGCTGGACTAATGAATTAATAAATGAATACTACCCTGTTCTTTTATTGATGATGTTTAAATATAGCAACCGTGAATTTAATGAGGAATTGAGAGTGGATGGCTAAATTCACCTCCTCTCTAGTCTTTCTACATTTAAGCATAAAATGTAGGTATAACATTTTCTGATTTAGGTATAAAAACATCTAATTCAAAATTGTTGAATTGAATTAAAATATTTTAGATACTGCTGCAATCATTCCAATCATCAACAAATCTCATTCTTCTGACATTTATGTGTTTGGCAGATGCTTTTTACTAATGTTATGAACAAACCACATTAACAGCAGTAACCAAGACACCAAACACAGGCTTGCAATCCACTTTCTAGGCTATGCTTCAAACATTAATAGCTCACAGCAACTACAAATACACTAAACTTCTAAGACGAAGATGTTATCTTCCTCGGATCTCCTGCAAGGCAGACTAGGATGTTACCACTAAAGCACCAATGCTCTCTGCCACTCAGCATATGCTAATATAATTATAAAGGCCTTTAATGTCCTTCAGGCTCATTGCGAGCCTCATAAGTCTCATAGAAAATTGAAAGCATGAAAGGGAAAAGGGGGATGGTAGCTAAGATTAAGAAAGGACAAGCAAAAAATGAGCTCACGGGTTCATTCTTTACTCATGCACTAAATGCTGAAAATATGCCAAGTATGTCTGGCAATCATTTTAACGTTAATTTATGATGTCATACATGTCAGTAACTTAACGTCTGTAAGCAGAGAGATGTACTAGAAACACCACACTTTATATAAATAGCCTATAGAGGTGAGCCTTTCACTGGTATAGGACTTCAGTGAGGGGTTCAACAGTTCTGCAACGTGTGGAGCAACAATGACTCCAAGTGGGCACTTATTATAATTGCAGAGACAAAGATGTACTGAACTCAAGACATTTGAA
>JAQIUQ010007719.1:0-11106 GCA_030378365.1 Hybognathus amarus | reverse complement strand
GAGAGTGTTTCACAGCTAGCGGACTTGTGCGTTCATGCTCATCTCAGAGAGTGTGAAAAGAGTAACTAAGTAACGCAATTAGTTTCTTTTTAAGGGAGTAACACAATATTGTAATGCATTAGTTTTCAGAGTAACGTTCCCCATCTCTGGTGAAAGTTGCATGCGGTGCGATCGGGATCCCAACATGTCCTGGTTATCCCCGTCTTCTTTTGACTGGGAAGTGCTTGGAGTTGAAAGTCATTGATGAATGAATACATGTATTTTCAATACAGTTGAGTCTCTCTGGCACACGTGTCTCCAGAGACTGCCATTAGCTCATCCAGGCCGCATGTTTACAGCAGAATCATGTTTGCTCCCAGGAGAGCACATATGCCTTCAGTGGCGTCTCTGTCCCGGGAGAAGAGTGCGCACCATCTGCTGGTAAACCTACACCCCAGTGTAGAGCCGGAGTAGAGCCGGAGTGGAGCTGGGACTGTCATAGGCATAGGTTAGCAAAAAAATGAAAAGGACCAATGTCTGGTAAGGGTTCTCAATGTTCTTTAATAATAAAGTCTAATGGTGTTTGGGTAATTGGAAAACTGTGTTAGAGTGCATATACATGTCTATAAATCAATGCATTTTGCCTATAATTTTGATATTGCATTGAGATATTCCATTCTGTATTTATAATCTGAGCTCATAAAAATCTTTATGTATGATAATAGTTCAATGGTAATATTTGTAAAATGTTAATTGAACTGCATGAGGGACTGACACCGCAGACACATATCAACATGCCAACTTCCCATATGGTCTCTTACGGATATTGATTTATTTGATGAAATGGTTGGAGGACTTTTTATAAAAATCAAATGCAGTCAAAAGTGTGTAAATTATCATTGTACATAAAAGAAGCACAAAATAGTCCGAAACATTTGATGTAGAATATACTACAATTTTGGTAATGGCTTTACAGAAATAGTTGCTACGGTTAATTTTACTAATGTGAAATCAAAATCACTTTATTTTTAATAACATTCCAAACACTATTAATATGTTATTCACCATTGCGTTTTTAAATGTTACTTGTTTCAGAACGTTCAGAGAACTTTCAAAAGTAACATTTCCTACGTTTGAAGAATGATAAAATGTAATGTTTCATTAACGACCTTTTGAAAAACGTTTTGAGCGTTCAACATTCAGAAATAACGTTTTCATGAACATATTTTTGTTTGCGGGGGTGAAGGTGTAGCTTCAAAAAGTGCACAAGAGGTTTGTTTGATGTTGCTGAGAGATAGAGAGAGAGAGAGAGAGCGAGCGTGAGCGAGCGGATGAGATATCTCTGGTTGGTCTGATCTGTATGTGTGTGTGTGTGTGTGTGAATAGTAGAGAGAGAGAGAGAGAGAGAGAGAGAGAGAGAGAGTAGACGCGGTGGCTGGTTGCGGTGTGTGTGACTGAAGATCAAAGAGAAGAGAGGATGAGATACTCCGGTTGGTCTGATATGTGTGTGTGTGTGTGTGAGTGAGAGAGAGAGAGAGAGAGAGGAGAGCGCGGTGGCTGGTTGCGGTGTGTGTGACTGAAGATCAAGAGAGATCTCCAGAGAGGATGAGATTCTCCGGTTGATCTGATCTTTGTGTGTGTGTGTGTATCGGCGGAATGGAGGTCTATCCTCTCGACACTGGAGCGATGATGGAGGCTTGGCTCGACGACCACCGAGAGTTCGCTCATTCTTACTTTGTCCGCAAGGCTTCTCGGTGAGTGTAAAGGCGCAGATTGGGTCCGTTTATAGACGAGCAGTTCTCAGGATAATGAGACTGAAATGCTGGAGCACCACAGTGCTTATTCAGATCATTATCGACAAGTGTATTTAACTGTTCTACTGCGTAATGAAAAGGGTCAGTATACACATATATAAACTGCATATTTTCCCGTGAACTCCTACGTAAACATAATGTGAAACTTGATTAATTAGAGGAATCAAATCTGAGGTTTTGTGTTAGCCTTTCATTCACATTGTAAGGTTGTTTTATGCTCCTTATTAACATCCTCAGCTTCGTAGAGTTGATATACACACAGCTGTAAATGATAACACACTGTTTAACCAACAAACAAACAAACATGGGAGTTCGTTTAATTCTGATATGTGATTGATATATTGATTTGATGTTATAAATGCACTTTAATGCAAAGCTTCAAGAAACAAGTTGCCATGATGTTCTGATGATCAATCCAGGTGATTATGTGTGTTAGAAATTTGGTCTCTCCAGTAAATGTGAAGTAATGAAGAAGAAAATATATGAAAACAGCATTAAAAAATTAACAATCCAAGCTAATAGGTATTTTAGAAGATGTTTTGAAGAAAAAAAGAGCATGAAGGATCTCCTCTCAGTGAGACGAAGGCAGATCATCCACAAGCGTATGAATCATGAATGCATAATTAGCCATCGATTCAGCACATAGCGAATTGCTTTGAGACTAACGGTTCGAATAGCTCTGCATCAGTTTTATGTTCACGGTTTCGGTTCGGTGTGTGCTGTGTTCAGGCAGGGAAAAGGGAGTAAAAAATAAAAAAATAAAAAATAAGAACAAATAAAAAAGCTACAAGCAACATCGCAAAAAACTACAAAATACACTAATAAAATAATCAGTGCTTTTTAGAAATTGAAGTACAGAAGTAATCAAATGTAAAATAACATTGGATTTTTGACAGTTATTAATCCTTATTAAAGTTACAAAAGCTGTTCAGTCCAGAACCGGGAGTGATTTTCTTGTCTTTTGATGTGTGATTAACATTTAAACACAGACAGCAGGAATATTAGGCCGCTGTCACTTTAAGATATAATGCACTGATCCAATACACTGATACTGACAGTCTGACACACAATAACCCACTATGTCTGCTAGAATTTGTCCATTCAAGCGCAACACATTTGGCGCTGTATGAGATGTGTGCACACTTCGGATGAGTACACACACACACACTAAACACAGATAGCAACGTGTGCAGTTCAGGTTCGCATTGAACAAAGTTCAAGGACGTCCGTGTTTTGTTTTATTGTTTTCATGCATTATCGCTGTTATGTATTATTGGGGAGCCAGCATGTGTTCTACAGTAAACTTTAACAACATGAGACTGTGTTAAAAAAGTGTATAAATTCTCCAAAGCGTGTGCCGCTCCTGTCAGTGTGTGTATCTCTGCACTCGGAGGATCCCAACATATGGAAAAAGCTATTGTTAAGTCAATTATTTTATGAGCCTGTGTGTGTTATGCGTATCATTTCTGGACCACTGAAAAAACAGCCCATGCAAATCCTAATTATTTGATTGGCTGGGATACTCTCAGTTAGCACGTAAGTCACTTAGATGTTTATTAAAAGGTTGGATGTTGTCTCTTCAAAAACTATTTATTTAAACTATTCCAGCCAAGGACAATTGAGGTCTGAGTCCATGGAGACTGTATCCTCTCCGGATTATAAACATTTCAGTGAAAGTATTTGTTATGGTCTATTTTAATGCTTGCATTGTAATGTTAGCCTGAAGAAAAGCCACTACATGGTGTTGTTTAAGCAGATTTTGGATGTAATCCACCAGCTAATGTTATGATTGTGGGTCGTCCAGGTTTTCCAGTTATTCTCAAGGTCCCATTCAAACCGCTAATGAAAGCGTAGAGAATATTTTACATAGAACGGTCATATTTATAGATACTGTAGGTCCAGCAAACTTGGCCATAAACCCTTGAAACACTCGAGCTGTTTCATCTTACGTTCGTCAACTATCAGTCCCAGATTTTCCAGCGGAGAACAGTACTTCAGAATGACTTCAGAAAATATACTGTTTTTGTATGACTACCTATTATCTAGTTGCTTTATCAAGCTGAGCACCAGTTAACCTAACGAGTCTTAAAGGACTTTGACACTAGCACCAAGTTTAAATGCATTTTTTGTTTAAAATAGACATAATGATTCTCACTGAATGGACAATTAAAACAAAATACAAGTACTAGAGGTTCTGAGAAAAAGTTGATTGCTGCATTCTATTAAAAAAAATGCTTAATTTGAAATATTACAAAAAATCAGGTTGAGTGAATGATTCAGATGACTCACTCAAAGACTTCACTCGTTCATTACAGGATGAATCAGCATTTTTGAATGAATCTTTTGAATAAATGATTCAATGACTCACTCAAAGACTTCACTCTGTTTCATTACTGGATGAATCAGCTTTTTTGAACAAATCTTTTGAATGAATGATTCAATGACTCACTCAAAGACTTCACTCGTTTCATTACTGGATGAATCAGCGCTTTTGAACTAATCTTTTGAATGAATGATTCAACTGACTCACTCAAAGACTTCACTAGTTTCATTACTGGATGAATCAGCGTTTTTGAATGAATCTTTTGAATGAATGATTCAATGACTCACTCAAAGAGTTCACTCGTTTCATAACTGGATGAATCAGCGTTTTTGAACAAATCTTTTGAATGAATGATTCAATGACTCACTCAAAGACTTCACTCGTTTCATAACTGGATGAAATAGCTTTTTTGAACGAATCTCTTGAATGAATGATTCAATGACAAATATATTTTTAACATTCACTTGGCGCCACCTACTGGGGTAACGAATTAATGATACAATCTTCATTTGAAGCGTCAAATTACTTCGAAAAGTGAATTCCCTCTATTTGATTTTAAATCTGAACAATATACTAGACTGTAGCATATTTAATAGACATAGATGATAAGATCGCATGGGTGTTTGAATCAAGACTGGCATAATTTAACGAATGTATTCGATTGTTCTTGATTCTATTTCTTTTTAAGGGAATGGTCAACGCTTGGTTTGCTGAGCGTGTCCACTCCATCCAGCCGGCCAGGGAAGCACCAAAAGCCCCGCAGGAATCATTAACGGGCCATCATCCGGCCGATGCCCCGAGTCCGGCTCCGTCCACGCGCGACACGGAAGATCTCACGCGTCCGAGTTCGACAGGCCGCTTCGCCCCATTGTCGTGAAAGACGCCGAGGGTTCGCTCACTTTCCTAAGCGACGCAGAACGGGTCCAGATGCCTCTTCCTCCTTCCCAGCGCGCAGAATGTGGGCGGAGGGATTATGCTTTCTGGAGATCGCCAAAATGGTATCCGGTGTGTCGCGTTTGCTGGACCTTGTGCGCGTACGTTTCGAGTCACTCTGATCTTGCTGCCCTCTGCCACAAGATCTTCTTACACACTCACGAGCTGATCGCTGCCGACCGCTACTCGCTCTTCTTGGTTGGAGAGGACAGTTCGAACAGGAAGTTCCCTGGTGAGCCGGCTCTTTGATGTCGCGGAAGGAACCACTCTTGAAGAGGCTTCAAACAGCGGCATTTGCCTCGAATGGAACAAAGGAATTGTGGGATATGTGGCGGCCACCGGAGCAGCCTCTGAACATCAAGAACGCATATGAGGTGAGAATGTCATTTCATCTGCGGTTTACCATTTGAAGTGCTGACTATAAATGAGACGACCTAGAATGGATTCCAAATCCGTCTGTCAATTGTATCCCTTAAAACTCAGTCTTTGATCTGCCAAATTAGATATTTAAACGTTTTTTCCTTGAAAATATCTTAAAATATTCTTGAATGTAGCTCGACACCCTTGCCTTATTTATTATGCACGGTTCTATGAATATGCAAATGAGCCCCGCCTCCACACACTCAGCTCAGAGATCCACTGGTTGAGATCACATGTTGATCTGATTGGTCGTTTGTGAAATGAGAATGAATCACAAATTGCTTAAAGTAAATATAAACTATTTTATATTTAAAATAAATATAAACTACATCAACAATATCATGAAAACAGAAAAGCTCTTCTAGTAACAATGCTAGTGTTCTTCTTTATGTGCTCACAATGAAAAACGCCACTCATCCAGTACTAAAATAGTATAAACACACTCTTGCTTGTATTTTAAGATGTGTCTTAATCAGATGGTCTAGTAAGAATAAGATAATGTCTCACTTTTAAGACAAAGTTGTTTTTCTTCCCTCAGACAAAAGTCAAAATGTATGTTTATCTCAGTAATCTCAGACAGAATAGTTTGCGCTGATAATGAGTCATGTTTGAACAGATTAACATCTCTCGATCTGACTTTTCTTATGTGCATATAGAGAAACTCTTCAGTTCCAGAGGCTTTAATAACATTTGCTGCTTTATAAAGCCCTCCTAGTCATTAATAAAGTCTCCTTAAAACGTAATTTAGGCTATATCTCTTAAGGCCTTTGATTAGATTTAAATTTTGTTACGCAAGTCAGTTGCTAACCAACAGTTTGTATAATGATAGCAGGTATTTTTAGCTCTTTGTAATTTAGTTTAATTGCGTTTCTCCCCAGGGAAAGGGAGAGAAAGAATGATTACGGTGAAGGTAAATCCTTAACCATGTTTGCCTGCGAGACTGGTTCACATAAAGATGTGAGGAATATTCAGCTGTCACCATTCAGAACTTCATGATGATGCTTTAGAATAGAAGAAATCAAGAAATTGTGTCTTTAAGAGTTATTTGTCTTGATTACTTAAAGGTGAGGTGTGTAATTTCTGAACCAAACAGAACTGCCGAATCTGTAAATGAATCACCGGAGCCTCAAGATATGAAGAAGAAAATGACGTCATGGCAATGTTGATAACCGACACACAGTCCCAAGGCCATGCCAACCAGACACATCATAGTCCTCAGTTTGAGCTAAACATCAAAATAAACCAGTGGAAATGACAGCATGTCGATTTTTTGGGGTAGAAATTTTACATTAAAGTGGCCCATTATGCTTTTTAAAGTCTCTTAGATTTGTTTTGGCATCTTCTACAATATATTTACACGCATCAAAGGTCAAAAACACTTTAATTTCCTCATAATGTTCATTACAGCATCAGCTCTTTTCTCTCAGTGTCTGAAACGCTTCGTTGGAAGATTCAGTCTCTCTAAGCTCCGCCTCTCTGAGAGCTGCTCTGCTCTGATTGGTCAGAAAGCAAATGCTCATTATCATATGTGAATCGCAGCTCTTGATCACAGTGATGCGAACAGTAACGATCACCGTATCAATCTCAGAAAACAGCGTCTTCTCCACACGAACAACACGAGCCCAACTCTCCAGTCTCAGATACACTACAGTGTTTGAGGGCGGAGCTAAGAGACGCTGCTCAGCCAATCAAGAACAGAGGGGGGCATTATGCAAATTAGCTACAAACCTACATGGATTCATCAAGAAGTGAGACTGGAGTTACTGACGACTTATTCCAACATTTCAGAGTCGCTTCTTTCTTTTTATGTATGATCTTTTACACACTGTGGGAAAGGAAATATTGGAAAAAGCACAATAGGGGCACTTTAAATTGAAAAATTAAAAAAAATGCATTGTCTTATTAAATGGGCAGCTGACTTTTAAAATGTAAGCCAGGATAAATTAAGATTTGCGGTTGATTTTTCCACTTGTTTTTCCTGCATCAGGATCCACGCTTTAATGCAGAAGTCGAACCAAATTACAGGATATAAGACGCAGAGCATCTTGTGTTTGCCCATCAAAAACCACCGAGACGAGGTGAGAGATCAGACATCCTGAACCGTTACACTATATATGTGACATTCACTAATTCACTGTAATGCTTAAAGGTTGTTGGTGTCGCACAAGCGATCAATAAACGGTGTGGAGAGAACAGCAGCTTCACCGAGCAGGACGAGAGGGTGAACACTTTTTAATATCATAGGCATTTGATTGTTTCTGTCTCATTCTGGCTCTATAATAATGGCTTTATTTTCATCTCAAAAGGACTTTTCTTCGTACCTGTCTTTCTCTGGGATAGTGCTACACAACGCACAACTCTACGAGACATCGCAGCTGGAGAACAGGAGGAACCAGGTGTGCTGATCTTCACTCATGTTAGTCAGAGATCCGTGTGTATAGATAAAGCGTGACTGTTGTGTCGTAGGTGTTGCTGGATCTGGCGAGTCTGATCTTCGAGGAGCAACAGTCATTGGAGGTTTTACTGAGGAAAACCGTGGCCACCATCTTGTCTTTCATGCAGGCTCAAGAATGCACCGTCTTCATTACGGACAGAGAAACGACCGTAAGAACAAAAAATATTGCATCACATTTACTTCCAAAAAGCACAAACTTTCAAAGAATTGTGAGCATAAAACACAGGTTTTGCATTTCTTTATAAGACTACAATTTAGGATGCTGTCACCTTGCCATTACATTTTTAAAACAATAATATCTTAGAAAAGACCTTAAGTAATATTGACAAACTATATCATTTGTAAGCTTACAATCTCTAGTTTCCATATTTGGTGATTGATTTTCATAAATTACAGAGGAGCCGTAAATTTATCAATTACGCAGAGTTTGCAAAAAGGCGTGTTCAGACCTTTATTTTGAAATATTGATGAACATGAAAAATCATGAAAGAATGATAGAAAAAACTAGTTTGTTTTCATGCCAAGAGTTCAAAAGATAGCATCCATTCAATTATTTTAGAAAAAAAGGTCTGAAAATGTTTTAAATATAAAGAAAAAAATATAGATTCACCATTTGTGATGTGGCGGCAAGATATAGCGCACATGCGTGTTCTTTGTATGTTTCTTAGAGGTTGAATTCATATCAAAATCCGCCAAACTTCTCATATTACTTCTGAATAGGATGTCTACTTCATAAATTGTATGAAAATTGTGAAAATAATGGTTTATATCACTCAAAACACATATGGAGATGTAAACCCCCTTATATGGGCAGTAATGGAGTCTGGTTGTGCCCTAGTGGAAGCGTTCGGTACTGCACACACACACACACACTGAAAGCTAATTTACTGAGATATCAACCTAAAATTTGAAACACGACTTGTTCAGAATTTTGGCTTTGATTTTTCTGCAGTTTTAGAGTTTCCCAGGTTTTGAAAATATATATTTTATATAAAATATGATATTTTTTTACATTTCCTTAAACTCAAACTTCTATAACTGTTTTTGTTTTTTACTTTCTTAATGTATTTCACATCTACAGAAATCTGCCAAATGTCTTCTTTAAAACGAGACCAATCTTACATCTATATTGCAGAGCATCCTTGAATTACAACCATTTACGTTCGAAATATGCATTTCCATGAATATTCAAAAAAAGTGGGGAGACACTAAACAGGTTAAAACATCAAAGATTCACGACAAGCTGACCTTTTCTGAGCCAAGAAACACTGAGAACAACTTAACTATGAAGATTAAAATATATATAATCATACAAAATCAAAACCTCTTATTTGGATTAATTCCAGAAATGACTAGTCTCTACAGAGCAACCTTTCTTGTACATTTCCCCCAGTGATATTCTGTTTTGGTAATAGTTCACCATTGCTAATATGCAGCATTTATGCATTATAAAGGAGAGGCTGTGTTGGAGATTTCCACAACTGAGTGAGAGAGTTAAGACACACTTGCTTCCTTTATAGCAGACTGAATTGCTTCCTTATTTGCCACTGGCATTTACCTAATGTACCCAAAATACCAAATATTTCAAATTGACTTCTGCATTTCCTGTAGGAAATACTAGTGCTTGCAGAGCTGAAAACAATAGTTTAATCAGTTTTAGAGCCAGTAATCTTTAGTTTCAGGCCATTAATCTTTAGTCAAGACCAAGACCAAATCGAGACCAAGACTGAGACCATGTGTTTTTCATTAAAATGTGCAAATTTACCTAAAAATTTGATTAAATTGGAAAAACCAAACAAAGCAGTGTTTCCATCCCAAGAGAACAAAATAGTCACAACCTAGGAAATTGGTGCACAGTATCAGTAATAAAAGTGTAAGTTTCTGCCAATCTTTCTCTTTTCCCTCTATCATAAACGGAGTGTGTGTCGCGTCAGACGAAACACATTAAACGCTGTCGATGTTGCGCATTCTGATCACACACTTCAGACTCCGGCATTTCAGAAACAGTAACCAACATTAGAGACGCTGCGACGACATTGGTCCGCTGGTTACTCCAGCTATCCAATCACAATCACTCAGGGGATTTATTCAGTAAATGCGTTTCCATCGTAGTTTATGGGCATCGGCATCAAATACATTCATCAATTGAGACACATATGTTTCTTAGGCACTTAATTTACAAGAATAATTTATGCACATCTTGGCTTCGTTTATTATGTGATATATCCGAAAAACATGTGAATAGAAACAGCAAATCAGCTCTTGTTTTCTGTCAGCAAGAATCAACATAAAAATTAATAAGACAAAACGTTTCCATATTTAACATCGCATTCAGTTTTAATCGGTAAATAAAATCAAATGTTACAATCATGCCATTGTTATTGGTTAGATTTTGAATGCTGAATTAGTGCAAGTCAATGGGAGGATTTTAAACTCTTATCGTAAATTCCCTTCATTTAGTATAAAATAAACTGTATACTTAAAATGATTTACTGAAAAAGGAAGAGACGCTATACAGTCCATCTTTTCAAGTGTATTAAATCTGCATTTTTTTTAAAGGACACAAAGACAGCATTATGTATTGCAGCAATACACTCTTCTGGTAACATCGAAGGGAAGAAGCGCTTGAGAAACATTTCAGTGTCTTCAGTCTTAAATAGGTGAATCATTTGCACCAAAGTCTCCTTCTGAAGTCGTCCGCCTCAGGATTCACGACCCGCAGTGCTTCTCGAATATTCAGCTTCGACAAACAACCCAAAATAACTCTGTACTGTTTGCTTAGAACACAAAGTCCTTTGTTAGGTTAAGTCTGCAGTGATGTTGTGATAGTTATAATATGAATGTGGTAAATCTTTAGTCAGAGCAGACAGGTGAGTGTGTGTGAAGGAGATTTGAAATAGAACATCTATATCAGAACAAGAAATAACTCATTGTTTGAGTGTTCAGTGCAACAGTTGAACAACTGAACAACACAGGTGAGTCTGCCTGTGTGGAATTAACTTTACATCCACTGGAAAAGGCATTTGGTTAAAAGTCAAAGTAAAGTTAGTTGTGAGAAAAGATCTAGCATGTGATGCAATGAATGTCATTCATGTCCAATTACTTTTTTATAGATTATTTTCTCCACAAAACAACGTGTTGGTTTCACTTGATAAAGTACAAAGCCATTTACAATTACTCAC
>JAQIUQ010007718.1:42500-53020 GCA_030378365.1 Hybognathus amarus | reverse complement strand
TGGACTAGAATCTATGGCCAAATGCTCAGGACAGGCTTGATCCAAATTACTGTAATTTACTGTTATGTGTGCACTAAATGTTACGTTTTGTTCTCATTTAGTCACATTTCATTATAAAAAGTATACCTATGTTTCAATTATACTTGAAAAATAAAAACTATAATTTGCCTAAATGATTGTAGAGGATGTCTTCATTGATCCTTCACTTGATTACATATATGATGGATATTTGGAAATTATAGATTATGTAAATGTTGGGTACTGTAAGTGTATTGCCTAATGTTACAGTAAAACTGTGTAATCTGTCTTTTATAGTACTGTAGCATATTCATTTCAGCACTTCTAAGGCCGATTTGAAACATGTATCTTGCATTGTTTGCTGTTGGATGAACTGATTGTTAAAAGTACTAAACTGAAAGAAGATCATATTGTTGTGTTTCAGTGATTAAACCAAATGTTCTCATTACATATTACAATAATCTTGTGTTTGAAATAATGATTATGTGGACTGAAAACATGTGCAACTGACTAAAGCATTACATCAGGTTTTGAAAGAATGACTAGCTGTGTTACAAGTGTGATCAGTTTGGATTTTTGTACTAAGAGTTTTGAAAATGTACACCTTACTTGTGAAAATAGTACCAAAGCGAATAAAAAAACTGTAATTTGTTTGATAAAAAAATACAGTTAAATTGTAAAATGTTATTATAATTTAAAATAACTGGTTTCTATTTGAATACATGTTAAAATGTAATTTATTCCCGTGATCAAAGCTGAATTTTCAGCATCATTACTCCAGTCTTCAGTGTCACATGATCATTCAGAAATGACTCTAATATGATGATTTGCTGCTCAAGAAATATTTCTTGTTATTATCAATGTTGAAAACAGTTGAACCGCTTCATATTTGTATGGGAAACGTGATTTTGACTTGACGAGCAAAATTTCCGAACATTATAATGTATTTACAGTCATTTCTAATCAACTCAATGCAACTTTACTGAATTTAAGTATTCATTTCTTTCAAAAAATTCAGTTAAAATCTTCCTAACCCCAAACTTTTGAACTGTAGTGTACTGAAAGTAAACCGGGCCAGCGATCCAGAAGGTTTTAAAAACAAAAATTTGAGGGTTGTATTCACTTACACTACTGGTCAAAAGTTTAAGGTCGGTAAGATTTTTTATGTTTTTAAAATAAGTATCTTCTGCTCACCAAGGCTGCATTTTTTTGATAAAAAATACACAAAAAACACAGTAATATTGTGAAATATTATGACAATTTAAAAAGTCTTTTTTATGTTAATATATATTAAAATATAATTTATTCCTCTGAAAAAAAGCTGCATTTTCAGCATCATTACTCCAGTCTTCAGTGTCACATGATCCTTCACAAATCACTCTAATATGATGATTTTATGCTCCAAAAACATGTATGATTATTATCCATGTTGAAAACAGTTTTTTACATTTTAATTTCAGGATTCTTTGATGAATAGAAAGTTCAAAAGAACAGCTTTTATCTGAAATGGAAAGCTTTTGTTACATTAAACACTACCCTTTAAAAAGTTTGGGGTCAGTAAGAATTTGTATTTTATTTTTGGGGGAAATAAATAAGAAATCAATACTTCTATTCATCAAGGATGAGTTACATTGATCAAAAGTTACAGTAAAGACATTTATAATGTTAGAAAAGATTCTAATTAAATAAATGCTGTTCTTTGAACTTTCTATTCATCAAAGAATCCTGAAATAAAAATGTAAAAAACTGTTTTCAACATGGATAATAATCATACATGTTTTTGGAGCATAAAATCATCATATTAGAGTGATTTGTGAAGGATCATGTGACACTGAAGACTGGAGTAATGATGCTGAAAATTCAGCTTTTTTCAGAGGAATAAATTACATTTTAATATATATTAACATAAAAAGGTCATTTTAAATTGTTATAATATTTCACAATATTACTGTGTTTTTAGTGTATATTTTATCAAAAAATTGCAGCCTTGGTGAGCAGAAAAGACTTCTTTTAAAAACATAAAAAATCTTACCGAACCCTAACTTTTGACCGGTAGTGTACATTAATAATTCAGTAAAACGTTGAGTAAATGTTCTCATTTAGCTCCTGGTTATGCATTAGCAATATCATTTGTGTGCGTTCCCTTTCAGTTTGTTGTAAACGACCCTTGACGGTACATTTAATTTTCTAGTTGATATAAACATCAAAGTAAAAACGACTTAGTGAGAAACTCAGGCTTTCTTTAAAGCTCAGGCTTTAATAGTGTCGTTTTAAAAAATCGCAAATTGCAATTAATCACAATCAGTATCACCTGTTGGCAGCAAAATGCAAGCATTTCTACACATTTTATGTGCTAAATCCATTCAGCTTGTTTATGAGAAGACACTTGTCAAATCAAACTACTTAATATGTTAAACTACTATAATGTTAAAACACAGAGAAAAAGCATCAGTTACACACGTAAAGTGCCGCCTCTGCACTTCATTAGGTTGCATTCAGCGCTAAAAAGCTTCCTGGTTTTGCCAGAGAAATATGATAGTTGTCCTGTCAGTCCACGTATAAATGTATTATACTTTTCGAAACGGTGTGTTTTAATGTTCACTGTAAGTGCAGCTGCAAATTAAATGTTTTCCGGTAACACAAATACTGTCGATTGAGTTTAAGTTCATTTCTTTTACGTCCAACGACCCAAAACAAAACACAGACTAAGTTTGTGTTTTTACAGTTGCTAGGTTTTTTTATTTTTTAGGTACACAATACACAAACTTGAAAAAAACGATGAACAAAAGTAACAAAACATCCGCCAGATGCAAAAGAATGCTTTTGCATAGGTAGATATTAGTCAGTTCTATCGTAGACGCCGTCACAGCAGACTTGATTTGAAGAATAGACAGACGAGAGAGAGAGAGGTGTTGCGGAGAGAATGAAAGGGTTGAATGAAAGATAAAACATCTTACGAAACCGAGAGGAAAAGACAGAGTAAACACAGACGAACAATGAGGAAGGGAAAAAACAGGTGGACCTAGAGAGAAGAAAGCGAGCAAGCAGAGGATAAAGGAGAGAAGGAGTGTGTTGACATGGTCACGCTGGTCTCCTTTAACCACTGAACTCTCTGCTGAGATCCCGACACACACGTAGAAGAATACTGTCCTTTATCACCACATTCACACCTTCTCTCCTTCCCTCCCTCTTACGCCCTCGGTGTCAGCGTGACAGAACAGCGTTCAGTCAAACTCACACTCACTGCTAGTGGCAAACACACAAGTACACACTGTAAAAAAGTGATATTGAGACATTTCAACGTGAATTGTCTTAGAGTGTGTTCACACTTGTCATGTTAGGTTGGATTAAGCAAACCTGGTGCCGATTGCTCTGTCAGTGCGGCTCATTTGAATAAGAGTGAACGCTGATATCTGAACCAAACTAGCAGACCGAGACGCTGAAAAGAGGAGTCAGTTCACTCTCAAACGAACTATGGTGCAGGTCGACTGAAATATGAACAGCAACACGGACCAAAGAACATGTAAACCAACCAAAAACAGTAGGGATGCACCGATATGAACATTTTAGCCGATACCGATAATTCTTTATATTTGAAAGCCGATAACCGATATATCGGCCGATAAATCTAAACATAATTTTTGAAAGCCTGATTGCAAAAACAAAAGTCTCACAATTAAAATCTGTTCCCTAACACAATTATAATGTTCTCATTATAATTTCACGTAGCTGATACAACAGCACATTTTGCACTTAACTATATATTTCCTTTTTGATTCCAATCATATTTCAAGATCAATTAATGCTGAACAGTACGCATCTTAAGTGTCTCAGGTGTCAAGTGTTGAAGGAAACAATTCATTATTTCTAGGGGTGTAACGATTTTCGAACCGAACCGAAAAACCACGATACTGAACTCACGATTCGAATCGCGATACTGTCATTGCGTACCGAACACGCCCCCGCCCCCTGATACCCCGGCCCTGCCCAGCCCGGCTCAATGGACCTCATGTCTTATGTAAACAGTACAGAATGAATTCAGTTTTGTAGCCTAACCACCATTAACACCAAATAACAAGCTCCGTGTTTTGTTACTTTCGATAATAAGCAAGGTGTAATCTTTCAGATTCTGTCTATTTGATCACGAAATTCAAACAATAAATGGCGTTTTGGCGCTCTTTGATGTGACAGATCGCTTACTAGGCTCTTCATTTCAAGCGGCAGCGCGGCGCGCGAGTAAACGCGATCATCTCTTCCTCAGTTACAGAAAAGACACCTGAAGGTATGTTGAAAGATACAGTATACTCACTGAAATGCATCATAACTCGTGTAATCGCTCAATCAGTGTTTCAGCCGCGGAAAGACGTCAATAAAACAGCATAGCTTTAGCTTGTCACTAGCATTATATTTACCTCAGCAGGCAAGTGATTCAGTGTCCACAACTTCCTATAAATGAACCTTTGCACTAAATAAATGCACTATGTTAGCCTGTATATTATATTTTACTTAACCTGTTAATGATATCTTGATTATTTAATTTATGTTTAAAATATCTTTCATGAAAATGACAACTGTGTAAATTATTAGAGTAAAAACAGAAGTTAATGTAAAAACTGCCTTATGTTCAGTTTACATGTTTTCATACAATGTGTTGTGTGTTGATTATTATATCTAAAAAATAAATGGCATCTGAATTTAGGTTAAAAGTCTAGGCTACATTTAATGTTATAGTAATGTGCAGCCTGCAATATAGTTCACAGCAGCAGATTTTTTTAATCCTTGTGAAATGTTTAATTGTAACTGAATTAATTTAAAGACAAAGAGCTTTTTTTTTTCATTAAACCACTGTTTAAAAAAAAAGCCATTTTAGCTTTATAAACCGAACCGAATCGAACCGAACCGAGACGTCAAAACCGTGGAAAACTCAAACCGTCAGTTTTGTGTATCGTTACACCCCTAATTATTTCTCAGCTTTAATATATCAGCCAAATTTTATTATCGGGCCGATAACGATAACATAAAAATGAGCAAATATTGGCTGATACCGATATGGTGGCCGATATATCGTGCATCCCTAAAAAACAGGATATGATGTCACAAGATGCTAACCTAAACGAACAGAACGCTCCAGCACACCTGTTTTATGTTGCCCATCACAGTTCGGTACAGATATCAGAACCTCGTCTTCGTGTGTGTGTGACAGAGGGATTCCTGATGCTGTTTTGACCCCTTAAAGGGATACTCCACTTTTTTTGGAAATAGGCTCATTTTACCACTCCCCCAGAGTTAAACAGTTGAGTTTTACCGTTTTCTAATCCATTCAGACGATTTTCTGATATTTAGAAGAATATCAGTAACCAGACAGTTTCTGGTCTCATTGACTTCCATAGTATAGGTATGTGGACATTTCAATAAATAGCGGCCGCCATTGTGTTCCAAATCTCTGTGCCGGATTTTCCCGAATCACTCTGAGCGGGTCTCCTAAAATGCGCTGTTTTCATTGACTCGCTGTGGGAATCCTTGATTATTTTTAGCCAATCACATCATTAGGGGTTTCGACTGCACATTTGTTTTCATTTTTTTCTAGTCAGGCTGCATTTTCCTCCTGAAAGGCGATTTCAAACAATACGGAAGAATTCAACTGTCACGAAATTATTTTTACCCACTTTGGACACTTTCCAGAGGAAGGTAGACATGAAGAACATATGTTTGTGGTGTGCTGTACAAAATTTCATGGCCATTTAAACTCCCCCACTTTTTTATGACTACCGACACTGAACGTTACCTGTAGAAAAGCTGTCAAAATGCAGCGCGTCGTGTAGGCTACACTCAACTTTTGTGTGGTCTCCTCCACTTTCTTTCCTCCACCAGCGTTAGTATTGTTAACTCTATATTCTTACACAACTGGAAATAGCATGAATCAACCAAAATCCATCTTTTAAATTAAGGATATATAATTTTCCTTGGATCGTTGTTTTTCATTCAATTATTTGAATTCTCAACAACTGCTCGTCAGAAAAATACTATAAAAGATAGGCCAAATCAGTCTTTATGTGTGTTAAAATCAAGTAAACATCCAAATAACTATATTAAACCCACGTTAGATCCAAATAACTATATGAAACCCATCTCCACAGAAAATTTCATTAAGATATCTTGAATATTGAGAAAGTTATGAGCATTTTTGTGAAAAAACAACTTGTTTTCGGTCACACTAAATTCTATTGTTTTCACCTTAGAAATGAGACAAAAATAGGTGCTGATTACTGAACTATAAAATGTTGTAACTTTCTTCATACTTGACATATTTACTTTTTCTTTTTATTTTGTAAAGGGGTACCCAGGTCTTTCCACATATGCTATCCATTTGTCTATTTGTTGAGTTTTAATTTTTTGTCCACATACCTACATTGACTTCCATAGTAGGAAAAAATATACTATGGAAGTCAATGAGACCAAGAAACTGTCTGGTAACTGATATTCTTCTAAATATCAGAAAATCGGTCTGAATACATTTGAAGACGGTAAAACTTAACTGTTTAACTCTGGGGAGTGGTAAAATTAGCCTATTTCCCAAAAAAGTGAAGTATCCCTTTAACACATTATATAAATCTTCACGAGTTCTCAGCTGGTCAAAACACCATCATATTTAGGCTAACGTTACTCACACACAACGAGCGCGTTTATCCACAGCACACACAGCTTTGTCTTGGATGTTCGTTAAGTCATGAAATATACATAATAAAAGCAGACGAAACAGATTGTGAACGTACCTGTTCCGTCAGGTTCGTGAACGCTGAGCTTTTGTGAGGTTTTACGCTGTGCGCAGTGAGGTGAGTTTAGCATTTTCTGACAGTCACATACCACCCGAAATCCGATCGTTCAGACTGAGGCATATGTCCTGATATGTGAATAGGATTTCAAACCATATATGGATGTAGCTTGAAATGGATTTAATGTGCTTTTTTGGGCTGAACAATCTGACGTAGTCTATGTCGGAATAAGAAATAGAAGGAAGAATGCTACGGGCTAGAGAAGCTGAGCTCGTTCGGACCTTTATCACATACTAACTTGAGTTTGTCAAATTGTTGCGCTCTCTAGTCCTTCTCTTATATGATTTTGCACCTACCGCGTGTTTTTTTTAGTGTAACAATGTGTTCCGTAGTCCATACACAGTGCAGTCCATGCTGTTGTTTACATTCGAGTGCCTCCATAATGGCCGCTCATCCGGGTTACCGCCAAGAATGTGACGTCAGTGAAAACCAGTCCCGCCCTTCCGCTGAACGCCGCTGGACCTCTTGGTTGAAAAATCGTCAATGCAAGTGAATGAGAGAAAATAATTATTTTCTAATCCCGTTTGAATTTTGCAATGAATGTAACATATGTTGTCTGTGAATTTTTTATATAATGTTTTGTGTAAAGAATGCTACAATTTAGCGGGTCGAATTTTCATACAGTCAGACTTTGTGTGAGAGCACTTTGTGGACTACAACTCTTTCGACGTGTTTGATATAGGCCTACGTCACATCCATTAGCACACGTGATTCCGCTAAACATGCCTGTCTTTGGTGCACTTCACCACCTTCTTTCAGGGAGAGGACAAACTAGTTGAGCGTGGTGAAAACCGTGATTTGGGGAGGGAAAATGTGTTATGCTGCGACGTCACATTTGGGACGTGTAGTCTTTCTCGTTATGTCTATTCCACAACTGCTAGCCAAAGAATCATACAATATACTGTCAAACTCGTTACATGAGAAATTATATAAAAAATTCACAGACAACATGTTACATTCATGGCACAATTCAAACGGGATCGGAAAATAATTATTTTCTCTCATTCACTTGCATTGACGCTTTTTCAACATAGAGTAGGGCCCTATAATTTCTGCGATCACGGAATAAAAAGCACACTCTTTTTACAACTAAAATAACAGTAAAGGGTAAAAAAAATGAATTCCCAAAAATTAAAACGGAAAAATCGGAAATTGCAAAAATTAAAACGGAAAAAACGGAATTTGGAAAAAAATAGAAATGGATTTTATAGGGCCCTAATAGAGGTCCACTTGGAGTTTTACGAATGGGCTGGGACTTACCAGCTCTATACATATTTCACTGGAGCGTTGTGTTAACTCATTAAGAATTATAAGGTCAAAAAACATATGCACGGATGAATTGTTCACAGTTCAATCAATAAGAAGCATTAAAACATAGTGAATTTCAATTTGATGCTGACTTTAAAGTCTTCGATTTTTAAGCTACCTGAATAATAATAAGTAGCCAACGTTTTGAAATGCATTGACAAAGCATTCATGTGTTTGTACTTTGTTTGCATATCTAGCCAGGCGGGATTGTTCCAGAATAGTTACAGATAAACAGCTTTTTTTATTATATTGGCATTATAGATTTGGAAAAAATAAATAAACTGAAATGAAGAGTCCAACGCAAAAACCGTGATCCATCAATGCTCCTTTTAAAAGTGTGTGTGTGTGCCAGACCCAGTCACACAGCCTGTGTAATTACATATGTTTCAGCACTGGACCGCATTAGCCTTCGTGATTGAACAACTGTCAGCCGGCAATGTCTAATGAGCAAACTCAGGGTTAAGCAAGCACTCGGCAGATAATTAGAGAACGTTTGCAGAACCTCGCCAAAGAATTTCTGACCCGTGTGTCAAGCTTGAAGAAAGGAAGAAAAAAAACTTGAAGGAAAAGGGAGCATGTTTAAAATGTAGCCACAAAAGTCAAGTTTGAGAGTGTGGAATTGAAGCTGGGATGAAAACATCAGTCTTGTACACAACCGAAAGCCTTTTGTGTTCGACAAAAGCTGAACCGCACACACGGGCAGGCCTTCAAAGCGCAGATTAAAGTGAAATTATACCGACATCTCTGTTTACTCTAAATATAAACATGATAATGCACTCCTCCAACCATTCCTTCTCATCCCAAACACTCATCAATCCTGTTTTGCTCTCTCTCTTCTCCCTGGGTTTCTCTCCTGCTCTGGAACAAAGGTGGCATTCATGGTCACACATTGAAACAAGGAGTGGGGGATGGAGGGGGGCAGAGGTGACAGGAGTGTGTGTGCGCCGGCCTCGTTTATGAGGGCAGAAACATCATTTTGTCAAACTCGCCAACGCCCTTCCCTGACCCCTGACAGCTCTCTGAAGATCTGAGTGTTAAGTTTCACCCCGTCCGCCCCGACAGCACTGACCTCAAACCCCGCACCCCCCCACCCAGAACCCACGACCAAAGCCCTCCACCGTCCTCTTGTTCCTCAGTCTTGCATTACAAAGATTCCTCTCAGAAACTCGAGCTGTGTCCAAAAACAAGCTCGGGGCACAGGTGCAGAGAGGTGGACCTTTGTGTGTGTGTGCGTGTGTGTGTGTGATAATGGAATGTCAGAGATGTTTGAGAATCTTTTTCATGATAAATGCAGAGGTTTCAACACACCCTAGATGAGGACATCATGCACTGTGTCTACATTAATAACACATATCGCAAGTAAAATCACTGATAAAAGAAACTCGATTTTTTAAAGAAAATGAGTTGCGGTTGCCAAAGTGTTGCTATGCAGTTGCTTCAGTGTTTTGGGGGCTTTTTATAATGTTGCTATGCAGTCAAAAGTCTATATGACATCCCATTAAAAGTCTATGATTCTATGGGATTATGGGATTTGCTCGTCCACCAAGCGGACGAAACTGAATACATACACTGTAAAAAATAAACCGTACATTTTACGGTAAAAAACTGGCAGCTGTGGTTGCCAGAACTTTACCGTTAAAAATACGGTAGGAACGTTAATGGTTTTACAGACTTAACTTAAAATTTACAGTAATAAACCGTATTTTATTTTCTGATAAAATGTGGATTTACCAACTTATTGACGTATTGATATCTGTTTTAGACCATTGTAATTCACTGACAACCAACAATCATCACAGCAGTGATGAGAGCTCATTACAAGTGAATACTTGTATAAAGTATTTATTTCAAGAAACTGCACAATGTCATTCACACAAACATTATGCACCATCATGGTAACACACATAAAATAAAAAAAATGCACTAAACATTAATTTAACATCATTAAATGTAACATAAAACCCTAATGTACATAACTGATTAGAAAAAAAACAATAAAACTATGAGGAACCATAGTTATTTCAACAAAAATACATAAAATGTGAAGTGTCACACAGGGAATTGTGGGAATGTCAATTTACGGTTTTTCACTGTAAATTATACAACGATTTGTTCTTTTTCACTTTCAAAAACTGTAAATTTAACGGTATTTTACTGTAAAATTATATCACAGTTATTTACCGTGTTTAGTACGGAAACTTTCTGTTTACCAATTAACAGTTTTGCACTGTAGCATTACGTATTTTACTGTTAAAATCATGGATATTTTTTACAGTGTACATAGATAAAAAAGCAGCATGAGGTCTCATTCGTGTTTGTAGCATCATGAAAGGTTCTTGCTTGTTGTTGAAACAATGTAAG
>JAQIUQ010007718.1:20000-32500 GCA_030378365.1 Hybognathus amarus | reverse complement strand
GACTCGCTTTCTCTCCTCAGCCGTTCCCGCCCCTCCGTCTCTGGGGAGAAAGAGAGAGGGAGGAAAAAATGGCTGATCAGTTATTCCTATCAAACTCTCGGAAAGTGAAAGTTCACACCAACTTGCTGACTAGGTTAACAGGCCGAGTGATAGAGAAGAGTGTGACGAACACGAAAAATGTGTAAGATGTTAAAATTCACTTGTCGAAAAAATCCTTTACAGGATTACTGTCATAATGTAGATACAATCCTAAAAGATCCTAATGGGATCAAATTAGAATCCCTTCTGGATCAGAATACAAACTTCTTGGATGAACTGACATTTTGGGGAAATTTGTATTTTTTTAATATGTTCACCAAGGCTGCATACATCAACATACATTAAAAACAGCGATACAGCTAAATATTTGGACAATTTAAAACTACTGTTTACTATTTGAATATATTTTATATATATATATATTTTATTTAAAATGTAATTTATTCATGTGATGTCAAACTGCTGATTTTTAAGGCTCCTAAAATAGATTTACATGCAAAAATGACATTGCACATCACCTAATTTCTGAAATTTCTGAAAACGGTTTGTTTGAAGATTCAGTCTCAAGTCTGTTGTGATTGGTCTATTCTGCCCTGATTGGTCAAATGTCTCAAGTCTGTTGTGATTGGTTCACTCTAAAAATGCTGGGTTGTTTTAACCCAACTTTGGGTCAAAAATGGACAAACCCAGACATTTGGTTAAAAATGTAATTAAAATATTTAACCCAATGGCTGGGTTTGTCCATATTTGACCCAGAGTTGTTAAAACAGACCCAGCATTTTTAGAGTGTTTACTCTGCTCTGATTGGTCAGATGGCCCAGTCTGTTGTGATTGGTCTACTCTGCTCTGATTGGTCAGATGGCTTAGTCTGTTGTTATTGGTCTACTCTG
The DNA here is from genome assembly GCA_030378365.1 of Hybognathus amarus. NCBI lineage: Eukaryota > Metazoa > Chordata > Actinopteri > Cypriniformes > Leuciscidae > Hybognathus > Hybognathus amarus. Next base: position 31,571 of record JAQIUQ010007718.1, on the reverse strand, counting down.
CTCTGATTGGTCAGATGGCCCAGTCTGTTGTGATTGGTTTACTCTGCTCTGATTGGTCAGATGGCCCAGTCTGTTGTGATTGGTTTACTCTGCTCTGATTGGTCAGATGACCCAGTCTGTTGTGATTGGTCTACTCTGCTCTGATTGGTCAGATGACCCAGTCTGTTGTGATTGGTCTACTCTGCTCTGATTGGTCAGATGGCCCCAGTCTGTTGTGATTGGTCTACTCTGCTCTGATTGGTCAGATGGCTCAGTCTGTTGTGATTGGTCTACTCTGCTCTGATTGGTCAGATGACCCAGTCTGTTGTGATTGGTCTACTCTGCTCTGATTGGTCAGATGACCCAGTCTGTTGTGATTGGTCTACTCTGCTCTGATTGGTCAGATGGCCCAGTCTGTTGTGATTGGTCTACTCTGCACTGATTGGTCAGATGACCCAGTCTGTATGTGATTGGTCTACTCTGCTCTGATTGGTCAGATGGCCCAGTCTGTTGTAATTGGTCTACTCTGCTCTGATTGGTCAGATGACCCAGTCTGTTGTGATTGGTCTACTCTGCTCTGATTGGTCAGATGACCCAGTCTGTTGTGATTGGTCTACTTTGCTCTGATTGGTCAGGTGGCCCAGTCTGTTGTGATTGGTCTACTCTGCTCTGATTGGTCAGATGACCCAGTCTGTTGTGATTGGTCTACTCTGCTCTGATTGGTCAGATGACCCAGTCTGTTGTGATTGGTCTACTCTTGCTCTGATTGGTCAGGTGGCCCAGTCTGTTGTGATTGGTCTACTCTGCTCTGATTGGTCAGATGACCCAGTCTGTTGTGATTGGTCTACTCTGCTCTGATTGGTCAGGTGGCCCAGTCTGTTGTGATTGGTCTACTCTGCTCTGATTGGTCAGATGACCCAGTCTGTTGTGATTGGTCTACTCTGCTCTGATTGGTCAGATGACCCAGCCTGTTGTGTTTGGTCAACTCTGCTCTGATTGGTCAGATGGCCCAGTCTGTTTTAATTGGTACTACTCTGCTCTGATTGGTCAGATGACCCAGTCTGTTGTGATTGGTCTACCGCTCACATCTATTTTTGGAAATGAATGATATTTGAAAACTCAGTTCTTGAGACTCATATCTTGAGTGATATGAACAATGGCGATCAGTTTTTCTGATTCAATTCCAACACGGTTCTTTCTTAGTACAAACCAAACTCTTCCAGTCTCAGCTACAACTACAGTGTTTGAGGTCAAAGCAGACGTTGTTCACAGACAGCCAATGGACACCATAGACTGGCAAATTTGTTACATTGTAACATAGGTTTGTGACAGGAAGTGAGAATGAAATTACTGACGACTGGTTTTAGCGGTTCAGAATCAATTATTTCTCTTAAGAGACGATAACTTTGATCTTTGGAAATTCGCAGACCGTTCTACAGTTTCACAAAGAGCGATATTACACACTGAATGAAAGATAATATTCGGAAAATAATAATAATGGCACTTTAATATTCGAATGTTGAAAACAGTTGGGTAGCTGATTATTTTAGTTGTATTTTTGTTGAAAAGAAGAATATCTGCACCAGTGGTAAAATCAGGACAACAAAAGAGCCAGGGCAGAGCGGAGGCGAGGGATGGAGAGACAAGAGAGAAAAGAAAAGATGGACGCAGAGATGTCCTGCTGGGTTAAGCCAGGTGTCTTCAGCAGAGTGTCACCAGAGGAGAGAGGGCAAGAGAAAGAGAGGAGATGATTACAGTCAGACCTCCCAGGCAGAGGAGACTGACAGGTAAAGAGGAGAGCGAGAGAATGCTGAGGTTAAGGGCTGGAGAAGCGAGAACACTTATAGATGGACAGAGGTCTGAAAAGCGAGAGTGCTGGGAGAGAAGACAGGATGAAGGAGAGAGAAATGAGGAGGTGAGGGAGGCTGGGGTAGGAGAAAGAGTCTTGAAAAATGCCCTTTGTCATCATTTTACAAAAGAACGGAAGACAAAAGGAGACAGAGAGGGAGAGAAATCACAAAAATGCATGACCCCGGCCCCTTTTGGACAACAATGAGCATTTGTCTTTCCATCAGTTCAGCTCAGTGGTGTTTTTGGTGACCTAAACACACGCAGAGATTAATTGTGACATGATGGCACTTCCTGTCAGCATCTGTCTTTAGAAAGCCCATCTGAACTCAGTGCATAAGTACATTGATTGGTAAAAGCGTTGTGTTTTAAGCTAAATCGCAGGTAGAAGCAGATATTTAAAGCTATGATGTTAAAATACTTCTTCCATTCCCAGTTTTATATGAGGAGATGGCTACATCATCGAGGTTTACAGGTCATCCAAACAATAATGCTCTCTTCAGATGCAATTGGAAGTAATACAGAAATACAAGTTTCCTACTTAAAAATTGGACATAAACGCCCTCTACAAGTCATATTTACCATTGGGATCATTCTCGATACCCAAGTTCCCGAGTTCTGTGACTGCTATTTTTGATGAGTTTTTTCCACAATGACTACATCGCCTTTGTCTAGTCGTTAAAGTTAAGACATATTTAACAAATGTAAATGATCATATGAAGCGTATTACATGTTTATACACAGTGAAACTAGTCTACTGGACCGAAATTCCATAATCGGCAGACTTATAGCGTGGTGAAGGTTGGTTGTGAATGAATGGGACGCTGAAATATCTTTCGAGCTTTAATGAGTTCTTCCAAATAAACAAGCAGGAAATAAACCTGGCAATCCTCACGATTCCTGTTCTTTTCCGACAACAGAGCACTTGAATGCGACAAGCTTGTACTCACAACTTTAGAAGTATGTAAAGGCAGCATTAAAACGTCTGTTTGTTGACTTAAGTCAATGGCTACCAAAACTGTTTGGTTACCAACATTCTAAATTAGAATCAAAATAGTTTGTATTCCACATAAAAAAGATTTCAATGCGCAAAACAAAATGAGATTGAGTAAATGATGACAAAAATGTCCTTTTATATCTCCGAGAAAAAAACATATAGCCTACACTTCTAGAAATGGTGAGTTGTTGCTAACCCAATTTGGGGTCATAAAAAAAAAACAAACGTTGGGTTAATTTAACTAAAAATTGCAATCCAATAGCTGGGATTGTCCAGTATGTGACCCAGAAGTTGGGTTTGAAACAGACCCAGCATTTTGAGTGTAAATACTGTTGGCTCTAGGGTTGTAAGAGTATCCTAAACAACCAAAGAGCAACATTTGTTCCACTAACTGTTTAAAAAATAAAAATCATATTTTTTGCAATATAGTGACATCAAAATGCATTTAACTTGAAACAACTTAAAACTATCACTCTAAAAATTGCTTGGGTTGTTTTAACCCAACTTTGGGTATATATATGACCAAACCCAGCCATTGGGAACATTTTTTATTACATTTTTAACCAAATGTTGGGTTTGTCCATATTTGACCCAAAGTTGGGTTAAAACAACCCAGCATTTTTTCAGAGTGTAAATACTGTGGTCTCTTAGGGTTTGGCAAGAGTATCCTGAAACAGCCAACTAACTGTTTAAAAAAAAGTCATAATTTTTGCAATATGGTGACATCAAAATGCATTTAACTTGAAACAAATAAAAATTGCTGGGTTGTTTTAACCCAGCTTTGGGTCAAATATGGACAAACCCAGCCATTCGGGTTACATTTTGTAATTACATTTTTAACCCAACAGTTCGGGTTTGTCCATTTTTCACCCAAAGTTGGGTTAAAACAACCCAGCATTTCAGAGTGCAGCTTATGGAAATTAGACATTAACTCAGTCATCAAATAAAACGTTTTTGTTTTTTCCATCTGTTCCTTACAAAATGCCTTCATTGGTGTAACCCAACGTGGTTTGTTCAGTTATATTAAATACTTTCTTTGACTGAATAAAACCAGCTAAATTAAACTTAAACATGAATCACATTTTTAGGATAACAGACAAAAACATTTTCACAGCGACGAATGTGAAAATTACAGCTTGTTCTGCTTCTAAAGAACGTGGCCGGAAGAATCCTCAAGGTCACAGATGACTAAATCAGAATCAGCTGCAATTTTGATTTGAAAGTTTTATTTCCTCTGAATAGTTAGCCTATATTCAGGACTGAAGACTAACAATAGACATTCTCTCCATCCTGGCGTTCACTCCAGAGAGAGTAACTCCATGAAGCTCCTCCATCTTCACCTACAGGTCCCTGCGGGTTTCATTTAACAGTTTGCCATTTGATCCTCAGATGTGTGTGTGTTTGGTTCGGAGCCAAAGGTCGTGTCGTGTTTTTGCAGAGTTTGTGGTCTGATGCCTCTAGATTGGTATTAAAGGGGCCGTGGCACCACAGATGGCATACAAAACTGCACATTCCCATTCAGACGCATTTAAAGCGATCATGACATGGATTTTTTTTTATTATTTTAATATGAGGTTCACTTATAACGTTAATAAAGTTTTCTGCACACACAAACAAAACTAATATATATGTGAAAAACAATATATATTTTGAGCCTCTGTCTGGAATGATCAGTTTTTAAGGTGCCGGCTCTTAGGCTCGTCCAGTAAACGGCCACTGTTATGATTGGCTATGATTGGCACTGCACCGATACTCAATGCCCACTAGCTATTGCACATGTGTTTTGAAAACATTATCATCATTATTTACAGATAAAGCAATAAAAAATCATTTACTTCAGGTTTGTAATGCAGATTCAATCCAGTTTTTCAGACAGGAGTTTCTGTATGAGCTCTCCATTACACAGACTCGTTTACTAAATAAAATGCTCCAGAACAAACATATAATCCTCAGATGTGATCCGGATGCCATTAAAGTAATTCAATCCACTTGTTCTAACACTGGACCTTCGAAGTCTCTACAGAGACACAAACAAGCGGTTTAAATTGTTAAGCGAAAGTTCTTCCACTCGTCCATTAGTCCTGATGTCGACAGACTCAAAATATTGTTGGTTTAACTTAAAAAATTAAGTAACCTGGTTGCCTTAAAATTTTAAGTTCACTGAAATGGAAAAATTGAGTTAATACAATGAAGGAGATTGATTTAATCATCAGAAATTTAAAACATTATGTTACCTGAACTACATGAATTATTTAAGTTGATTTGACAAAAGAAAAAATGTTGTGATCACAAATCATTAAAATAGTTTTTTTGTGTAGTTACTGATGCACTCTTAAACATACAGCACATATATTTATATAATTAAATCAGTCTTTAGTTATCGTATCAAACCATATCACAATTTCAATAAATGGTGAAGTTGTAGGTCACACTGTGTGTTTTTGATTCACTAAAAAGAATCAGCTCATCGTAATTGTTAATTAATATCAAAAACGCACGGTGTAACGCATTCACCATTTATTGAAATTGTGATATGGTTTAATACGATAACTAAAGACTGATTTACCATTATATAAATATATGTGCTGTATGTTTAAGAGTGCAGTCAGTAACTACACAAAGAAGACTACTTTAATGATTTGTGATCAGCAACATTTGTTCTTTTGGCAACTCGACTTGATAAACGATTCATGTACGTTCAAGGTAACATAATGTTTTAAATTTCTGATGATTAAATCAATCTCCTTCATTGTATTAACTCAATTTTTCCATTTCAGTGAACTTAAAATTTTAAGGCAACAGGTTACTAATTCTTTAAGTTAAACCAACAATATTTTGAGTCTGTCGACATCAGGACTAATGGACGAGTGGAAGAATTTTCGCTAACAATTTAAACCGCTTGTTTGTGTCTCTGTAGAGACTTCCAAAGGTCCCAGCGTTAGAAACAAGTGGATTAATTACTTTAATGGCATCCCAATCACATCTGAGGATTATATGTTTGTTAGGAGCATTTATTTAGTAAACGGTATGTGTAATGGAGAGCTCATACAGTAAACTATATTGAAAACTGGATTGAATCTTCATTACAAACCTGAAGTAAATGATTTTTTATTGCTTTATCTGTAAATAATGATGATAATGTTTCAAAACACATGTGCAATAGCGAGTGGGCATTGATACGGTGCAGTGCCAATCATAGCCAATCAGTAACAGTGGGCCGGTTTGCTGGACGGGCCTAAAAGGAGCCGAGCGCCTTGAAAACTGATCATTCCAGACAGAGGCTCAAAATATATATTGTGTTTTCACATATATATTAGTTTTTTTTTGTGTGTGCAGAAAGCTTTATTAACGACATACGTGGACCTCATATTAAAAATAATAAGAAAAAGCCGTGTAGTGATCGCTTTAAATGCGGTCTGAATGGGAATGTGCAGTTTTGTTATGCCAGCTGTGGTCCCACGCCCCTTGAGTCCAACCTGAGGCATCAGACCACGAACTCTGCAGAAACGCGGAGCACAAACCTTTGGCTCCGAAACCAAACACACACACATCTGAGGAGCAAATCGCAAACTGTTAAATGAAACCCGCAGGGCCCTGTAGGTGGAAGATGAAGTCTTCATCGGAGTTACTCGCTCCTGGAGTGACACGCCAGATGGAAGAGAAATGTCTCTTGTTGGTCTTCAGTCCCTGAATATAGGCTAACTCTATTCAGAGGAAATTGAAAACTTTCAAAATCAAAATTGCAGCTGATTCTGATTTTAGTCATCTGTGACCTTGGATTCTTCCGAGGCCGCGCTCTTTAGAAGCAGAACGAAGCTGTAATCTTCACATTCGTCACTGTGAAAATGTTTTTGTCTGTTGATCCTAAAAATGTGACTACTGATGCTAAAGTTTAATTTTACGCTGGTTTTATTCAGGTCAGAAGAAAGTATTTGATGTAACTGAACGAACCACGTAGGGTTACACCAGATGAAGGCATTTTGTGAGGAGCGAGATGGAAAAAACGAAAACGTTTTATTAGAATGACTGCGTTAATGTCTAATTTCCAGCAAGCTCACTCTAAAATGCTGGGTTGTTTTAACCCAACTTTCGGTGAAAAATGGACAAACCACGAAACGTTCAGATTTCTAAAAATTGTAATTACAAAATGTAACCCGGATGGTTGCGGTTTTGTCCGTATTTGACCCAAACTGACTTGGAGTAGGGACCCAGCCCATTTTTATTTGTTTCTAAGTTAAATGCATTTTGGATGTCGCCATATTGCGGAAATTATGACTTTTTTTTAAACAGTTAGTTGGCTGTTTCAGAATACTGCTTCCGAACCCTAAGAGCCACCAGCTATTTACACTCTAAAAAATGCTGGGTTGCTTTAACCCAACTTTCGGGTCAAATATGGACAAACCCGACATTCGAGTTAAAAAATGTAATAAAATGTTCCCGCTGTGCTCGGGTTTGGTCATATATTACCCGAAGTTGGGTTAAAACAACCCCGGCAATTACTAGAGTGATAGCTCTAACGTCTTTTAGAGTTAAATGCGTTTTGATGTCACTATATTGCAAAAAATATGATTTTTATTTTTTGAACAGTTAGTGGAACAAATGTTGCTCCTCTTCGGTCGTTTCAGGATTACTCTTACAACCCTAGAGCCACAGTATTTACACTCAAAATATAGATTGCTCAACCAACCTAACGGCATATGGACGATCCAGCTTTACTTAATTAGAATTAACCCAATTCGTTTTTATGACCCAATAATTCAACTATCACCATTTATTGAGTGTAGGCTATATGTTTTTTTCTCAGGAGATAAAAGAACATTTATAATTGCATTACTCAATCTCATTTGTTTTGCGTGAAACCTTTTGTGGAATCGAATTTTGGTCATTGTAAATGTTCTGAACAAACATTTGATTAACAGTTGGTAAGTCAACAAACAAACGTTAATGTCCTTAATACTTATTAAAGTTGTCAGTAAAGCTATTCATTAGAACTGTTGTCGGAGAAGAAGAACAGGAATCAGCAGTATTACTTGTTGCTTTGAAGAACTTATTAAACAAAAGATATTTGATTCCCATTCATTCACAAGACCAACCTCACCCGTATTGATATTGCAATAAAATTTCATTCCATGACTGGTTTAACTGTTAAAACATCAATTGGCTTCGTAGTCTTACATTTTGTAGATATGCTTTAACTTCAACTCAATATAATTGTGGAAAAAACTCATCAAAAATAGCAGTCACAAACTCTGAACTTGGGTACTGGGCAATCCCAATGGTAAATATTGGTTAAAAGACGTTTGTCCAATTTTTAGTCGGAAGTTGTATTTATTGATTATTCCAATCGGCATCTGAAGACATTATTGTTTGAATAACTATTAAATAATGTAGCCATTCTCCTCATATAAAACAAATGAAGAAGTATTTAACGTCATAGCTTTAAATACAGCTTCTACTTGGGGATTTAGTTTAAAGCACAACGTTTTACCAATCAATGTACTTATAGCTGAGTTCAGATGGGCTTTCTCAACAAATATATAAAAGTGCATTCAGTGTCACAATAAAATCTCTCCATATTTACATTCACCAAAACACCACTAACTAAAAGTGGAAGACGAATGCTCATTGTATTGTTGCAAAAAGCCAAGAGGTGGCATTTTGATTTTCTCTCCCTACTGCTCCTTTTGTCTTCCGTTATTTTGTGAAATGGATGACGAAGGCATTTTAAGCTCTCACCCTCCTCTTTGGTCCTTCATTCTTTCCAGCACTCTCTAGCATTTGAGCTCTTGCCATATAAGTGCTTCGCTTTGTTCTTCCCCTCAGCATTCTCTCGCTCTCTTTATTCTTACCCTGTCAGTCTCCTCGGCTGAAGGTATAGACTCAATTATTCTCCTCTCTTCTCTTGCCCTCTCTCCTCTGAGTGACACTCTGCTGGAAGCCTGGCTTAACCCAGCAGGGTCTCCTAGTCTTTCTTTTCTCTGTCCTCTACCATCCCTCGCTCCGCTCTGCCCTGGCTTTGTTATCCTTCTGATTTTACCACTGGTGCAGGAGTGTTCTTCTTTTCAACGAAAGATGACTTGAAATAAATTACAGCTCCCAACTGTTTCAACATTCAATACATTAAAGTGCCATTTATATTATTTTCCAAAATAATTATACTTTTCATTCAGTGTGTCATGTCGCACTCTTTGTGGATGTTAAACAGTTATTGCAAATTTTTTCCAAAGATCAAAGTTACAAATTCTGTCCTGCAATCCGTCTAAACCGCTAAAACGAGATTCGTCAGTAATTTCATTCTCACTTCCTGTCACAAACCTATGTTACGATGTGACAGATTTGCCAGTCTGCTGTTCATTGGCTGTCTGGGACAGACGTCCTGCTTTGACCTTGAACACTGTTGAGACTGAAGGAGTTTTGGTTTGTATTAAGAAAAAAGAGAACCGTGTTGAAATTGAATCGAAAAACTGACGCCATTTGTTGGTGTCAGCTCAAGATAGTCTTGAGACTGAGTTTTCAGATATCATTTAGTTTTGAAAAATAAGGGCAAATTCAGACCAAATACACGGGGCCTCATTCCCATCTGGGCCAAAATCAGAGCAGAGTCCAACCAAATTAGAACAACTCAAGCAACTTCTGCAGCCAATCAGAGCAATTTAACCGAACACAACAGGCTGGCTCCGTCTGACCAATCAGGAGCAGAGTGACCAAATCACAACAGACTGGGTCATCTGACCAAAGCAGAGTGGACCAATCACAACAACTGACCCCACCTGGCCTGTCTTTCCAAGAGTGGACCGATCACAACAGGAGACTCCGTCTCCTAGCCAATAGAGGAGCAGAGTGAACCAATCAGCAACAGACTGAGCCACCTGGGCCAATCAGAGCAGAGTGACCCGATAGCTGGTCCTGTGACCAATCAGGAGCAAGACCAATACCAACAGACTGAGTCATATGACCAATAGAGCAAAGTAAACCGATCACAGCGTGACCATCAGAAGTGGACCAGACAACTGGGTCACCTGACCAATCAAAGCAGATTGACCAATCACAACAACTGGTCGTCTGACCAATAAAGACAGAGTCAACCAATTAGCAACTCCAGCCGGTATCACCGATACAGGAGCAAATTGACCGATCACCGACGACTGGTCCATCGACCAATCAGTGCAGGAATCGACACAATCGCCGACAGAGATCACCGGTATGAGCGCGGATGGGCGGCAAACCAGATAGCAACTGGTCATCTGCGCGATCGAGCAAGTGACATCACGACAGATAAACATCTGACCAGATCAGAGCAGAGTAGACCAACGCAACGGAACAACCATCTGACCAATAAAGCAGATAGAACCAATCACCGACAGTGGGGCCGTGTGGCCGATACGATAAACCAATCATGACAGACTGGGTCATCTGACCAATATCAGAGAAGCCAATAGCAACAGACTGTCGTATCGACCAATCAGACAAAGTGAACCAATCACGACAAGGAACTCGCCGTCTGGCCAATGAAGCAATTGAACCAATCACAACGAGGCTGGCATAACCAATAGAGCAGAGTCCAAAGCCGATAACGACAGCTATGACCAAGGACGACAATCACGACCAACTCGCCGTCTAAGAAGCAGAGTGAACACTCTGAGAATTGTAGATTGTTTTAACCCAACTCGTCAGATCTGGACAGAACCCACCGTTCGGGTTCAATGTTGGTTGGCTTTAACCGAATAAGCTCGGTTACTCCAGTTTGACCCAAAGTTGGGTTAAAACAACCCAGCATTTTTAGAGTGAGACCAATCACAACGAGGACTTGAGCCGTTTGACCAATCAGGGCAGAATAGACCAATCACACGACTTGAGACTGAAATCTTCAAACAAACCGTTTTCAGAAATTTCAGAAATTAGGTGATGATGCAATGTCATTTTTGCATGTAAATTATTTTAGGAGCCTTAAAAATCAGCAGTTTGACATCACATGAATAAATTACATTTTAAATAAAATATATATATATATAAAATATATTTACAAATAGTAAACAGTAGTTTTAAATTGTCCAAATATTTAGCTGTATCGCTGTTTTTAATGTATGTTGATGTATGCAGCCTTGGTGAACGTATTAAGAACTTCCAAACCCCAAAATGTCAGTTTGTCCAAGAGGTTTGTATTTGATTCAGAAGGGATTAATTGATCCATTGATTAGGATTGGATCACATTATGACAGTGATTTTTGGACAAGTGAACATCGTCTTGCATTTTCGTGTTCGTCACCTCTTTCTATAGCTGGCCTGTAAAGTCGTGTGAACTTTTAGCTTCGGGAGTTTGATAGGAATAATGATCAGCCATTTTCCTCCTCTCTCTTTCTCCGCAGAACGGAGGGCGGAACGGCTGGGGGAGAGCGAGTCAGGATAGAGTGAATAGTTTCTGTTTTCTTTTTTCATGTTCGCTGGTTTTGAATGGTCTCTCGGAGTTCCGGATTAAGAAGAGATCGTGCTATTTAAAGCCTTATATTAATTATCGAGATCATCAGGGATTTGCCATCTTTCGAATGAGTGTGCATATGGATATCCTGTTTGTCGCATGGTGTCATTTGAGTGCGTACTTTGCGAGTTTGTGTGTGTGTGTGTGGATAGACGTTTGTCGTGGTCTTCCTCTCACGGGACTCTACACGTCGCGGCGCTCTCAAAATAGGACGCTCGTCTTCAAAATTCATCGCTCTCTTTATTTATCCAGCATCCCTCCTTTATGCAAA
>JAQIUQ010007718.1:0-15000 GCA_030378365.1 Hybognathus amarus | reverse complement strand
GCTCTGATTGGTCAGATGGCCCAATCTGTTGTGATTGCATCTACTCCACTCTGATTGGTCAGATGGCTAGTCTCTGTTGTGATTGGTTTACTCCTGCTCTTATTGGTCAGATGGCCCAGTCTCGTTGTGATTGGTCTACTTGCTCTGATTGGTCAGATGGCTCAGTCTGTTGTGATTGGTCTACTCTGCTCTGATTGGTCACGATGGCTCAGTCTGTTGTGATTGGTCTACTCTGCTCTGATTGGTCAGATGGCCCAAGTCTGTTGCTGATTGGCTCACTCTGCTCTGATTGGTCAGAATGGCTCAGTCTGCCTTGTGATCTGGTCTACTCTGCCCTATTGCGTCAGATGGCTCAGTCTGTTGTGATTGGTCTACTCTGACTCCTAGTCGCCATACCTGTCTGATTGGTCTATTCCACTGATCGGTCAGATGGCTCAGTTGTTGCGATTTGGTCTACTCTGCTCTACATGGTCAGATGGCCCAGTCTGTTGTGATTAGTCTACTCTGCTCTGATTCGTAGGTAGCCATCTATTGTGATTGGTCTACTCTGCTCTGATTCGATCAGATGGCCCACTCGTTTGCGATTGGTACTCCTCCTCTGAATGGTCAGATGGCCCACTCTGTGAGTGATTGGTGCTACTCTGCTACTGATAATCGTGATTGACTGGCTCATCGTCAGTTGTGACCGTCGTCTTACTCTGCTCTGATTGGTCAAATGGTTCCCGTCTGCTGTAGTGGTTCTACTCTCGTTCGTAGATAGCCGGATGACCTCGCGATCTGATCTACTCTGCACTCTGAATTGGTCGGTCGCTCAAGTCTGTTGTGATTGGTTTACTCTGCTCTGATTGGTCAGATGGCCCGGCTATTGTCAGTGGTCTAACTCTGCTGACTGGCATTGGTGCAGTGTGATTGGCGTACTAAGGGATAATGGTCCATCTGTTGCGAGTTGATTCTACTCTGCTCTGATTGGTCGTGATGGCTGAGTGTGTGATTCGTCTATCTGCTACTCGTGGCGGGATGACCCCAGTCTGTCGGATTGAGTCAGATGGTCCAGTCTGCTGAGATACTGCTCTGATTGGTCAGATGGCTAGCCTGTTGTGATTGGTCATACTCTGCTCTGGATTCGTCAGAATGGCCGAGTCTGTTGTGATTGTGATTGGTCTACTCTGCTCTGATTCGGTCAGATGGCCCGTCTGTGATTGGTTCTTTCCGCTCTGATTGGTCAGAATGGCTCAAGTCTGTTGTGATTGAGTCTACTCTGCTCCACATGGTCAGATGGCCAGTCTGTTGTGATTGGTCTACTCTGCTCTTGATTGGTCGGATGAGCCCGTCTGTCTGATTGGTCTACTCTGCTACTGTAATTCGTCAGATGGCCCCGTCTGTTGTGCATCGGTCTATTCTGTTCTGATTGGTCGAGACGGCCCAGTATATTGTGGTGCGTGCTACTCTGCTCTGATTGGTCAGATGAGCCCAGTCTGTTGTCATCGGTCTACTCTGCTCTGATTGGTCAATGGCTCAAGCTGTCATTTTAGTTTATCGTAGTAAGCCTCTTTGTGACAGCATTATTATGTGAAGCACAAGTTTTAAATAATATCTTTGATATGCAATTTGATTATGAGGTAAAATTTATTTAGTTTGCAATGTTTGGGTGTTTTTAATTGCGAAACAAAAAATCTCATATCTTTCATTGCATCTTTTTTTTCAGCTTTCCCCTCTTAAAATAATCTAGATATGCTATTTTGCATCTGAGGCAAAAACATTTTAATTTCATATACTTTCCCCATCTTCCATTTTTCATCTTTTTCCAGTTTTCCCCTCCATGGGCTCTTTTCCTTAACGTTAACTTAATTTTGGATTATTTCTTTTGTTTCCTATAATTCTCCTGGCTTTCTCTCTTCCGCCAGAGCGTCCATAATGGAAGCCATTACTCATCTTCCTTCACCACAAACATTCCACAGTACCTCCAGCTCTCTCTTTCTTAGCAGCAGCTTCTCTCGCTCCTTCTCTCCTTCTTCCTCCCCTTTCACCTCTTTCGTTGTGCCTCATTTCCATCATTTTCAAGTTTTGTCTGCAGAGGTCATGTGATAATTGGCCACATGTGATCTGCTCATTGTCAACGTCTCACATTTCTGCATATTCGCCTTTTTAGTTGTCGTTAAATATCTGTAAACAATCCACATTCTCGTTTTACAGCACGTAATTGTCTGTGGATATTCAGATGATAATCGGCGTAATATGACCTCATTTTTCTGGTCTTATTTTCATAGGGCTTTGGTCTCTTTTTTAATGTTGTGTGTGGTGTGCACAGAGTTGAATTTGAATGGAAAGGAGGATGGTTAAATATTTGTGTTCTGACGACGGTCAATTACAATGGAGACGGTCGTGTAAACAAACATCTCCTCAGGCACAAAGGCTCTGTTTTCGTAGGAATGTTTAGGCAAACATGGACTCCCAGAAAGCCTGTGACGTCATCTCAGAGCAGATTCTGTCGCTCACTGTGTGTGATTCATCAGGAAGCACCGAATGAAGACGGTGAATACGAAACAGCTGCATTTTGGTTGCACAGTCTGTCATTTTAGGCTCATTCTACCCATCCATCCATCCATTCCATCCATCCATCCATCATTATCTATATCCATCCATCCATCATAATCCATCCATCCATCCATCATTTATCTCATTCCATCTATCATTCTACTATCCATTCCATCTATCATTCTATCCATCCCGTACCATCGTTCTATCCGTCCATTCCATCCGTTCTCTGTCCATCATTCCAAGTACCATCCATCCATCCATCCATCCATCCATCCATCCATCGTTCTATTGTTCTATCCATCCAGTCTACTCCTTCTATCTGTCTCTGTCTGGTTCTGCTGCGTCTATCTTCTGTAGCCGTCCATCATCCCATCCATCCATCTCATCCATCCACATTCCATCCATCCATCCATCCATCCATCCATCCATCCATCCATCCATCCATCCATCCATCCATCCATCCATCCATCCATCCATCCATCCATCCATCCATCCATCCATCCATCTCATCCATCCATCCATCCATCCATCCATCCATCCATCCATCCATCCATCCATCCATCCATCCATCCATCTTATCTATCTATCTATCTATCTATCTATCTGTCATCTATCTATCATTCTATCCATCCATCTATCATTCTATCTTATCGTTCTATCCATCCATTCATCCATCATTCTATCTATCGTTATATCCATCCATTCGTCATTCTATCCATCTATAATTCTTTCTATGTGTCGTCTATCTATCTATCATTCATCCATCCATCCATCCATCCATCTATCCATCCATCTATCGTGATTCCATCCATCCATCCATTCTATCTACCGTCGTTCTATCTTATCCATCCAACCATCTATAATAATTCTATCATTTTATCTCTATCGATTCTCTCGCATCCATGCATTTATATCGTTCCGTCATTCAGAATATTCTATCTCGATCTTCATCTATCATTCTATCATATCTATCTATCGATTCTATCATCCATCCATCTATAATTCTATCTTTCTATCCATCCATCAATCATTCTATCCATTCATCCATTTATCCATCCATAAATCTCATCATTCTATCCATCCATCTATCAGTCTATAGTTCTGTCAACCATCCATCCACCCATCCATCTATCCATCCACCGATCCCACCTACCCACCTACCTACCTTACCTACCTCCCTACCCCATCCATCGTTCAATATATCTATCCATCAATCCATCCATCCATTGTTCTACCACCCATCCATTGATTTTTTTGTATCTGTATCAGTCTTTTTATAATCATATCCGTATCTCTGTTCTGGCTTGAGCAGTTGCAGTTTAAACCATAATGCATTGCTATTGATGGCGATATCTGTCTCTCTGCGTGTGTTCTGCTGGTCTCCTGAGAGGGAGATATCATTGGAGACTAGTATGTCTAGCTGGTAGGTGTTGTTTAGTCTGTCACTGAGACCCAGGGACAGGCTTTGATCAGGCCCTGGAAGCCATGAAGAAAAGAGAGAGAAGCGAGATGTGGGATTTCCCTGTTCCTCTGAGAGATCTTGATATTGCGCACCGCTACGTCTGCGAACCCAGCCGTGACTCCCGCTCCACCATGCCAAGCAACTCCTGATGAGTCAATGCACAACTCGGCTGATTCAGGCTTAGTGCCACGCAACACAAGCTATTAAAAAACCAAGTGGAAGTGCAGAAGTCAAAGAGTCATTCTCACGGCATATAAGAAGTGAATTGGAGTCGAGATTCACTGTAGCGTCGTTGAAAAAGCTTATTCACATGTAATCACAACTCATCTAATTACTAAAGAAATCTGGAAGCTTTCTTTTGGCTCATGGGGAAAAAGAAAATTATTGAGCCTTTATAGAACATTTTGTGGTGGCAAAATATTAACCATAGCAATTAAACCTCAGTGTTCATAAGAGAGTATTGTCATTTAATTTGTTGCATTTACAACTTAATTTAATAAAAAACATAATGCAAAAAATCCCACAGCTTACATTGTTTCTAAACAACAAGACAAACTTAGGTAATTGCTACAAACACGAATAAAGACCTCATGCTGCTTTTTATCTATGTACACTGTAAAAAATATTAATAATTTTAACAGTAAAATATATACATCCAAACTGTTTAATTGAGTAAATAGAAAGTTTGATCTAAATTAAATAAATAACTGTGATATAATTTACATTGAATGTTGATTTAAATCTACAGTTTGAAAATAAAAAAGGAACACATCGTTGTATAACTTACAGTGAAAAACAATAAATTGACATTCCCACAATTCCCTGTGTGACACTTCACATTTATGTATTTTGTTGAAATAACTATGGTTCCTCATAGTTTTATTGTTTTTTTCTAATAGATTATATTACATTAAGTTTTATGTTACATTTAATGATGTTGAATTAATGTTTAGTAGTTTTATTTTATGTGTGCCATGATGGTGCATAATGTTTGTGTGAATGACATTTGTGTAGTTTCTTGAAATGATATTATCAATGTCACTTGTAATGGTTATTCATCACTGCTGTAATAATTGTAGTTGTCATAATTACAATAGTATTAAGACAATTGTGATACGTCAATCAAGTTGGTTAATCCACATTTTATACAGAAGAAATAAAATTAAACTATTATGTAAATTTAAGTTAAGTT
Organism: Hybognathus amarus; assembly: GCA_030378365.1. Lineage (NCBI taxonomy): Eukaryota > Metazoa > Chordata > Actinopteri > Cypriniformes > Leuciscidae > Hybognathus > Hybognathus amarus. The sequence goes on along the minus strand of JAQIUQ010007718.1, from coordinate 9,808 downwards.
GTTGTAAACCATCAGCCATTTCCTCGTATTTTTTAGCCATAACTTCTGGCAACCACAGCTGCCGTTTACGTAAAAAATTACGTTTATTTTTTACAGTGTATGTATTCATTTTAGTCCGCTTGGTGGACTCAGCAAATCCATCATCCCATAGATAATCAGACTTTAATGGATGGATAAACTTGACTGCATTGCGGCGTATGGACCAAAACACTGAAGCAACTGCATGGCAACACTTTGGCAACCGCCACTCATTTTCTTAAAAAATGAGTTTCTTTTATAGAGTGATTTCTGCGTATGCTGATGTAAAACAGCAGTGCATGATATTCCTAATTCTCAGTATGAAACCTTATAATTTTGCTCATGAAAAGGTCTAAACATCTCTGACATACCATTATCACACACACACGCACACACACACACAAAGGTCCAGCCTCTCTGCACCTGTGCCCGAGCTTGTTTTGGACACAGCTAGAGTTTCTGAGAGGAATCTTCTTAATACCAAGAAGAGACTGAGGAACAAGAGGAACGAGTAAAGGCTTGGTAGTAGGTCAGGTAGGGCTGCGGGTTTAAAGATAGTGCTGAGGAGGAGACGAGAGGTAGAACTAACACTGGGATCTTTTAAGAGCTGTCAGGGTAGGGGAAGGGCGATTTAGGCGAGTTGACAGAAATGATGTTATCCCTCATAAACAAGGCCAGCGCACACACTATATTCACCCTTCTCCCCTGCATCTCTCCCCCACTCCTTGTTTCAATGTGTGACCATGAATGCCACCTTTATTAGGCAGAGAACCCAGGAGAGAAGAGAGCAAAACAGGGAATTAAATGGTGTTTGGGATGAGAAGGAATGGTTTGAAGAATAGTATCATATTTATCTTGAGTAAACAGAGATGTCGGTATAATTTCACTTAATCTGCGCTTGGAACCTGCCGTGTGTGGAACTGACTTTTTTTTGTTGAAGCACAAAAGGCTTAGAATTGTGTAAGATTTGATGTTTTCATCAGCTTCATTCCACACTCTCAACTTGACTTTTTGTGGCTACGATTTTTAAACATGCTCCCTTTCCTTCAAGTTTTTTCTTCCTTTCTTCAAGCTTAACACACAAGATTCAGATTCTTTTGGGAGGTTACTGCAAACGTTCTCTAATTATATATTACCAAAGTGCTTGCTTTAACCCTGAGTTTGCTCATTAGACATTGCCAACTGACAGTTGTTCAATCGCGAAGGCTAATGCAATCCATGCTGAAACATATGTCCATTACACAGGCTGTGTGACTGGATTATGGCACACACACACTTTAAAAGGAGCATTGATGGATCACAAGTTTTTGATTGGAACATTGCATTTCGTTTATTTATTTTTCCAAATCTATAATGCCAATATAATAAAGACTGTTATCTATAACTATTCTAGAACAAGTATTACCAACCTGGCTAAATATTGCAAACAAAGTAAACACGTGAAATGCTTGTTAAATAGTTTAGAAGCAATTTGACTACTATTATTATTCAGTAGCTTAAAAATTGAAGCTTTAAAGTTAGAAGTCAATTGAACTTCACTATGTTTTAATGCTTATTATTAATCAAACTATTAAACATTCATTGATGATATGTTTTTGACCTTATCATTCTTTAATGAGTTAACACAGCTCCAGTGAATATGTATGAGCTTGGTAAGTCCAACCATTTGGTGGCTTAAGTGTACGATATATTAGGCCCTATAAAATATTTTTCTTTTCCGAATTTGAATTTTTTGAACTAATATTTTGCAATTTCCAAATTTTTCAGGATTTAATTTTTGGGAATTCATTTTTACCCTTTATATATTATTTCATTTGTAAAAGTGTTGTAATGGTGACAGAAGTATAGGGTTACTCTTCTATGTTTGAAAGCGATAAATGCAGTGAATAAAGAAATAATTATTTTTGAAAATGCCGTTTGATTGTGCCCATGATGTAACGTGTTGTTGTGAATTTTATATAATTTCTTCGTGTCAGCAAGATTTGACATATACTGTATGATTCTTTGGCTAGCCATTTGTGGAATAGAGACATCTAGCAAGAAACTACAATCCCAAATGTGGCAATTGGCAGCATAACACATTTACCTTCCCCAAATCCATTTAGCCGCTAGACTGCATTTTGTCCTCTCCCTGAAAGAAGGTGGTGAAGTGCACCAAAGACAGGCATGTTCGCAATTAATGTGCTAATGGATGACAATAGGCCTATAGAACACGTCGGAAAGATTGTAGTTCCACAAAGTGCTCTTAGCACAAAAATTGTGACTGTATGAAATTCGATCGCTAAAATATAGCATTCTTTACACAAAACATTATATAAAAAAATCACAAACAACATATGTTACATTCATTGCAAAACTCAACAAATTAAATAATTATTTTCTCTGATTAGCTGGTGACGATTTGACCAAGAGATCCAGCAGCGTCTCACAAAAGGGCAACTAGTTTGCACTGGCAGTAATTCTTGGCGATAACCCGAAAATAGACGCATTATGGAGAGCTCAATATAAACAACAGCATGGACTGCACTGTGTATGGACTGCAAACACATTGTTACACTAAAAAACACAACGGTAGGTGCCAAATCATATAGAGAAGGACTAGAGAGCGCAACAATTTAAAAAAGAAACTCAGTTAGTATGTGATGAAGGTCCGGCAAGCTAACTTCTCTAGCCCGTAGCATTCTTCCTCTATTCTTATTCCAAAACAGTGACTCGCTCAAGATTATTTCAGCCCAAAGCACATTAAACCATTTTGAGCTTGCATCCATATATGGTTTGAAATCCTATTCACATATCAGGACATATGCCTCAGGTCTCAAAATAAAGAATTCGGTCATTATGTGACTGTAGGAAATGCTAAACTCACCTTACTGTCGCACGTAAAGCCTCACAAAAGCTCAGCGTTCACGAACCTGACGGAAGCAGTTGCCATTAAAGTGTGTACGTCTGCTTTTATTATGTATATTTCATGACTTAACGAACATCCAGAGCAAAGCTGTGTGCTGCTATTGGATAACGCGCTCGTTGTGTGTAGTAACCGTTAGCCTAAATATGATGGTGCTTTGACCAGCTAAGAACTTCGTGAAATTTATATAATGTGTTAAAGGAATACTCACTTTTTTGGGAAATAGGCTAATTTTACCACTACAGAGTTAAACAGGTTGAGTTTACCAATCTTCGATGTATTCAACGATTTTCTGATATTTAGAAGAATATCAGTTACCAGAGACAGTTTCTGGTCATTGACTTAGTAGTATTTTTTCCTACTATGTAGGTATGTGGACAAGAATTAAAAGCTCGACAAATAAGACAAATGGATAGGGTATATATGGAGAAACCTTAGGTACCCTTTTCAAGAAAGTGAAAATTAAAATATGTCAAGGGTGAAGAAAGTTGCAACATTTTATAGTTCAGTAATCAGCACCTATTTTTGTCTAGTTCTAAGGTGGAAAACAATCAATTTAGTGTGACAAAAAAACAAGCTGTTTTCACAAAAATGCTCATAACTTTCTAAATATTAAGATATCTTAATGAAATTTTCTGTGGAGATGGTTCATATAGTTATTGAATACTACAACTGGGTTAATTGTTGTAGTTATTTGGGATGTCTACTTGATTTTAACACACATAAAGACTGATTTGGCCTATCTTTTATAGTCTTTTTTACTGACGAGCATTGCTCTAGTAATTCAAATAATTGTAATGAAATACAGATCTAGGGCAAACTTATATGTTCTTAATTAAAAGACTGGATTCTTGGTTGATTCATGTCAGGATTTCCAGTTGTGTAAGAATCTGAGTTAACGGATACTGACGCTGGCTGGAGAGGGAAAAGAAGAGTAAAAGAACCACACAAAAGTTGAGGATGCTAGCCTTTACGCAACGCACTAGTCTTGACAGCTTCTACTAGGTGACGTTCCAGTGTCATTGTAGCTCATAAAAAAGTGGGGGAGTTTAAATGGCCATGAAATTTTTCACAGCAGCAGCCAGCAAACATATGTTCTTCCACTGTCTCCTTCCTACTGAAAGTGTCCAAAGTGGGCAGAAAAATCATCTTCGTGACAGTTGAATTCTTCATGGATTGTTTGAACACGGCTTTTGAGGTAGGAGATAACTGTGCAAGCCTGGCTAGAAAAAATTAAAACAAATGTGAGCTCGAAAACCTCAAATGACGTGGTTAGCTAAAAAATAATCAAGGGAGTTCCCACACGCGAGTCAGAGTGGAGAACAGCTGCATTTCTAGGAGACCCTGCTGAGTAGCTGTATCCCGGGAACATCCTGAGCAGCAGAAGATTGGGAACACAAAATGGGCGCGCTGATTCATCTGAAATGTCCACATACCTATACTATGGAAGTCGATGAGACCAGAAACTGTCCTGGTTACTCAGATTTCTTCTAAAGTATCAGAAAATCGTCTGAATGGACTTAGAAAACGGTAACAAGCTCAACTGTTTAACTCTCGGGGAGTGGGTAAATGAGCCTATTTCCAAAAAAGTGGAGTATCCCTTTAAGGGGTCAAACAGCATCAGGAATCCCTCTGTCACACACACACAAAGACGAGGTTCTGATATCTGTATCGAACCCTGTGATGGGCAACATAAAACAGGTGTGCTGCAGCGTTCTGTTCGTTTCAGGTTAGCATCTTGTGACATCATATCCTGTTTTTTAGGGATGCGTCACATATATTGGTGCCATTATTGTATCGAGCCAATATTTGCTCAGTTTTATGTTATCTGTATAAGCCAGAGAATAGAAATATTGGCTGATATATTAAAGCTGTAGAAATAATTAGGGGTGTAACGATTTACACACAAACCTGATCGTGTTCGGTTTACACGTTTTGACGTGTTCAAAGTTACAAGTTTCGAGTCGGTTCAGTTTATGAAGCTAGAATGTCGCTTTTTTTTAAGCAGTGGTTTAATGAAAAAAAAAGCTCTTACTTGTCTTTAAATTAATTCAGTTACAATTAAACATTTCACAAGGATTGAAAAAATCTGCTACTGTGAACATATGTGCAGGCTGCACATTACTATAACATTAAAATGTAGCCTAGACTTTTAACCTAAATTCAGATGCCATTTATTTTTTAGATATAATAATCAACACACAACACATTGTATGAAAACATGTAAACTGAACATAAGGCAGTTTTTACATTAACTTCTGTTTTTACTCTAATAATTTACACAGTTGTCATTTTCATGAAAGATATTTTAAACATAAATTAAATAATACGAGATGTTATTAACAGGTTAAGTAAAATATAATATACAGGCTAGACATAGTGCATTTATTTAGTGCAAAGGTTCATTTTATAGGAAGTTGTGGACACTGGAATCACTTGCCTGCTGAGGTAAATATAATGCTAGTGACAAGCTAAAGCTATGCTGTTTTATTGACGTCTTCCCGCGGCTGAAACACTGATTAAGCGATTACACGAGTTATGATGCATTTCAGTGAGTATACTGTATCTTTCAACATACCTTCAGTGTCTTTTCTGTAACTGAGGAGAAGAGTGATTGTGCTTACTGCGCGCGCGCTGCGCTTGAAATGAAGAGCCTAGTGAGCGATCTGTCACATCAAAGAGCGCCAAAACGCCATTTATTGTTTGAATTTCGTGATCAAATAACAGAATCTGAAAGATTACACCTTGCTTATTGTCGAAAGTAACAAAAACATTAGAGCTTGTTATTTGGTGTTAATGGTGGTTAGGCTACAAAACTGAATTCATTCTGTACTGTTGACATAAGACATGAGGTCCATTTAGCCGTGCTGGGCTGGGCCGGGGTATTAGGGCGGCGGGCTGTTTGTACGGATGACAGTATCGTGATTCGAATCCTGAGTTCAGTATTGTGGTTTTTCGGGTTCGGTTTCGAAATCGTTACACCCTGGAGAAATAATGAATTGTTTCCTTCAACACTTGACACCTAAGACATTAAGATGCGTATTGTTCAGCATAATTGATCTTGAAATATGATTGAAATTCAAAAAGGAAATATATAGTTAAGTGCAAAATGTGCTGTTGTATCAGCTACGTGAAAGTCAGTAATGAGAACATTATAATTGTGTTAGGGAACAGATTTTAATTGTAAACTTTTGTTTTCTGCAATCAGGCTTTCAAAAATTATGTTTAAATTTATCCGGCCGATACTGTCGGTTATCGGCTTTCAAATATAAGAATTACCGGGTATCGGCTAAATGTTCATATCGGTGCATCCTACTGTTTGTTGGTTTACGTGGTCTTTGGTCCGTGTTGCTGTCCATATTTCAGTCGGCTTGCACACAGTTTCGTTCAGATGAACTGACTCCTCTCTTTCAGCGTCTCGGTCTGCCAGTTGGTTCAGATATCAGCGTTCACTCTTTATTCAAATGAGCTGCATGACAGGCAATTGGCACCAGGTTTGCTGATCCAAACCTAACATGACAAGTGTGAACATCACCTCTAAGACAATTTCACGTTGAAATGCTCAGTATCGACTTTTTTACAGTGTGTACTTGTGTGTTTGCCACTAGCAGTGAGTGTGAGTTTGACTGAACGCTGTTCTGTCACGCTGACACCGAGGCGTAAGAGGAGGGAAGGAGAGAAGGTGTGAATGTGGTGAGTAAAGGACAGTATTCTTTCTACGTGTGTGGGGATCTCCAGCAGAGAGTTCAGTGGTTAAAAGGAGACCAGCGTGACCATGTCAACACACTCCTTCTCTCCTTTATCTCTCTGCTTGCTCGCTTTCTTCTCTCTAGGTCCACCTGTTTTTTCCCTTCCTCATTGTTCGTCTGTGTTTTACTCTGTCTTTTCCTCTCGGTTTCGTAAGATGTTTTATCTTTCATTCAACCCTTTCATTTCTCTCCGCAACACCTCTCTCTCTCTGTCTGTCTATTCTTCAAATCAAGTCTGCCGTGACGGCGTCTACAATAGAACTGACTAATATCTACCTATGCAAAAGCATTCTTTTGCATCTGGGCGGATGTTTTGTTACTTTTGTGTTCATCGATTTTTTCAAGTTTGTGTATTGTGTACCTAAAAAATAAAGAATTCTAGGCAACTGTAAAACACAAACTTAGTCTGTGTTTTGTTTTGGGTCGTTGCACGTAAAAGAAATGAACTTAAGACTCAATCGACAGTATTTGTGTTACCGGAAAACATTTAATTTGCAGCTGCACTTACAGTGAACATTAAAAACACACCGTTTCGAAAAGTATAATACATTTATACGTGGACTGACAGGAACAACTATCATATTTCTCTGGCAAAACCAGGAAGCTTTTTAGCGCTAATGCAACCTAAATGAAGTGCAGAGGCGGCACTTTACCGTGTGTAACTGATGCTTTTTCTCTGTGTTTTAACATTACTAGTAGTTTAACATATTAAGTAGTTTGATTTGACAAGTGTTCTTCTCATAAACAAGCTGAATGGATTTAGCACATAAAATGTGTAGAAATGCTTGCATTTTGCTGCCAACAGGTGATACTGATTGTGATTAATTGCGATTTGCGATTTTTTTAAACATCACTATTAAAGCCTGAGCTTTAAAGAAAGCCCGAAGTTCTCACTAGTCGCTTTTACTTGATGTTTATATCAACTAGAAAATTAAATGTACCGTCAAGGGTCGCTTAACAACAAACTGAAAGGGAACGCACACAAATGATATTGCTAATGCATAACCAGGAGCTAATAAGAGAAACATTTACTCGACGTTTTCTGAATCATTTAATGGTACGACTGCCGTCAAAAAAGCTTAGGGTTGGGATAAGATTTTTTATGTTTTTAAAAAGAGTATTCTTTGCTCACCAAGGCTGCAATTTTTTAATAAAAAATACACGAAAAACACAGTAATATTGTGAAATATTATGACAATTTAAAATGACCTTTTTATGTTAATATATATTAAAATGTAATTTATTCCTCTGAAAAAAGCTGAATTTTCAGCATCATTACTCCAGTCTTCAGTGTCACATGATCCTTCACAAATCACTCTAATATGATGATTTTATGCTCCAAAAACATGTATGATTATTATCCATGTTGAAAACAGTTTTTACATTTTTATTTCAGGATTCTTTGATGAATAGAAAGTTCAAAGAACAGCATTTATTTAATTAGAATCTTTTCTAACATTATAAATGTCTTTACTGTAACTTTTGATCAATGTAACTCATCCTTGATGAATAGAAGTATTGATTTCTTATTTATTTCCCCAAAAATAAAATACAAATTCTTACTAACCCCAAACTTTTTAAAGGGTAGTGTTTAATGTAACAAAAGCTTTCCATTTCAGATAAAAGCTGTTCTTTTGAACTTTCTATTCATCAAAGAATCCTGAAATAAAAATGTAAAAAACTGTTTTCAACATGGATAATAATCATACATGTTTTTGGAGCATAAAGTCAGTTATATCAAAGTGATTTGTGAAGGATCATGTGACACTGAAGACTGGAGTAATGATCTGAAAATGCAGCTTTTTTCAGAGGAATAAATTACATTTTAATATATATTAACATAAAAAAGTCATTTTAAGAATTGTCATAATATTTTCACAATATTACTGTGTTTTTTGTGTATTTTTTATCAAAAAATGCGGCCTTGAGTGAGCAGAAGAGACTTATTTTAAAAACATAAAAAATCTTACCGATCTTAAACTTTTGACCGATAGTGTAAGTGAATACAACCCTCAAATTTTTGTTTTCTGAAAAACCTTCCCCAATCGGCTGGCCCGTTTACTTTCGGATACGCTACCAGTTCAAAAGCTCGGGGTTAGGAAGATTTTTAACTGAATTTTTCCTGAAGAGATGAATACTTAAACTTCAGTAAAGATTGCATCAAGGAGTTGATTAGAAATGACTGTAAATACATTATAACGTCCAAAACTTATGCCGTAGCAAGTCAAAATCCACGATTTCCCATACAAATATGAAGCGGTTCAACTGTTTTCGACATTCACAGAAAACAAATATTTTCTTGAGCAGCAAATCATCATGTTAGAGTCATTTCTGAACTGACCATGTGACACTAAGAACCGGAGTAATGATGCTGAAAATTCAGCTTTAATCACGAGGATAAATTACATTTTAAACATGTATTTCAAATAGAAACCAGTTATTTTAAATTATAATAACATTTTACAATTTAACTGTATTTTTTATCAAACGAATTACAGTTTTTATTGACTGGGTACTGTATTTTCACAGTACAAGTGTACATTTTCAAACTCTTAGTACAATCCAAACTGATCACACTTGTAACACAGCTAGTCATTGCTTCAAAACATTAATGTAATGCTTTAGTCGGTTGCACATGTTTCAGTCCACATAATCGTCTCAAACACAAGATTATTGTAATATGTAAATAAAACAGTTTGGTTAATCACTGAAACACAACAATATGCTCATCTTCTTTTCAGTTGCATCTTTTAACAATCAGTTCATCCCAACAGCAAACAATGCAAGATACATGTGTTTAGAATAGACCTTTGAGTGCTAAAATGAATATGCTACAGTCTGTAAAAGACAGATTACACAGTTTACTGTAACATTAGGATACACTTACAGTGCCCAACATTACAGTAATCTATGATTTACAGAATATCCATCATATATGTAATAGAGTGAAGGATAATGAAAAAGACATCCTCTACAATCATTTAGGCAAATTATAGTTTTATTTTCAAGTATAATTGAAACATCAGTATACTTTATAATGAAATGTGACTAAATGAGAACAGAACGTAACATTTAGGTGCACATAACATAAATTACAGTAATTTGGATAAGACCTGTCCTAGCATTTGGCCAGTAA
>JAQIUQ010007717.1:135000-189358 GCA_030378365.1 Hybognathus amarus | reverse complement strand
AATATTCTTTGGTTCAGTTACATCTTGTTAGCCTGAAGGGGTTGTATTCGCTATAACAACCGCCTCGCTATATATTATCCTGCTTATTACATATAAATCAAACAAAAATAAATAAATAAATAATTTGACACAAAATATTGACTTAAAAAACGAGTTTATTGATTTAAAAACGAGTATTGCTTTCTGCTAAAGAAAATAGTCTGTTCTGTCTCTGAACTGTGTCCATGGCAACGGTGTGTTATAGCAGCGCCGCAGTCTGTTAACCAGAAATAACAGACCACATTATACATTAGAATTCAACCAAGCCACGTAAAAACAAGCAAAACTAACCTAAGAAAACAACGATGCTATAAACATTGCTATGATGATGCCGATGCACGTAAATGCCCGACGACAGCGGAGGTGACTGTGGTGTGGGAACGACATTTGAGTCGATATTCATGAAAATTCATCGAATTTTACTGTTTCCATAAGGTATTTTTCATTCGATATCACTTAATTCGGATAAAAGACGTGTCGATGGAAACATGCCTTGTGTGACTGCAAGAAAATAAACCTCAAAGACAATTGGTATATCTTTGTCTCTTACTCACTGGTATCATTTTGTTTGCCACCACAATAACACAATAACAATGATATAGTTTTTTTTGTTTTTTTTTTACGTTTTTGTCACCATTTCTGGACAAGCTTAAAATTAGGCAATACACAACAAGCTTACAATAGTAATTAAATATATATATATATATATATATATATATATATATATGTATATATATATATATATATATATATATATATATATATATATAAGCATTATTAAAAGCATGCTCAAGCAGCGTGAGCGGAAAAAAACCCTAACAAAGCAGATTGCGTCAGATATCGTACAGAACGTACACCTATACACACGAGTCAGCAAATGACTGATTATCGTGTTTATACTGTTTCACGTTTATGTTGAGAAAAACAATAATATCTAACGTTACATGCAGGGGCGCCGTGCAGCACTTTATGCTCGAAGTGAAAAGACGCCGCGCTGACAGACATTTCAGAGACACAAAGAACGGGGTTTCTAACAGCACTTTGCATTTTCTGTTCTTAAACCGGTCTCCACCAACGAAACTTAAAGGAAGTGTGTCTCAAAATCATTTTGCTATTAGATAAGTTAACATCTTTGATCAGGCGGGGTCCAGCTGCGCTTACCTGCAGTTGTGATGCAGTGATGAACATCTGTCTTTCCTCACTCGACTGTTTGGATTTCATGTGATTTCTCATGGTGATGATATCATAACTCGGATTAATTAATTAATTTGATCAAAAGTCATTCCGTTTAGTAAGATCCTTTTCAAGTAACGTTAATTCCAAACTTCGTGAGGCAGACGACAACATTATGTGATCAAATACAGACAACTTGTTAACACACTCCACAGCGCCATCCAGTGCATTTAATTATAACTGCGAGTTAGTTCTTTAGGATTTATCATGGACTCACTGCATTTACAGCCAGCAAAGCAACGTATTCAAAATTCGAATAGTATTTTATTTTTCGAATAATAATTACATATCGAATATTCGAAAATTCAAATATTCGTGCACATGCCCTAATCTTATACAGGTGGAGCTGGGGAAGGTGGAGGGTTTCTGAAGGCATGTTTTTAACTACAGAAAAGCTCAACTTCATTGGCTACTGATACAGCAGGGACCAATCAGCTGTGACCTATAGGGAATGATGTGATTGCAAGTGGACAGAGATAAGAACCTATCAGCCTGCGCCATCTAGACGTGACAGAAAAAAATCAAATGAATTGCTCTGCTATGCAACTATAGTTTCATTTTTGGGAACTCTCTATTCAGACATTTTCGGTGATGTTTAGAATTTGTAATTGTAAAGTGGACCCATGTTGACACTGAAACATCAACTCTTAACGCCTATACACAAAATCATCACCATTAGATCCACCATTAGAGTCATTTACCAGCATGCTATTTTAACTTCTCAAGCTTTCCATTCATCTGTCATTAAACAATTTTTCACAGTGGAGAAATTTTTCATGCACATAACTGTCTTTCTCTCTTTTCTAAATCTTAATCATGTTTTAATTTTGTGCATTTGCTTGATTAGCTTTAGTCCTAAATAGAATTTTCCTCTTACCTGTCAGAATCCACTCAGTAATGAGTTCAATAGCGGGGCCCTTACACCCCCCATCACGTCTAATCAAGATTATTTAGGAGTATCTGAGTGCAATTACAGTAGATATAAGACTGCAATGTGTAAGAGCTCCTCAGGTAACAGTGCCACATCTCTCCACTGTTAGAATCAATCACACACTAATTGATTCTAGGAACTATTGAAGCTTAAAAACCCAACTTTATTCACAAGTGCTAATTAAGTCAAACAAGGGATTTCTAATTGTTTTTACATTCTTAAAGCATAATCAAAAGTGACACTTTATTTTAAGGGGATGAAGTTACAGATTACTACACGTGAAATATAGTTATAACAGTACATTATGCATAATTAAAAAGTAACTAACGCTAAACCAAACCCTAACTCTATGCTAAGAACATGTAGGTTATTAAAATTACTCTGTACTTACCCAAATAAGTACTATGGAACTACATCACCTTAAAATAAAGTGTAAACATAATTGTTTCCACTTTTGGTAAACACTTTATTTCGACGGCCCACTTAACCTAACCCTAACCTAACAGGACTCCTCTAAAGACTGGTAATTGACATGAGGCTGCAATGCTACACACGTACAATTTCTGAAGTGGACCAACAAAAATTGTGGACCATCAAAAGTGTTACCAAAAAGTGAAACGATTATAAAAAAAAAGTCATTTGCATGGAGCCCCATCTCATGAAAGTTCGTATTTATAGAATGTCATTTCTCGTGGCATTTATACGCCAAAAACAGTTTTGTGCGTGTATATGGTATGCGTTTTTCACATGCATATGATACGCAATTTTTGGCGTATAATATGCACAAACCTATTTTTTTTTAAATAATAATTGTGAAAATGAACACTTAAATAAATGTATTTTAAATAAATAAATGAACAGTATAATTTATTATTTAAACCTCTAATTAATGACACTAACTTAATATGTTAAAGTCGCTGTCACAATTAGTTTTGATTTTTTTTTCAAAGTCTTTTAGTATGTTTATCTTTGTTCCCTGTTTCCTTTGTTCCCATGTTCCTGCTTTTCATTAGGTGTCATGGTTTTTCTTTATGTTACTAGAGCAACACCTGTTTGCATTTGTTTCAGGGTCCACTATTGCTTGTGCATAGCATGCCATTTCATTTGTGTTTTGTCTAACTGGATTACCCGAGTTCACTCTGTTTAATAAACCATGCAATACTTTGCCTATCTTAAGCAATTTTTCAGCCCACATCAGACATGACAAAATCGATCATAAATCACAGCCAATCAGAAGAGCGTTTGGGCACGACTTTCGCAACAAATTTATAAATATTACACCTATTACACCATTTTAACATTATTAAGTGACTGAAAGAGCATGTCTAACTAAATACACTTGTTTGTTCACATTGAGTTGACAGTTTGAACATTCTTGTTTCCATTAATGTATTTTCAAGATCTGAGGTGACTTATCCATTACTGCTTTCAGAAATCCACACTTACACTAGACACTTTTAACAATAAATAACAATACATAAACAATAAATAAAGCACCCAGTCAATACCTGAGATTATCATTTTCATATTTTGCATTTTGACCCAACATTTAACTGATTATCATGGAAAAGAGACCTTTTATCACATGTTGCGGTGTCACGGCGCGTCTTTTACTGTAAAAAACAATTAGTTCAGTTTACTTAATTGTATGATGCAAACTAGTTGCTTTAATTTCATTAAGAACGCATAATGTAATCAAGTTATTAAGTTATCAAGTATACAAATCAATTGTAAAAAATAACAGTGATTTTAACGGTAAAAAACTGTAAAAATGCTACAGTGCAAAACTGTTAATTGGTAAACAGAAAGTTTCCGTACTATACACGGTAAATAACTGTGATATAATTTTACAGTAAAATACCGTTAAATTTACAGTTTTTGAAAGTGAAAAAGTATTGTATAATTTACAGTGAAAAACCGTAAATTGACATTTCCACAATTCCCTGTGTGACACTTCACATTTTATGTGTTTTTGTTGAAATAACTATGGTTCCTCATAGTTTTATTGTTTTTTTTTTCAGTTATGTGCATTAGGGTTTTATGTTACATTTAATGATGTTAAATTAATGTTTATTGCATTTTTTAAATTTCATGTGTGTTACCATGATGGTGCTTAATGTTTGTGTGAATGACATTGTGCAGCTTCTTTCAATTAGTATTCGTTTATACAAGTATTCACTTGTAATGAGCTTGTGATTGCTCATGTAACTCTCATCACTGTTGGGATGATTGTTGGTTGTCAGTGTATTACAATGGTCTAAAACATATATCAATACATCAATAAGTTGGTAAATCCACATTTTATCAGAAAATAAAATATGGTTTATTACTGTACATTTTAAATTAAGTCTGTAAAACCATTAACGTTTCTACCGTATTTTTAATGGTAAAGTTCTGGCAACCACAGCTGCCGTTTTTTTTTACCGTAAAATTTATGGTTTATTTTTTACAGTATAATCTTACTTAATCCATTTAATGACATTATGACAACAGCAATGGGGCAAGTTAACTCAAATCAAAATAGTCAAGTTATGTTTACAAGGTTTTTCTGAGTAACGAAGGCATGGCATGCAAACAGTACAGATTACTACGAAATTTTACGTTTGTTCAACAAATTGCAGGACATTAAGCTAACAAAAAAAATTTTGTAAGAACAACATTAGATTTTACAAGGTCACAGGGATATACTGTAGATACTATAGCAAATTCTATGCACATAAGTTATTACTGTATCATTGAGCCTTTAAATGCAGACAGTTTTCTAGTGGAGATTTGGTCAGGCCCCTCAGAATCAGAGTCACCATAAATTGCTAATTTCCTAAAATATTTAGTTTAGTACCCACTGCAGAACAGAATGTAAATACTTTAGTGTACCTTTCACAATGCTTTTGTAAGGAAAGGCTCAGTAAATTCATGTCCAAATGATGAAAAATAATCAATTACAGTCTCTATATTTTTTATACAGCTACAGAATAAGCTCTTTCCAGAGCAAACACAATTTTTTTTTCCGAGTGCAATTAGGTGCCCGTGTACTGTACTGTATACACTGCTTTGAATGACCTGTTTTTGTCACTTTTGAATTTCGGTTGACCTGCAGGATTTTAACGCCCCTGTAAGCCTTCACAAACATTTATATTGAACCAAGGTCTGAGTTCCGCTTGAATGAAATTTTAGCCTCCAAATACTGTGAGATTCTTACTTTATCAAGAACTATAAAGAAACGGCAAGTCATTCGCCTTCCGGAGTCTACTTTTAATCTCCTACTGCGGGAGTTGTAGGATATTAAATAAACACTGTTGGGATTCAGACTGCTCTACACACAAAATCATGGCAGGGGCTCCAGACTGCGACCAATGGTTGCATTTTGCGAACAAAATTTGAGAGTGTGCGATTGAATTTTACATCCAGTCGCACATGTGCGACCAGTAAATTTGCCACACGTTACACGCATGGTTAAGCATGGAACAAGGGGCGCGTTAATTAATCCGTGACAAGAATAGAGGGAATGCATTCACGTGACTTTCCCGCCGGAACAACCCCCTCAGCCTGACCGAGTGGCAAAAGATCTGCTGCGTGACTGGATTTAATAGGGGGAAACTGCGAAAATACGACTGAAACGAACAATTTTATCAATTTAAATTAAATGTTGGACTCAATATAGTGTTCCTTACAACTTACTAAAGATCGTGATCCATGGATATTATTGACATGCAGCCAGGAATCGTGTTGCCTGACATTTATGTTTGCCTGATTTCGACACCGGGGAAATAGAAGCAATATAGACCTAAACATGGAGCAATTTGCCTGTGAACGTTTTATATAAATACAATATAGGTTTAAATCTGGGTGATTACTTATATCAGTGTTATATATAGCCCATATACACATCACCCGGCCACTTTATTAGGTACACCTGTCCAACTGCTCGTTAACACTTAATTTCTAAGCAGCCAATCACATGGCGGCAACTTCAGTGCATTTAGGCATGTAGACATGGTCAAGACAATCTCCTGCAGTTCAAACCGAGCATCAGTATGGGGAAGAAAGGTGATTTGAGTGACTTTGAACGTGGCATGATTGTTGGTGCCAGAAGGGCTGGTCTGAGTATTTCAGAAACTGCTAATCTACTGGGATTTTCACGCACAACCATCTCTGAGGGTTTACAGAGAATGGTCCGAAAAAGAAAACATCCAGTGAGCGGCAGTTCTGTGGGCGGAAATGCCTTGTTGATGCCAAGAAGGTCAGAGGAGAATGGCCAGACTGGTTCGAGCTTGATAGAAGGGCAACAGTGACTCAAATAACCACCCGTTACAACCAAGGTGGGCAGAAGAGCATCTCTGAACGCACAGTACGTGGAACTTTGAGGCAGATGGGCTACAGCAGCAGAAGACCACACCGGGTGCCACTCCTTTCAGCTAAGAACAGGAAACTGAGGCTACAATTTGCACAAGCTCATCGAAATTAGACAATAGAAGATTGGAAAAACGTTGCCTGGTCTGATGAGTCTCGATTTCTGCTGCGACATTCGGATGGTAGGGTCAGAATTTGGCGTCTACAACATGAAAGCATGGATCCATCCTGCCTTGTATCAACGGTTCAGGCTGGTGGTGGTGGTGTCATGGTGTGGGGAATATTTTCTTGGCACTCTTTGGGCCCCTTGGTACCAATTGAGCATCGTTGCAACGCCACAGCCTACCTGAGTATTGTTGCGGACCATGTCCATCCCTTTATGACCACAATGTACCCAACTTCTGATGGCTACTTTCAGCAGGATAATGCGCCATGTCATAAAGCTGGAATCAGTCTCAGACTGGTTTCTTGAACATGACAATGAGTTCGCTGTACTCAAATGGCCTCCACAGTCACCAGATCTCAATTCAATAGAGCATCTTTGGGATGTGGTGGAGCAGCGAGATTCGACATCATGGATGTGCAGCCGACAAATCTGCGGCAACTGTGTGATGCCATCATGTCAATATGGACCAAACTCCCTGAGGAATGCTTCCAGCACCTTGTTGAATCTATGCCACGAAGAATTGAGGCCGTTCTGAAGGCAAAAGGGGGTCCAACCCGTTACTAGCATGGGGTACCTAATAAAGTGGCCGGTGAGTGTATATCATATCGTCCAGCCCTAAAACTTTTTTTTAGTCAGTGTTTATTAAAAAAAAAAAAAAATAAATCCAATAATGCAGAATATGGAATGATACATATTTAATTGATGATATTATATATTATATATACAGGCATATATATATATATATATATATATATATATAGAACAATATCAAAATATATGGGTATGGTTTTACAGCTAAATTCAGCATATTGACACAAATAAAAACTGCAAATCCACCTTTCGCTGACTGGAGTCCAGTTGTTTCTGTGAATTACAGCGATCCATTTGCTCCTCTTTCTATCGCAGTCTGTAAAAAAATTCCTCCGATTTTTTGTAAAATCTCAGTTGTACAGTCAATCGCAGAGCTCTTTCCCACTTTATATGTGTTGTGTTTGTTTTTCGCGGCATTCACGCTGAACACGTATACAGCCGCTCAGTCTTTTTGCCACTCACTGTGAGAAACTGCAGCACTCCGGCCGGAGGTGACGTCACGCGCATACCTTCCATAGTGCGCGATGGGAAGAAGACGGAGATAAATATCACAACCTGCGATGTCCGTCTGAGCAATAAGCAATCCATCGAGCTCGTCAGTCCTTACCTAGCAGCGAATGCAACAAAATGAATGTGGAACGAAATACACTACTCATATATGCTTCTCTCGGAAGCGTTTATTAGTTTGGACCAATAATAGACAGAGCAGAGCAGATCTTTTCCAACAGTCTCATGAAGATGCGTATCTATACCACGAGTGTCATTTCTCGTGGCATTTATACGCCAAAAATGGTTTTTGCGTGTATATGGTACGCACTAAAAAACCCTGGGTTAGGTTTAGGGGAGGGGGTGGGGAGTTTGTGCATATTATACGGCAAAAAGTGCGTACATCATATGTACGCGAAATCGCGTGCCATATACACGCAAAAACTGTTTTTCGCGTATAAATGCCACGATGAGAAATGACATTCGTGGCATAGATACTAACTTTCATGAGATCGGCCTGTCTTTTCTTATGTATCTATGGAGCAGCAGCAGCGCCCTGAACCGCTGACAGTAAAAATAAAGCCCCGGAACTTGCCAGTCGTGGGCCGATCTCGCTCACGTGACACTTACCAGGAGATCCAGTGAAGAAATCCATTGAATTCGCGTCAGAATTAATAACATCATCACTACGAGATCCAGTGAGAAACACTCAGATTCGGCGCAGAGTTCTGTTATAAACCATAGATATCAAACAGCGCTGACGTGGAAACCAGGAGAAACACTAGAAGGCTTTCAATCCACAAATCAGCAACATTCACCATGGATTTAGGCTAATGTAGTAACTTAACTCATACCATAAATATGATAATGTGACAGAAATAGTCAAACACTTACATAGCCTACACATCTGTTCCCAGCACTTCAAAACTATAATATCATATATAAATGTTTTATTGTTTTGTATTTTTTATGTGATGACCAACACATTTTTTGTTCATCCTTTAAAGATTGTGCTAAAACGAAAAATTTTAAGATGTTGGAAAACTCTTATTTAAACACTTATTTAACAAAAATAAATAAATAAATAAATAAATAAATACATTTTACTCAATATACATGTTTTCACTACTTAAAAAAAATAATATTAAGTCATTATAAATAATAAGTTAATTTAATCTACACCTAAATTAAGCTTAGTGATTTATTGTCAGCCCCAGTGCTA
Organism: Hybognathus amarus; assembly: GCA_030378365.1. Taxonomy (NCBI): domain Eukaryota; kingdom Metazoa; phylum Chordata; class Actinopteri; order Cypriniformes; family Leuciscidae; genus Hybognathus; species Hybognathus amarus. The sequence goes on along the minus strand of JAQIUQ010007717.1, from coordinate 180,340 downwards.
CCAGATTTTTTTATTTTTTTTATAATTTTTTTTTGTAGAACTCGGTGTGAGTTCTCATTTGAGGTGGTGCTGCCCTCAAATTTGAGTCTGGAGCCCTGTGAAGTTAAAAATAAAACAGCATATCATAATGTTAAGTCTATTTATTATTAAAGAATTTGCCAGTATTACAGTTATTTTGGGGGAAATTTGAATAATTGCATTGCAAGCTGATTTAAGGTGTGCCCCTAAATGTTCTGTTTGCGCTCCTAAAATTTTCAGTCAGGGGCAACAGCGCTCCTAGTAAAAAGGTAGAAAAGCAGGAGGCTAAATGAGTGATAATGTTGGATAAGTGCCTTTACGTGCCACTGTTGTGCTGTGTCCTGACAGGGAACGGTTGGCAATGCGGCCACTGAAAAGCCAGTTGTCGTGACTACAGGAAAGATAACCGGGTCAGATATTTTCTATTGAAGGCAACTACCACGGAAACTGCTACAATACAGCCTTGTGCCAATCATTCAGGAATCCATTCACCGTAATCTTGCTGAAGGTTAAACAGCTTTAGAACTCGGCCCCAAAGATTTAGCGACCACTTCTGCTCCTACGTAGCATGCTGAATCGTTAACCAAATGCATGATTAATTACTGACTATAACAGCTAGAAAATAAGGAAGCATTGTATCCAAGTGGAACTGGAATAAATCCAGGCAGTAACAGAATATTCCAGACACAGAACTGAAACAAACACATGTAAAGTCCAAAAGGGATAACACAGACAAACACTGGGGTTTAAGTACACAAGATAGCAAGGGCTGGACTGAGGAAATGAGGCAAACACTGGAAGTAAAACACAGGAATTACAGATCAAAATAAGAATCCCATGACAAAACAGGGAAAGGTAAAACCCGATCGTATCACTGACACACTGATAATGCTGCAGCAAGTGCATATTAACATATTTAAGTCCAATTAAATGTATATATTTATTTGATTTGTCATTCTGTTGGAGGATGCACTAGCATACCTTGTGAAAAGAAGTGTGCTTAACTTGTGTACTTGTAGGGTATACAGTGTGTGTGTATCTTGGCGAAAGCAGAGTTATAAATCATAAGTTACACTCTTGTGTAATGGAAATCATGAATTGCATTTAATGATACTTAAGTCCTGCTTCATAACCATTCTTAAGCTCATTGTATAGTTTAAATTGAAATAAAAGGAATTAGTTAAATGTATTTGCAAATAACATGTATATTTAGCATCTGTATACATTACATTGAGTTTGCATTTAAGTATATTATTTTACAGTATATTATTTCCATAATAAGTTATTTAAATAAATAATAATATTATAATAATAATAATAATGGCTGAGAACAGCTAACATACAAACTTGGAATACACATAGCAAGCATAATTTTGATCTCATGAGGTCTTTGTCATGACATGTTATTCAACAACATGGAATAAGAAAGCTCTTGTGGCCAGCAATAGTGGTCTGACATGAGCTGTGGTGCTTATGTGGGTGACGCAAGTTCACGCAAGTATGGCTTGTCATTTCCTGATCCCCTTTTTATTTCCTGCCCTTTCTCCACTGTCCTGTCAATTAAAAGTGTCAATGAAGCCCAAAAATACAATAAAAGATTAACAGATTATGAACAATTTATCCAAAAGATTGTTTGACTTCCCAGACGAGGTGCGGGGTTATTTTATTAGGTTGAGCATTAGCAGCTAGTTCTACATTAAAGGGTTAGATCACCCAAAAATGAAAATTAAGTCATTAATTACTCACCCCCATGCTGTACCAACCCCGTAAGACCTTCGTTTATCTTCGGAAACACAAATTAAGATAATTTTTATTAAATTTGAGAGGTGGATCACTCCTCCATAGACTGCCTAAAGGATCGAAACTTGACGGAAAATGATTGACGAAGAAAATGTTTAAATATTCCATGTGACTACAGTGGCTCAACGATAAGTTTATCAAGCAATGAGAATACTTTTGTGCGAACAAAAAAATAACGACTTTATTCGACTATTCCTTTTCTTCCTTGTAGGCCTGAGACGAGAGTTCATGAGATTTTCACGACGCATGCTTGATCCGATGTCGAAATCTTTAATTGGACGTGCAAAATTTTCATTTTTGGGTGAACTAACCATTTAAAGAGCCCCTATCATAGCATTTGAAATGTTCCTATTTTTGTTTTAAGAGTTCTCAAAAACAGTTTAACGCACATGCAAGGATAAAAAACACTTTATTTGTCTTAAAATATGCATTTATTTTTAACTGATTTGCTCAACGACTCCCAAATGATTCGTTTCGACGATTCATTTTCCCAAACACCTCTTTTGAGTGATTGAATCTGCGGCGATTGGTCAAATGACCCAGTCAGTTGTTATTGGTAAACCGTAGGCAGAGATTGTCGGCAATGGAAAGCTCATAACCAGGATTATAGCTTGTCAAGTGTTGAGAAATTGTATATAGTGTTTGAACAAACGTGTCAGAAAAAGTACACTTTCCACACGGTCCCTTACTCGTGTCTCCGTCAAGAGCGAGCTTTCCCGGCGAAACTCGGATTGCGGCGGCTTTAAGAGGGCAGTGGTTATTATATAGAGCGAAGTCATATTTGGCTAAGTCGTTTAGGAGGTAATTGCCATTTTTTCAATGAATGTCTGGTGAATATCAAAAACAAAACTAACTTTACCCCGCTTAGAAGCTGCCGCGGAGTGTACACAACACAGACAACACAATATAACTATATTGTGCATGCTACAGCAAACATTATTCATAATACTTACAGATTGTGATTCGGAGGAGGACGAACCTGATCCATATACACTGGATACTGAGCCCTCCTTCGGGGAACAACCCGGCTTTGCGAATGATTAGTAATTAAAACAGTTGTTGGGAACGGCCAATGAGCTAATGTTCTGTATCTACGTCACGACAAAACAGCTATTGACTCGTTTCAAAAACAATTAATTTCATAGACTCAGAGTCGACTCTCACTTTTGAAAGACAATAACTTTATATACGGTGCACTTTCAGATATAAATCTTTGCAGGATGTTTTCATTCCCTTAGAGCTATATTCCACACTACATGAACAGTCCTTTTCAAAAATCCATGATAGGTGCTCTTTAAAATGGATTCACTGTCTGGTAGGGTTGGGTATCGAGAATCGAAGTATCGATTGGAACCGGGACTAACTTTTCGTTTTCCCGAAATCGTGAAAAGTTAAAATTTCGTTTCCTAGTTTCAATATTCACACTCGATTCGAACCGGAAGAAGAAACTGCTGAACAACACCAACGAAGAAGCGTCTACTGGAAGTGTTGGCATAACCGCACGAGTCGAACATGAGTAGCTTACGTCTGCGGTCCAAAGTGTGGCTTCACTTTTCTAAAAATAACGAAATCTCGGCAAAATGCAACATTTGTGACAAAAGGAGTATTTGTGAAAGAAGGACCGTTAGTTAGCAAGGTTAGCTAAACTTTTTTTGACCCTGCCTCTTAAAAGAATCGGAATCGAGAATCGTTAGGAACCGGAATCGAAAACAAGAGAGATTGGAATCAGAATCGTTCAAATTCAACGATACCCAACCCTACTGTCTAGTCAAGGCCTGTAAGAAGCTAGTTTAATATTTACTTGTAATATAGTGCACAAAATGCAACTATGCATAGCTGGTATGGTAATACTTGTGAGTTGAGTTTGGTTTGAAACGATTTTGGAACATCCTAGCTGGTTTCTAGCATCTCAATCCCTCAACAAACCAGCCACTAGATTTTAGTTAGATCAGATAATGCAGAAACTATCTACTGTGTTCAAAAACAAGTCTGTAAATTGATCCAGGTGAAAATGGATCTTTTAAATGGATCCAGGTTCTGATGAAAGACTTACAATCTTTAAACATTAAAGGGGTGATGAACTGAGAAATCAAATTTTCCTTGAGCTTTTGACATCTAAGAGGTCATCATATTATAAGAATATCCTGTAAGTTAGTCCAATAAAAGCTTTTATTGACTCCAGCCTCAACAAACGACTCGTTTTTAAAAGTGGGAAACTATGACGTCAACGGGGTTAAAACACCACCCCTGCAGAAGAAGATCAACGCCTGCTTCAACAACGGCCGGTTTAGCCCCGCCCACCGATTCACGCATTACACGCATAGCTAAGTAGCATAACATACATGCCTACCTCGTGATGACAAACGGGATCGAGCAGAATATTGTGCAGTGCCTGGTTGTGGAAGACATTCGCTGCATAAGCTTCCTGTGGATTCCAATAGGACTGCATGGATAAACTTTATTTTTAATGACGTTCCAGCTGATGAGGATAAAACATCGTCGACTGTTCGCTTCATTTCACTGAGGATTGTTTTGTAAACAAAACTGGATTTGCAGACCGATTAAGAGTAAAGAGACGATGCCGTGCCGTCTATATTGGATCTGACAGGAATTGTACAACACACGGACTATGGGTCGAACATGTATGGGCGAATCCGGTTGCCATTTGACAACATTGGACGTTTTCCCCCACGTGCACCGACAGGTGAGTTAAACTCATTATAATATGCAAAACTGTTATCCACTCACAGCAGTGGGTGTTTATTTCCAAGCCTTCAGTGCGACACGCCCATAAAAACCGACCGTTTTTCAGGTAGGCTCACAACTTGGGTACAAAATAGCCTATTACTTATTCATTTTGATGTTTTTAAATGCAAAAACCAAGCAAACATCATAAATTGACCTCAGACAACAATATAATAAAATTTAAAAAGCCAGTTCATTACCCCTTTAAATCAAATCCATGCTTACCGATCATTTTCATTTTTAATAATTTTTTTTAAATCGACTAAAAATCTATTAATTCATCGCTATTGTAGACCTCATATGAACTTTGTCACATTGCTGTTCTCTTTAGATCTACTGGCTGCAATGAAGCGTGTAAAATGTTTATGACAATTAATTACCCTGAAAAGGGACTCGCTGGCAGAGGTTTGGCGCCCTCAAACTTTTTTATTCAGGAATGATATTATACAACCTCATGTTTCCTTCTGCTCACATTCCCTCAATCTTTCCTTTCCAGACACACATTTCAGCAGACTTCATGCTTGTTATCAGATGTTTCTAAAACAGCATGCACAGACAGACTCTGAGATGCAAAGCCGAGGCCAGTGTCATTCACTTTTCCAGACAGCCTTTTCTGCCGCAGACAGCCTGTGCTCAGAAGCCCTTAGCGGAGACAAGTAGACTGAACAACCCAGAAGTCACTTTGAAGACCTTTGAATCTATTCAGCAGAACCTTAGCAAACGTCTGGAGGTCGAGAATCTGACCTCCAATTCTTCTGTTTCATAACTCCTTTGAGTCATAAGCTAAATTTCTCACTCAGCCTTTTGTATTGATGACACATTTTTTGCGATTATACTGTATGAAAGGGTCTGATGTGAAGGAATCCAGACTGAGAGTCACAAGGTGTGATGAACGTATAGAGCCAATGTCTTAAATGCCGTCTCCTTGCCTCAGAAACAGATTATGTCTTATAATACCTATTGAGTGCATTTGCAAACTCAAAGTCATCTACTGTCTGAGAATTTTCTTTTTTAAAGCCTTGTCTGAATACTGTCTACTTTAACAGCGCAACAGGTCAGCAAGGTTCATTGAGCATATCCCTGCAGAATAATGACATTTTGATTCCCTAGATCCCCTCAGGTGGCGTAAAAAAGTCAGCTTTGATTAAAGGAGTGGCAGACACACTCAGGGGTAAAGCGCTGGCCCCCTGACTATGCGCTTCTATGAATGTTCATGCAATGCGTTTTTATTTCTCTGAATCTTCTGTGATGGATGTTATCAAATCTCAAAAGTCAACGGCGGTAATGCTTCATGTAACATGGCCTGTAATAGAAGTGTTGTTAATACTGTATATTCCAATGGCTTTGAAGCACTATCATTCTCTCATGTTGCCCTGAGTTGGCATTGTGCAGACGTTATTTATTTTTCCCACATAATTCATGTCTGTTCCAATGGTAGAGGGAAACAGAATGCTTTTTGGCACTATTTTTCAAAACATTTCTCGTGGTCTGTTGAGGGCTTCACAGCATGTGGCGGCGGACGGCAGTAGCTCTGAAAGTGAAGGACGTTACCCTTGCTTTTGAAATTATTTTCAGATTTAGGCTGTTAACAAAAAAAAGATAGCTTTTTAAAGGTGTTATATATATATATATAATTATATATATATATATATATATATATATATATATATATATATATATATATATATATATAATATATATATATATATATATATATATTAGGGATGTGTCACAAATATTCAAATTTTTGAATATTCGATATGTAATTATTATTCGAAAAATAAAATACTATTCGAATTTTGAATACGTTGCTTTGCTGGCCGTAAATGCAGTGAGTCCATGATAAATCCTAAAGAACTAACTCGCAGTTACAATTAAATGCTCTGGATGGCGCTGTGGAGTGTGTTAACAAGTTGTCTGTATTTGATCACATAATGGTGTCGTCTGCCTTGCGAAGTTGGGAATAAACATTACTTGAAAAGGATCTTACTAAACGGAATGACTTTTGATCAAATTAACTAATTAATCTGAGTTATGATATCATCACCATGAGAAATCACATGAAATCCAAACAGCCGAGTGAGGAAAGACAGCTGTCCATCATTGCATCACAACTGCAGGTAAGCGCAGCTGGACCCCGCGTGATCAAAGATGTTAACTTATCTAATAGCAAAATGATTTTGAGACACACTTATTTTAAGTTTCGTTGGGGGAGACCGGTTTAAAACCAGAAAATGCAAAGTGCTCTGAAACGTCTGTCAGCGCGGCATCTTTTCTCACTCAAGCATATAAAGTGCTGGCGTCCGGCGACGCCCCTGAATGTAACGGTAGATATTATTGTTTTCTCAACATAAACGTAAAACAATATAAACACGATAATCAGTCATTTGCTGACTCGTGTGTATAGGTGTACGTTCTGTAGCCTACGATATCTGACGCAATCTGCTTTATTAGGGGTTTTTTTCCGCTCGCGCTGCTTGAGCATGCTTTTAATAATGCTTTTTTATATATATATTTTGTTTACTCATAGGCCTACTGTTTAATGTTTTCAACTAAAAGAAAACTTTAATTACTATTGTAAGCTTGTTGTGTATTGCCTAATTGTAAGCTTGTCCAGAAATGGTGACAAAAACGTAAAAAAAACTTAAAATAACGTCTTTTTCGTTAAACATAATTTAAATAAACGAATATTCGAATATTCGATTTTTATGAGCCCGAATATTCGAATGCAATATTTTAGAAAAATGCCCATCCCTAATATATATACATTATATATATATATACATTTTACTCTCAATTCCTAGCTTAAAGGGATACTTCAGGATTTAGCATTAAGCTTTGTATAGAAACCTGTAGTATTTTCAAATTGCCATGCTTTCCACCCTCATATCCCCCTGAGACGAGAGATTTGTGCATTTTTTGTCTGGAAAATATCCAGACAAATCCAAAAACCATCATTTTGCGTCATTGGAGGACTTTTTTGTCCAGAGGCTAAAGACTACAGTCAGTAGTAGGGTCTGTCCCGCATGTTCTCAACTAGGGGTGTCACAATCGATCAGAAATTAATTCAATGGTATCGAAATCGAAATGAAAAATGGTATCGTCGATACTGCCACGCCCCATGTCACGTCCGTGATGGAAAGTTCGGATCGTTGTACTGACTCTATTGTTCAATCTCGTTCAACAAAATTAACTAAAGTTTTTTTCTAGTCATTTCAGGGGATTTAAATGTTACTCTATTAACATGCAAATTCCCCGAACATTAAGAAGATGAACATAATGAATGCAGTGAAAAATAATTTACAGGAACAAATAATTACCTTACCTTCCAGAGTCTTTTGTTCATTTGTCGAGTGACAGAGGCAATGAACAGATCGTTTATGATGAATGACTCATTCATGATGAACGACTCATCACGGTGCGGAAAACAAAACACCTGTTGAAAGGCTGCGAGTTCCTCTAACTGACACATCATGGCAACTGCAGATACCGAAGACCCATCAATGGAACTTGAAAACCCTCCTGCTTCTCTGAATTCGCCGGTGTGGAGGTATTTTGGATTTGCAGTGCGGTATGTTGTTGACAACGTTCGCGTTGTCGACAAAAAGCCACAGTTTGCAAGCTCTGCTATGTGCGTGTACCATATTCGTCAACTGGCAACATGACTAACATGGCTGCGCATCTCCGCAGACAGCACAAAAATATAGATTTGTTGGTCAAACCAACAACTGTACAAACTACTCTCCCGTCTTCATTTGGAATTAAACTTCCAAGTAACTCAACTTGTGCAAAAGCAATTACAAGCGCCTTAGGAGTATTCATTCGCTGCAGATATGCGACCTTATTCTGTGGTGGAAAACTCCGGATTTAGGCATTTAATTCAGCGTGCTAGAACCGCGCTACGAAATCCCAAGTAGAACGCATTTTACAACTACGGTGATACCCTCATTGTACAACAATGTAAAGGAGAAAGTTATTGAAGGTCTGAGAAGTGCACATTTAGTGGCCTTGACTACAGATCATCTTCTAAAAAGATCACACATCTTCTGACTTAATAAAGTTATTGTTACATTAATGATGTTACTTGTTTTTGTTATATTTTAAATTTGGCAATGGCGTAGTGTACATTGTGAACAAATTTATATTGCATAATGTATAAACGTGTAGTCTAAAAATTGCATAGCAATCTGCGCTTTAATTATTTTTTAATCGAGAATTGAAATCGTGATCTAAGAATTGGAAAACTAAATGAAAATAGAGAGATTTGGAGAATCGTGACACCCCTATTCTCAACCCACCCATTGAGGGTGTGATCTCACTCACTGAATGAACACATAGTGTCGGCCATCTTTTTTGGAAGATAAGCTAGCAGGCTGTTGTTCTGAATCCCAGACATTGACAGCGTTTGCTTTCTGCAGTTGCCATTCATTGTTTACATGCACACCTTTTGTTTCAGTCTAACTGAATTAATCCCGATTGGTGAATCTGAATGTAGTGTTTCCATGAACGCTAAACAAGTGATCGGTTGATGTGCATTTTAAAATTGCTAAGAAAATTCCCGCCCCTTTGTGAGAGATACGAGACCGGTGTATCTCACGGGTGTCGACTCATCGGTAATCACGCCACCGGCCTCGAGTCGTTCTCCCGCGGCCTCACACGTCCGCTCGCCACAGTAAACATGATGAATGGCGACTGTTAGAACGCAAAAGCCGAATCCCGGATATTCTGGGCGATCTCGAAACACATTTTCAGGCAGACTCATCACGGAGACTCACTAGTAGCCTAGACTTGTTGTTTAACTACTGCGCTCTGTTACCGGTAGGCGTGGCCTCCTAGGGCAGTGAAGCAAGTGCATTCTGGGAGTTGTTGTCTTTCATCCACATAAGCCAAAAATACATTTTCTGGCTTTTCTTAAGTCTAGAAAGCTCCAAATTCAAAAATACTTTTACATTTCTTGTACAATTGACCCATTATGAATAACTTCAAATTTTAAATCTTTCCAGGGGTGAAGTATCCCTTTAACATAACTCTAAGTAGGTGAATATGTTTCAGGCAACATTGGCCATATCGTACTGATCTTTGAATGGTACAGTACATCATGTAACAGAAGTAAATTGAGTTATCTTACAATTGCAATGTCATATTGATTTTAATGTGGCTGAGTATTTCTTATCAGCTAATAGATCAAATAGAAGTAAATTTCAGCAATTTGGTATCTAATTATCTAACAAATTAAATAGCTGAAAGCAGCCCTGATGTCTGCAGTGTCAATACAAATGCTCAATACAAATAATAAATAGAAAAAGTACTACAGGATAACATCTGACCAGTTGAACATGCACAAGAGGAAGGCTTTGAAAATAACAAGAACCTTTAAACTGAGTGGTATCTGAGGATTTGTTAAGTGCATATGCTAAAAGCATACGGCGACTATGCTTTTCCTGTTTATGGGTCAAAGGTGAGTCTCTGTCAGCTCGTCTCTCTTACAGACACAGGATATTTGGTCTTGCATGATGAGCTTGTACTTCAATTCTTGACTGCTCCATTTTGAAGTATCTGTGTTTGCATAGACTGGAGCAAGCACACAATGCAGTTCAACAGTGCCGCACAACTTCGTAATGAACGGACTATTCAAAGCCGAGCATGTGGATGCGGTGTCTGTCGCTCTAGTACATTGTAATGGATGAATTAGTTTGCTAACAAGCTCAAATCAGATTGTTTAGACTACAATTATAATGTGAGCATCTGGTGAATAAATTGGAATAAGCTTAGGTTTGGTTAATGTGTAATTGGTCATTCTGGGACATACCAGTGTGTTTAATTCCTTAGTTGTGAATCTATAGTTGCATTCATTTATTATTCACAGGGCTTTGGTTTCAGAATAACGCTTAATCAAACACAACAATATGAGCCAGAAACTATACACATTTGATTATTTTCAGTATGTCATACAACTATACTTCAGATACTTTTCACTGTAAAAATGAATACACTTTGTCTAATCAATAAAATTGTGGCAACAGATTACAAGCAATATTATTAATTAAATTTAACAAATTAGAATTGAGTAATAATTAATCAAATTAATTCCTTAAAAGTTAACCATTTAAAATGAGTAAAGTTTACACCCAAAAATTTAACAAAAATATACTGACTAACAGAAAGAGCGTCAAAGATTAATTAAGAACTATTTATATTAAATATTATTTATTATATATTAACACCAATCACCATAATGGTGACTTGTATGTTTTTTTTTTGTTGTTGTTTTTTAAGTTTTACTTATTTTAAATGGTTAACTTTTAAGGAATTAATTTTAATAATTATTACTCAATTCTAATTTGTTAAATTTAATTAATAATATTGCTTGTAATATATTGCCACAATTTTTGATTCAGATAAAGCATATTCATTTTTACAGTGAGATTATGTTCATACTGAGTAGGCAGATTTTCTGGAAGTATTGAATACTTGGCTACACTTTCCATAGTTTGCAGGGTTGTGACAGAGCACTTTACCATCCATTCCTTGTGTGAACTGGAATTAATATCAACCCTGATGTAATTTGTCAAATAAAACTATTTAAAAGATAATTGTGACTTATCTCTTATCTATTTTATTATAGTTATTTCTCTTCAATTGCAAGATGCAAACTAGCAACTGCAGAGAAAAAAAAGTTGCAATTACTTTTTTTTTTATTTTGTGGCAGACACAGCTTCCATAATTACACCATATGAGGCGAGCTCACTATAGTCCACCATATAGTGAATAGTGGGAGATTTGGACAAAGCCACTATCTATATCCCCACGTAATATCAATTATTTCAATTAAACCATATTATAGTTATTATATTATATAATCTAAATCACCTGCCCAATTGTTATGGCCAGACGTTACAAACTACTGTTAAAAACCTCATTGCACAATATGTTTGACTTTTCAAGCTTTTTTTTAAATACAGTAAACACGCAGCATTAGTATTATATTCCAAGCTCTCTTTAATACAGAAAGGAGAGAATACTGAATCAGCACATGAATTCATCTGTGCAAGAATACATGGATTTCTGACTTTCTATCTCCATCTTCTGCAGCTGAAGTAAAACTCATTTTTGTTGAGCTCCCGCCAAACAGGAGGGATGGGGTGCGGATCAGTGGTGCTAAATTAAGAAGGGTGTAAACCCTTAAAGGAGGAAGAATACTCCAGGCATTTGGATTCTGGTACATCACTTGGCCCAGTTCCTTTACACCCAGATGAGAATGTGATAACTTCACAGCTATTGCTCCGATTTAATCAGTTTAGGAAAGCCAGAAAGGAATTCACCTATTTTTTTTATTTTTTTTTTTTTTTGTATACAGTAAGTGATTGAATTAGCTTATTTTAATAACGTATTTTGAACTATATCTTTGCAGGTCATATTTGTACAGAAAGCGTATTGCATTCACTTGAAGAAAAAAAACTACTCTGTTTTTCTGAATTAACAAGTTAATTATCTCAGAATTACAAAATAATTTTTCATGGAAAAAAGTTTTTGCTGTGTTTTTCTGAATTAACGAGTACATTTTTCATGAGAAATGTTTTTGCTCTGTTTTTCTGAATTAACAGAGTTAATTTTTTATGGACATTTTTTTGCTCTGTTTTTCTGAATTAAAAAAAAAATCCATGAAAATTTAACTCAGAAAACAGAGCAAAAAAAAATTCTCATGAAAAATTAACTAATTAATTCAGAAAAACAGAGCAAAACTTTTTTTTTCTCATGAAAATATAACTCGTTAATTCAGAAAAACAGAGCAATTTTTTTTTCTCATGAAAAATTAACTCGTTAATTCAGAAAAACAGAGCAAAAAAAAAATTCCATGAAAAATTAACTCATTAATTCAGAAAAACAGAGCAAAAACTTTTTTCTCATGAAAAATTAACTCATTAATTCAGAAAAACAGAGCAAAACTTTTTTTTCTCATGAAAATTTAACTCGTTAATTCAGAAAAACAGAGCAAAAACTTTTTTCCATGAAAAATTATCTCGTAATTCTGAGATAATTAACTTGTTAATTCAGAAAAACAGAGTAGATTTTTTTTTCTTCAAGTGAATGCAATACGCCTCCGTAGATTTGTTCCCCGCTCTCTTTCATTCATTTTTTTTGGTGCTGGTGTGTGCCTCTCTCTTTATCATATTAACCATATTATTTATAATATCTATCATTCACATTACTTTTTGTCAGTGAAGAAATTGTTCAGCATGACATTGTAAGTGACTGACATTGTTACAAAAATGTGCAGCTTAATATTTTTTGGATGTGATGAATAGAAATTTCAAAGTTTTTCAACATTTATAATAATCAGAAATATTTTATGAGCAGCAAATCAGCATGAATGATTTTTGAAGGATCATGGTACAGTTTTTGCAACCTCCAAAAACAATAATTTACTGTGATGATGATAAATAAAAACTTTTTTTGTTGTTAAATTAAACAAAAACTACCGAAAACACACTGACTGACGACCGCCCTTACTGAATGCCAGCCTACTCTGCACTGAGCCGAGGCTGAGGCTCCCTGATGTGACGTAAAATGACGCGATGTTGAAAAAAAGAAGTTTTTACGAGCAGTCCAAGAAATGCTCACGTTATCTATGACTATGAAATTAGTGCCCTTGTGTTGTTTTAAAACATTTTAAATCCTGTATTAACTTTTCATATGGTATTTTCTTACAAGGTTAAATATTAATTTAGATTTTTTTTTTACCTGCAATATGCTCTTTAACTATTGGAACTGTATCAACCCGTTCTCAAGGCGTCATATACTGACGCTTTTGCCAAAGCGTCTACATCCAACGCACATGGCACCCTTTAGTGTGAAATGAGACGCAGATATATATGGGGCAGAAGGCGCCTCCTAGTGGTCTAACCCTAACACTACCTCAGACCTAAACCTACCCATAACATGTTATGGATAGGTTTAGCATGTTATATTGACGCTAAAGGGTGCTGATGTGTGTTAGATGTATATGCATTGGCAAAAGCGTCAGTATATGACGCCCTGGGATGAGAAATGCGTTCAGGAGTGCACTTGTAAAACTTGTTCTGAAATCATACCTCAAACAAAACAGACTAATCTTATCCTGAATTGTATAGTTGAATTACACTTCAACCATGATCAGAATGCGTTTTACATCTTTGTACCTACTTAGCAAGAAAATGTATGCTTCCATTGTGGTCCCTTCTGTTGATATGAAGATGAAGCAAATTGCTATTTTTCTTCCTTTAGAAAAAATAACTTGACTTACACCAGAGGTCTAATGATTTCTGTCGTATTTGGTCCTCTCTTTGTAACTTTTTTTTAATTTTCTGCTATTTCCCTTCACCCAATCCTTTAACTATATGGTTGTATATGCTGCCATGAGACACCTGTACCCTGGTTTTGATATAGTAAAACTATAAAAACAATTTTTTAATAAAAAAAAATATCTACAAAAAAAATAAAAAATAAAAGACTTATCTAACCTGTGAGATCCAAGGACAGTTAAACATTAAAATGGTTAGAAATCTCACCATGTTTGCCATGTCAACAAATGTCTATTAAAGCCTGGGACGTTTTAAGGGTCAGGAGAAATGAGAAGTTGACTAATCCTAAACACCAACATGAATTGTATTCATGACTTTGCAGTGGGGACGTCTCTGGAGGCTAGCAGGTGCCGAGGTTTCAGCGGGTATTAAGCCGCAGCACTTCAGCTGCATCCAAGTTTAATTAATGCTGGGAAGCAGAGCGGAGAGCGGGGAACGGCAGGAGGGCGTCGGGGTAGATAGCAGCCACTGTGTGGACGTGCCAAGTGCCCTCAGGTTAGTGCCATGTCCTTTGCCAAGGCAGAAGGTGCCGCCACAACGGCGGCGACGCTTGCCTAGCCAGAATTCCAGAAAGTACAAGAAGGACATGAAACAGCTTTATAATCGGAAGAGAATAGAAACGTAATCTTGGGTTTGTGATTAGTCGGCTTCCTGAGAGAGTATAACTACCGTTTAAACTGACTCAAGCATTGGATCCAACACACATGATGACATCAAAGCTAGCCAAGACGATTAAAACTCTGGACAAACACTTCACGTGCGTCTCCGTACACTGTAAAAAATATTTTCAAGATTTGTTATCACAACATTTTTATTTGTCAAATCAACTTTATAATAATTTATTTAGTTGAGATAACTTATTATTTTAAGTTTCTGATTATTAAATTAATTTCTCCTTCATTATATGAACTCACTGTTTCCAGTTCAATCAACGGCAATACAGGTTACTTAGTTTTTTAAGTTAAACCAACAATATTTTTTACAGTGTAGTAATCACAACCGTTTTTCTTTTGTCAAATCAACTTAAATAATCTATTTTAGTTCAGATAACGTATAATTTTGAGTTTCTGATGGTTAAATCATTCTCCTTCATTGTATTAACTCACTTTTTCCAGTTCAATGAACTTAAAATTAAGACAACCAGGTTACTTACTTTAAGTTAAACCATCATTTTTTTTTTACAGTGTAGGGATTACTTTGCTCTGTCTTTAGTGATAAAACACTCTTAAAAGGACAGTTTATTACTATATTAATTATGTTTATTTACTACTATATTATTTTCAAAGATTTTTTTTCTTTTTTCTTCACTGGATTGTTTTGCTTTTGTGATGTTTCTTTCCATTGTTGTTTTCTGTAATCCGAATAATTATTAAGTTACAATAGTTGGAAAGAATTATATAAATAATAATAATTAAGGTATCAAACGTCTGTTCTTTTTGAAGCTTGGCAGTTTTGCGGCACATGTTCTGCATATAAAAGAAAGTAAAAAGAAAGATTGAAATGCCTTGAGGGTGAGAGAATGTATTAATTTTTGTGTTCAATTTTGGGTGAATGGACTTAGGCCAGATCAACAATATGAATATTGATCTGCTGTTTTGTAAATATCATAAAAATACAACATTTTGTCATAATCTTCTCAGATTATAAGTGTATATTTGCATATCAGTGTGTGGACACCACAGATTTCAAAACCATTGGCATTAACCCTGAATTAGAGACTCAGGTTCTCCAATCATCTCCATGCTTTCCAGAAAATGGATGTGGATGCCAATCCGGGTAGATTTAAAACCTCACATCATGAACATTATTCATATGGGATGTACAGCGAATCACAGAATAGTAGTGCACATGGGGGGCTTATGAAGGAGTAATACGAAGGGAAACGGGCATTTTCTGGAAAGCATGGAGATGATTGGAGAACCTGAGTCTCTAATTCAGGGTTAATGCCAATGGTTTTGAAATCTGTGGTGTCCACACACTGATATGCAAATATACACTTATAATCTGAGAAGATTATGACAAAATGTTGTATTTTTATGATATTTACAAAACAGCAGATCAATATTCATATTGTTGATCTGGCCTAAGTCCATTCACCCAAAATTGAACACAAAAATTAATACATTCTCTCACCCTCAAGGCATTTCAATCTTTCTTTTTACTTTCTTTTATATGCAGAACATGTGCCGCAAAACTGCCAAGCTTCAAAAAGAACAGACGTTTGATACCTTAATTATTATTATTTATATAATTCTTTCCAACTATTGTAACTTAATAATTATTCGGATTACAGAAAACAACAATGGAAAGAAACATCACAAAAGCAAAACAATCCAGTGAAGAAAAAAGAAAAAAAATCTTTGAAAATAATATAGTAGTAAATAAACATAATTAATATAGTAATAAACTGTCCTTTTAAGAGTGTTTTATCACTAAAGACAGAGCAAAGTAATCCCTACACTGTAAAAAAAAAATGATGGTTTAACTTAAAGTACAGTAACCTGGTTGTCTTAATTTTAAGTTCATTGAACTGGAAAAAGTGAGTTAATACAATGAAGGAGAATGATTTAACCATCAGAAACTCAAAATTATATGTTATCTGAACTAAAATAGATTATTTAAGTTGATTTGACAAAAGAAAAACGGTTGTGATTACTACACTGTAAAAAATATTGTTGGTTTAACTTAAAAAACTAAGTAACCTGTATTGCCGTTGATTGAACTGGAAACAGTGAGTTCATATAATGAAGGAGAAATTAATTTAATAATCAGAAACTTAAAATAATAAGTTATCTCAACTAAATAAATTATTATAAAGTTGATTTGACAAATAAAAATGTTGTGATAACAAATCTTGAAAATATTTTTTACAGTGTACGGAGACGCACGTGAAGTGTTTGTCCAGAGTTTTAATCGTCTTGGCTAGCTTTGATGTCATCATGTGTGTTGGATCCAATGCTTGAGTCAGTTTAAACGGGTTACTACTCTCTTCTAGGAAGCCGACTAATCACAAACCCAAGATTACGTTTCTATTCTCTTCCAATTATAAAGCTGTTTCATGTCCTTCTTGTACTTTCTGGAATTCTGGCTAGGCAAGCGTCGCCGCCGTTGTGGCGGCACCTTCTGCCTTGGCAAAGGACATGGCACTAACCTGAGGGCACTTGGCACGTCCCACACAGTGGCTGCTATCTACCCCGACGCCCTCCTGCCGTTCCCCGCTCTCCGCTCTGCTTCCCAGCATTAATTAAACTTGGATGCAGCTGAAGTGCTGCGGCTTAATACCCGCTGAAACCTCGGCACCTGCTAGCCTCCAGAGACGTCCCCACTGCAAAGTCATGAATACAATTCATGTTGGTGTTTAGGATTAGTCAACTTCTCATTTCTCCTGACCCTTAAAACGTCCCAGGCTTTAATAGACATTTGTTGACATGGCAAACATGGTGAGATTTCTAACCATTTTAATGTTTAACTGTCCTTGGATCTCACAGGTTAGATAAGTCTTTTATTTTTTATTTTTTTTGTAGATATTTTTTTTTATTAAAAAATTGTTTTTATAGTTTTACTATATCAAAACCAGGGTACAGGTGTCTCATGGCAGCATATACAACCATATAGTTAAAGGATTGGGTGAAGGGAAATAGCAGAAAATTAAAAAAAAGTTACAAAGAGAGGACCAAATACGACAGAAATCATTAGACCTCTGGTGTAAGTCAAGTTATTTTTTCTAAAGGAAGAAAAATAGCAATTTGCTTCATCTTCATATCAACAGAAGGGACCACAATGGAAGCATACATTTTCTTGCTAAGTAGGTACAAAGATGTAAAACGCATTCTGATCATGGTTGAAGTGTAATTCAACTATACAATTCAGGATAAGATTAGTCTGTTTTGTTTGAGGTATGATTTCAGAACAAGTTTTACAAGTGCACTCCTGAACGCATTTCTCATCCCAGGGCGTCATATACTGACGCTTTTGCCAATGCATATACATCTAACACACATCAGCACCCTTTAGCGTCAATATAACATGCTAAACCTATCCATAACATGTTATGGGTAGGTTTAGGTCTGAGGTAGTGTTAGGGTTAGACCACTAGGAGGCGCCTTCTGCCCCATATATATCTGCGTCTCATTTCACACTAAAGGGTGCCATGTGCGTTGGATGTAGACGCTTTGGCAAAAGCGTCAGTATATGACGCCTTGAGAACGGGTTGATACAGTTCCAATAGTTAAAGAGCATATTGCAGGTAAAAAAAAAATCTAAATTAATATTTAACCTTGTAAGAAAATACCATATGAAAAGTTAATACAGGATTTAAAATGTTTTAAAACAACACAAGGGCACTAATTTCATAGTCATAGATAACGTGAGCATTTCTTGGACTGCTCGTAAAAACTTCTTTTTTTCAACATCGCGTCATTTTACGTCACATCAGGGAGCCTCAGCCTCGGCTCAGTGCAGAGTAGGCTGGCATTCAGTAAGGGCGGTCGTCAGTCAGTGTGTTTTCGGTAGTTTTTGTTTAATTTAACAACAAAAAAAGTTTTTATTTATCATCATCACAGTAAATTATTGTTTTTGGAGGTTGCAAAAACTGTACCATGATCCTTCAAAAATCATTCATGCTGATTTGCTGCTCATAAAATATTTCTGATTATTATAAATGTTGAAAAACTTTGAAATTTCTATTCATCACATCCAAAAAATATTAAGCTGCACATTTTTGTAACAATGTCAGTCACTTACAATGTCATGCTGAACAATTTCTTCACTGACAAAAAGTAATGTGAATGATAGATATTATAAATAATATGGTTAATATGATAAAGAGAGAGGCACACACCAGCACCAAAAAAAATGAATGAAAGAGAGCGGGGAACAAATCTACGGAGGCGTATTGCATTCACTTGAAGAAAAAAAAATCTACTCTGTTTTTCTGAATTAACAAGTTAATTATCTCAGAATTACGAGATAATTTTTCATGGAAAAAAGTTTTTGCTCTGTTTTTCTGAATTAACGAGTTAAATTTTCATGAGAAAAAAAAGTTTTGCTCTGTTTTTCTGAATTAATGAGTTAATTTTTCATGAGAAAAAAGTTTTTGCTCTGTTTTTCTGAATTAATGAGTTAATTTTTCATGGAATTTTTTTTTTGCTCTGTTTTTCTGAATTAACGAGTTAATTTTTCATGAGAAAAAAAAATTGCTCTGTTTTTCTGAATTAACGAGTTATATTTTCATGAGAAAAAAAAAGTTTTGCTCTGTTTTTCTGAATTAATTAGTTAATTTTTCATGAGAATTTTTTTTTGCTCTGTTTTTCTGAGTTAAATTTTCATGGATTTTTTTTTTAATTCAGAAAAACAGAGCAAAAAAATGTCCATAAAAAATTAACTCTGTTAATTCAGAAAAACAGAGCAAAAACATTTCTCATGAAAAATGTACTCGTTAATTCAGAAAAACACAGCAAAAACTTTTTTCCATGAAAAATTATTTTGTAATTCTGAGATAATTAACTTGTTAATTCAGAAAAACAGAGTAGTTTTTTTTCTTCAAGTGAATGCAATACGCTTTCTGTACAAATATGACCTGCAAAGATATAGTTCAAAATACGTTATTAAAATAAGCTAATTCAATCACTTACTGTATACAAAAAAAAAAAAAAATAAAAAAAATAGGTGAATTCCTTTCTGGCTTTCCTAAACTGATTAAATCGGAGCAATAGCTGTGAAGTTATCACATTCTCATCTGGGTGTAAAGGAACTGGGCCAAGTGATGTACCAGAATCCAAATGCCTGGAGTATTCTTCCTCCTTTAAGGGTTTACACCCTTCTTAATCTAGCACCACTGATCCGCACCCCATCCCTCCTGTTTGGCGGGAGCTCAACAAAAATGAGTTTTACTTCAGCTGCAGAAGATGGAGATAGAAAGTCAGAAATCCATGTATTCTTGCACAGATGAATTCATGTGCTGATTCAGTATTCTCTCCTTTCTGTATTAAAGAGAGCTTGGAATATAATACTAATGCTGCGTGTTTACTGTATTTAAAAAAAAGCTTGAAAAGTCAAACATATTGTGCAATGAGGTTTTTAACAGTAGTTTGTAACGTCTGGCCATAACAATTGGGCAGGTGATTTAGATTATATAATATAATAACTATAATATGGTTTAATTGAAATAATTGATATTACGTGGGGATATAGATAGTGGCTTTGTCCAAATCTCCCACTATTCACTATATGGTGGACTATAGTGAGCTCGCCTCATATGGTGTAATTATGGAAGCTGTGTCTGCCACAAAATAAAAAAAAAAGTAATTGCAACTTTTTTTTCTCTGCAGTTGCTAGTTTGCATCTCTGCAATTGAAGAGAAATAACTATAATAAAATAGATAAGAGATAAGTCACAATTATCTTTTAAATAGTTTTATTTGACAAATTACATCAGGGTTGATATTAATTCCAGTTCACACAAGGAATGGATGGTAAAGTGCTCTGTCACAACCCTGCAAACTATGGAAAGTGTAGCCAAGTATTCAATACTTCCAGAAAATCTGCCTACTCAGTATGAACATAATCTCACTGTAAAAATGAATATGCTTTATCTGAATCAAAAATTGTGGCAATATATTACAAGCAATATTATTAATTAAATTTAACAAATTAGAATTGAGTAATAATTATTAAAATTAATTCCTTAAAAGTTAACCATTTAAAATAAGTAAAACTTAAAAAACAACAACAAAAAAAAAACATACAAGTCACCATTATGGTGATTGGTGTTAATATATAATAAATAATATTTAATATAAATAGTTCTTAATTAATCTTTGACGCTCTTTCTGTTAGTCAGTATATTTTTGTTAAATTTTTGGGTGTAAACTTTACTCATTTTAAATGGTTAACTTTTAAGGAATTAATTTGATTAATTATTACTCAATTCTAATTTGTTAAATTTAATTAATAATATTGCTTGTAATCTGTTGCCACAATTTTATTGATTAGACAAAGTGTATTCATTTTTACAGTGAAAAGTATCTGAAGTATAGTTGTATGACATACTGAAAATAATCAAATGTGTATAGTTTCTGGCTCATATTGTTGTGTTTGATTAAGCGTTATTCTGAAACCAAAGCCCTGTGAATAATAAATGAATGCAACTATAGATTCACAACTAAGGAATTAAACACACTGGTATGTCCCAGAATGACCAATTACACATTAACCAAACCTAAGCTTATTCCAATTTATTCACCAGATGCTCACATTATAATTGTAGTCTAAACAATCTGATTTGAGCTTGTTAGCAAACTAATTCATCCATTACAATGTACTAGAGCGACAGACACCGCATCCACATGCTCGGCTTTGAATAGTCCGTTCATTACGAAGTTGTGCGGCACTGTTGAACTGCATTGTGTGCTTGCTCCAGTCTATGCAAACACAGATACTTCAAAATGGAGCAGTCAAGAATTGAAGTACAAGCTCATCATGCAAGACCAAATATCCTGTGTCTGTAAGAAGAACGAGCTGACAGAGACTCACCTTTGACCCATAAACAGGAAAAGCATAGTCGCCGTATGCTTTTAGCATATGCACTTAACAAATCCTCAGATACCACTCAGTTTAAAGGTTCTTGTTATTTTCAAAGCCTTCCTCTTGTGCATGTTCAACTGGTCAGATGTTATCCTGTAGTACTTTTTCTATTTATTATTTGTATTGAGCATTTGTATTGACACTGCAGACATCAGGGCTGCTTTCAGCTATTTAATTTGTTAGATAATTAGATACCAAATTGCTGAAATTCTACTTCTATTTGATCTATTAGCTGATAAGAAATACTCAGCCACATTAAAATCAATATGACATTGCAATTGTAAGATAACTCAATTTACTTCTGTTACATGATGTACTGTACCATTCAAAGATCAGTACGATATGGCCAATGTTGCCTGAAACATATTCACCTACTGTAGAGTTATGTTAAGGGATACTTCACCCCTGGAAAGATTTAAAATTTGAAGTTATTCATAATGGGTCAATTGTACAAGAAATGTAAAAGTATTTTTGAATTTGGAGCTTTCTAGACTTAAGAAAAGCCAGAAAATGTATTTTTGGCTTATGTGGATGAAAGACAACAACTCCCAGAATGCACTTGCTTCACTGCCCTAGGAGGCCACGCCTGACCGGTAACAGAGCGCAGTAGTTAAACAACAAGTCTAGGCTACTAGTGAGTCTCCGTGATGAGTCTGCCTGAAAATGTGTTTCGAGTATCGCCCAGAATATCCGGCATTCGGCTTTTGCGTTCTACAGTCGCCATTCATCATGTTTACTGTGGCGAGCGGACGTGCTGAGGCCGCGGGAGAACGACTCGAGGCCGGTGGCGTGATTACCGATGAGTCAACACCCGTGAGATACACCGGTCTCGTATTCTCACAAAGGGGCGGGAATTTTCTTAGCAATTTTAAAATGCACATCAACCGATCACTTGTTTAGCGTTCATGGAAACACTACATTCAGATTCACCAATCGGGATTAATTCAGTTAGACTGAAACAAAAGGTGTGCATGTAAACAATGAATGGCAACTGCAGAAAGCAAACGCTGTCAATGTCTGGGATTCAGAACAACAGCCTGCTAGCTTATCTTCCAAAAAAGATGGCCGACACTATGTGTTCATTCAGTGAGTGAGATCACACCCTCAATGGGTGGGTTGAGAATAGGGGTGTCACGATTCTCCAAATCTCTCTATTTTCGATTTAGTTTTCCAATTCTAAGATCACGATTCGATTCTCGATTAAAAAATAATTAAAGCGCAGATTGCTATGCAATTTTTAGACTACACGTTTATACATTATGCAATATAAATTTGTTCACAATGTACACTACGCCATTGCCAAATTTAAAATATAACAAAAACAAGTAACATCATTAATGTAACAATAACTTTATTAAGTCAGAAGATGTGTGATCTTTTTAGAAGATGATCTGTAGTCAAGGCCACTAAATGTGCACTTCTCAGACCTTCAATAACTTTCTCCTTTACATTGTTGTACAATGAGGGTATCACCGTAGTTGTAAAATGCGTTCTACTTGGGATTTCGTAGCGCGGTTCTAGCACGCTAATTAAATGCCTAAATCCGGAGTTTTCCACCACAGAATAAGGTCGCATATCTGCAGCGAATGAATACTCCTAAGGCGCTTGTAATTGCTTTTGCACAAGTTGAGTTACTTGGAAGTTTAATTCCAAATGAAGACGGGAGAGTAGTTTGTACAGTTGTTGGTTTGACCAACAAATCTATATTTTTGTGCTGTCTGCGGAGATGCGCAGCCATGTTAGTCATGTTGCCAGTTGACGAATATGGTACACGCACATAGCAGAGCTTGCAAACTGTGGCTTTTTGTCGACAACGCGAACGTTGTCAACAACATACCGCACTGCAAATCCAAAATACCTCCACACCGGCGAATTCAGAGAAGCAGGAGGGTTTTCAAGTTCCATTGATGGGTCTTCGGTATCTGCAGTTGCCATGATGTGTCAGTTAGAGGACTCGCAGCCTTTCAACAGGTGTTTTGTTTTCCGCACCGTGATGAGTCGTTCATCATGAATGAGTCATTCATCATAAACGATCTGTTCATTGCCTCTGTCATCTCGACAAATGAACAAAAGACTCTGGAAGGTAAGGTAATTATTTGTTCCCTGTAAATTATTTTTCACTGCATTCATTATGTTCATCTTCTTAATGTTCGGGGAATTTGCATGTTAATAGAGTAACATTTAAATCCCCTGAAATGACTAGAAAAAAACTTTAGTTAATTTTGTTGAACGAGATTGAACAATAGAGTCAGTACAACGATCCGAACTTTCCATCACGGACGCGACATGGGGCGTGGCAGTATCTGACGATACCATTTTTCATTTCGATTTCGATACCATTGAATTAATTTCTGATCGATTGTGACACCCCTAGTTGAGAACATGCGGGACAGACCCTACTACTGACTGTAGTCTTTAGCCTCTGGACAAAAAAGTCCTCCAATGACGCAAAATGATGGTTTTTGGATTTGTCTGGATATTTTCCAGACAAAAAATGCACAAATCTCTCGTCTCAGGGGGATATGAGGGTGGAAAGCATGGCAATTTGAAAATACTACAGGTTTCTATACAAAGCTTAATGCTAAATCCTGAAGTATCCCTTTAAGCTAGGAATTGAGAGAAAATGTATATATATATATAATGTATATATATTAGGGATGGGCATTTTTCTAAAATATTGCATTCGAATATTCGGGCTCATAAAAATCGAATATTCGAATATTCGTTTATTTAAATTATGTTTAACGAAAAAGACGTTATTTTAAGTTTTTTTTACGTTTTTGTCACCATTTCTGGACAAGCTTACAATTAGGCAATACACAACAAGCTTACAATAGTAATTAAAGTTTTCTTTTAGTTGAAAACATTAAACAGTAGGCCTATGAGTAAACAAAATATATATATAAAAAAGCATTATTAAAAGCATGCTCAAGCAGCGCGAGCGGAAAAAAACCCCTAATAAAGCAGATTGCGTCAGATATCGTAGGCTACAGAACGTACACCTATACACACGAGTCAGCAAATGACTGATTATCGTGTTTATATTGTTTTACGTTTATGTTGAGAAAACAATAATATCTACCGTTACATTCAGGGGCGTCGCCGGACGCCAGCACTTTATATGCTTGAGTGAGAAAAGATGCCGCGCTGACAGACGTTTCAGAGCACTTTGCATTTTCTGGTTTTAAACCGGTCTCCCCCAACGAAACTTAAAATAAGTGTGTCTCAAAATCATTTTGCTATTAGATAAGTTAACATCTTTGATCACGCGGGGTCCAGCTGCGCTTACCTGCAGTTGTGATGCAATGATGGACAGCTGTCTTTCCTCACTCGGCTGTTTGGATTTCATGTGATTTCTCATGGTGATGATATCATAACTCAGATTAATTAGTTAATTTGATCAAAAGTCATTCCGTTTAGTAAGATCCTTTTCAAGTAATGTTTATTCCCAACTTCGCAAGGCAGACGACACCATTATGTGATCAAATACAGACAACTTGTTAACACACTCCACAGCGCCATCCAGAGCATTTAATTGTAACTGCGAGTTAGTTCTTTAGGATTTATCATGGACTCACTGCATTTACGGCCAGCAAAGCAACGTATTCAAAATTCGAATAGTATTTTATTTTTCGAATAATAATTACATATCGAATATTCAAAAATTTGAATATTTGATACACATCCCTAATATATATATATATATATATATATATTATATATATATATATATATATATATATATATATATATATATATATATATATATATATAATTATATATATATATATAACACCTTTAAAAAGCTATCTTTTTTTTGTTAACAGCCTAAATCTGAAAATAATTTCAAAAGCAAGGGTAACGTCCTTCACTTTCAGAGCTACTGCCGTCCGCCGCCACATGCTGTGAAGCCCTCAACAGACCACGAGAAATGTTTTGAAAAATAGTGCCAAAAAGCATTCTGTTTCCCTCTACCATTGGAACAGACATGAATTATGTGGGAAAAATAAATAACGTCTGCACAATGCCAACTCAGGGCAACATGAGAGAATGATAGTGCTTCAAAGCCATTGGAATATACAGTATTAACAACACTTCTATTACAGGCCATGTTACATGAAGCATTACCGCCGTTGACTTTTGAGATTTGATAACATCCATCACAGAAGATTCAGAGAAATAAAAACGCATTGCATGAACATTCATAGAAGCGCATAGTCAGGGGGCCAGCGCTTTACCCCTGAGTGTGTCTGCCACTCCTTTAATCAAAGCTGACTTTTTTACGCCACCTAGGGGATCTAGGGAATCAAAATGTCATTATTCTGCAGGGATATGCTCAATGAACCTTGCTGACCTGTTGCGCTGTTAAAGTAGACAGTATTCAGACAAGGCTTTAAAAAAGAAAATTCTCAGACAGTAGATGACTTTGAGTTTGCAAATGCACTCAATAGGTATTATAAGACATAATCTGTTTCTGAGGCAAGGAGACGGCATTTAAGACATTGGCTCTATACGTTCATCACACCTTGTGACTCTCAGTCTGGATTCCTTCACATCAGACCCTTTCATACAGTATAATCGCAAAAAATGTGTCATCAATACAAAAGGCTGAGTGAGAAATTTAGCTTATGACTCAAAGGAGTTATGAAACAGAAGAATTGGAGGTCAGATTCTCGACCTCCAGACGTTTGCTAAGGTTCTGCTGAATAGATTCAAAGGTCTTCAAAGTGACTTCTGGGTTGTTCAGTCTACTTGTCTCCGCTAAGGGCTTCTGAGCACAGGCTGTCTGCGGCAGAAAAGGCTGTCTGGAAAAGTGAATGACACTGGCCTCGGCTTTGCATCTCAGAGTCTGTCTGTGCATGCTGTTTAGAAACATCTGATAACAAGCATGAAGTCTGCTGAAATGTGTGTCTGGAAAGGAAAGATTGAGGGAATGTGAGCAGAAGGAAACATGAGGTTGTATAATATCATTCCTGAATAAAAAAGTTTGAGGGCGCCAAACCTCTGCCAGCGAGTCCCTTTTCAGGGTAATTAATTGTCATAAACATTTTACACGCTTCATTGCAGCCAGTAGATCTAAAGAGAACAGCAATGTGACAAAGTTCATATGAGGTCTACAATAGCGATGAATTAATAGATTTTTAGTCGATTTAAAAAAAATTATTAAAAATGAAAATGATCGGTAAGCATGGATTTGATTTAAAGGGGTAATGAACTGGCTTTTTAAATTTTATTATATTGTTGTCTGAGGTCAATTTATGACGTTTGCTTGGTTTTTGCATTTAAAAACATCAAAATGAATAAGTAATAGGCTATTTTGTACCCAAGTTGTGAGCCTACCTGAAAAACGGTCGGTTTTTATGGGCGTGTCGCACTGAAGGCTTGGAAATAAACACCCACTGCTGTGAGTGGATAACAGTTTTGCATATTATAATGAGTTTAACTCACCTGTCACTCAACGGTCCTTCTGTCACAAATACTCCTTTTGTCACAAATGTTGCATTTTGCCCAGATTTGCTATTTTTAGAAAAGTGAAGCCACACTTTGGACCGTATACGTAAGCTACTCATGTTCGACTGCGTACCAGTTATGCCAACACTTCCAGTAACGCTTCTTCGTTGGTGTTGTTCAGCAGTTTCTTCTTCCGGTCGACCGAATGTTGAGATATCGAAACTAGGAAACGAAATTTTAACTTTCTAAACTATTTGGGAAAACGTAAAGTTAGTCCCGGTTCTACTCGAGCATTCGATTCATACCCAACCCTTACCAGACAGTGAATCCATTTTAAAGAGCACCTATCATGGATTTTTGAAAAGGACTGTTCATGTAGTGTGGAATATAGCTCTAAGGGAATGAAAACATCCTGCAAAGATTTATATCTAAAAGTGCACCGTATATAAAGTTATTGTCTTTCAAAAGTGAGAGTCGACTCACCTGTCGGTGCACGTGGGGGAACACGTCCAATGTTGTCAAATGGCAACCGGATTCGCCCATACATGTTCGACCCATAGTCCGTGTGTTGTACAATTCCTGTCAGATCCAATATAGACGGCACGGCACGTCTCTTTACTCTTAATCGGTCTGCAAATCCAGTTTTGTTTACAAAACAATCCTCAGTGAAATGAAGCGACAGTCGACGATGTTTTATCCTCATCAGCTGGAACGTCATTAAAAATAAAGTTTATCCATGCAGTCCTATTGGAATCCACAGGAAGCTTATGCAGCGAATGTCTTCCACAACCAGGCACTGCACAATATTCTGCTCGATCCCGTTTGTCATCACGAGGTAGGCATGTATGTTATGCTACTTAGCTATGCGTGTAATGCGTGAATCGGTGGGCGGGGCTAAACCGGCCGTGTTGAAGCAGGCGTTGATCTTCTTCTGCAGGGGTGGTGTTTTAACCCCGTTGACGTCATAGTTTCCCACTTTTAAAAACGAGTCGTTTGTTGAGGCTGGAGTCAATAAAAGCTTTTATTGGACTAACTTACAGGATATTCTTATAATATGATGACCTCTTAGATGTCAAAAGCTCAAGGAAAATTTGATTTCTCAGTTCATCACCCCTTTAATGTTTAAAGATTGTAAGTCTTTCATCAGAACCTGGATCCATTTAAAAGATCCATTTTCACCTGGATCAATTTACAGACTTGTTTTTGAACACAGTAGATAGTTTCTGCATTATCTGATCTAACTAAAATCTAGTGGCTGGTTTGTTGAGGGATTGAGATGCTAGAAACCAGCTAGGATGTTCCAAAATCGTTTCAAACCAAACTCAACTCACAAGTATTACCATACCAGCTATGCATAGTTGCATTTTGTGCACTATATTACAAGTAAATATTAAACTAGCTTCTTACAGGCCTTGACTAGACAGTAGGGTTGGGTATCGTTGAATTTGAACGATTCTGATTCCAATTCCTTGTTTTCGATTCCGGTTCCTAACGATTTTCGATTCCGATTCTTTTAAGAGGCAGGGTCAAAAAAGTTTAGCTAACCTTGCTAACCAACGGTCCTTCTTTCACAAATACTCCTTTTGTCACAAATGTTGCATTTTGCCGAGATTTCGTTATTTTTAGAAAAGTGAAGCCACACTTTGGACCGCAGACGTAAGCTACTCATGTTCGACTCTGTGCGGTTATGCCAACACTTCCAGTAGACGCTTCTTCGTTGGTGTTGTTCAGCAGTTTCTTCTTCCGGTTCGACCGAGTGTGAATATCGAAACTAGGAAACGAAATTTTAACTTTTGAACGATTTCGGGAAAACGAAAAGTTAGTCCCGGTTCCAATCGATACTTCGATTCTCGATACCCAACCCTACCAGACAGTGAATCCATTTTAAAGAGCACCTATCATGGATTTTTGAAAAGGACTGTTCATGTAGTGTGGAATATAGCTCTAAGGGAATGAAAACATCCTGCAAAGATTTATATCTGAAAGTGCACCGTATATAAAGTTATTGTCTTTCAAAAGTGAGAGTCGACTCTGAGTCTATGAAATTAATTGTTTTTGAAACGAGTCAATAGCTGTTTTGTCGTGACGTAGATACAGAACATTAGCTCATTGGCCGTTCCCAACAACTGTTTTAATTACTAATCATTCGCAAGCCGGTTGTTTCCCGAAGGAGGGCTCAGTATCCAGTGTATATGGATCAGGTTCGTCCTCCTCCGAATCACAATCTGTAAGTATTATGAATAATGTTTGCTGTAGCATACACAATATAGTTATATTGTGTTGTCTGTGTTGTGTACACTCCGCGGCAGCTTCTAAGCGGGGTAAAGTTAGTTTTGTTTTTGATATTCACCAGACATTCATTTGAAAAAATGGCAATTACCTCCTAACCGACTTAGCCAAATATGACTTCGCTCTATATAATAACCACTGCCCTCTCTAAAGCCGCCGCAATCCGAGTTTCGCCGGGAAAGCTCGCTCTTGACGGAGACACGAGTAAGGGACCGTGTGGAAAGTGTACTTTTTCTGACACGTTTGTTCAAACACTATATACAATTTCCAACACTTGACAAGCTATAATCCTGGTTATGAGCTTTCCATTGCCGACAATCTCTGCCTACGGTTTACCAATAACAACTGACTGGGTCATTTGACCAATCGCCGCAGATTCAATCACTCAAAAGAGGTGTTTGGGAAAATGAATCGTCGAAACGAATCATTTGGGAGTCGTTGAGCAAATCAGTTAAAAATAAATGCATATTTTAAGACAAATAAAGTGTTTTTTATCCTTGCATGTGCGTTAAACTGTTTTTGAGAACTCTTAAAACAAAAATAGGAACATTTCAAATGCTATGATAGGGGCTCTTTAAATGGTTAGTTCACCCAAAAATGAAAATTTTGCACGTTCAATTAAGATTTCGACATCGGACAAGCATGCGTCGTGAAAATCTCTTGAACTCTCGTCTCAGGCCTACAAGGAAGAAAAGGAATAGTCGAATAAAGTCGTTTTTTTTTCCGCACAAAAGTATTCTCATTGCTTGATAAACTTATCGTTGAGCCACTGTAGTCACATGGAATATTTAAACATTTTCTTCCGTCAATCATTTTCCGTTGAGTTTCGATCCTTTAGGCAGTCTATGGAGGAGTGATCCACCTCTCAAATTTAATGAAAATTATCTTAATTTGTGTTTCCGAAGATAAACGAAGGTCTTACGGGGTTGGTACAGCATGGGGGTGAGTAATTAATGACTTAATTTTCATTTTTGGGTGATCTAACCCTTTAATGTAGAACTAGCTGCTAATGCTCAACCTAATAAAATAACCCCGCACCTCGTCTGGGAAGTCAAACAATCTTTTGGATAAATTGTTCATAATCTGTTAATCTTTTATTGTATTTTTGGGCTTCATTGACACTTTTAATTGACAGGACAGTGGAGAAAGGGCAGGAAATAAAAAGGGGATCAGGAAATGACAAGCCATACTTGCGTGAACTTGCGTCACCCACATAAGCACCACAGCTCATGTCAGACCACTATTGCTGGCCACAAGAGCTTTCTTATTCCATGTTGTTGAATAACATGTCATGACAAAGACCTCATGAGATCAAAATTATGCTTGCTATGTGTATTCCAAGTTTGTATGTTAGCTGTTCTCAGCCATTATTATTATTATTATAATATTATTATTTATTTAAATAACTTATTATGGAAATAATATACTGTAAAATAATATACTTAAATGCAAACTCAATGTAATGTATACAGATGCTTATATTGCATGTTATTTGCAAATACATTAACTAATTCCTTTTATTTCAATTTAAACTATACAATGAGCTTAAGAATGGTTATGAAGCAGGACTTAAGTATCATTAAATGCAATTCATGATTTCCATTACACAAGAGTGTAACTTATGATTAAAACTCTGCTTTCGCCAAGATACACACACACTGTATACCCTACAAGTACACAAGTTAAGCACACTTCTTTTCACAAGGTATGCTAGTGCATCCTCCAACAGAATGACAAATCAAATAAATATATACATTTAATTGGACTTAAATATGTTAATATGCACTGTGCAGCATTATCAGTGTGTCAGTGATACGATCGGGTTTTACCTTTCCCTGTTTTGTCATGGGATTCTTATTTTGATCTGTAATTCCTGTGTTTTACTTCCAGTGTTTGCCTCATTTCCTCAGTCCAGCCCTTGCTATCTTGTGTACTTAAACCCCAGTGTTTGTATGTGTTATCCCTTTTGGACGTTTACATGTGTTTGTTTCAGTTCTGTGTCTGGAATATTCTGTTACTGCCTGGATTTATTCCAGTTCCACTTGGATACAATGCTTCCTTATTTTCTAGCTGTTATAGTCAGTAATTAATCATGCATTTGGTTAACGATTCAGCATGCTACGTAGGAGCAGAAGTGGTCGCTAAATCTTTGGGCCGAGTTCTAAAGCTGTTTAACCTTCAGCAAGATTACGGTGAATGGATTCCTGAATGATTGGCACAAGGCTGTATTGTAGCAGTTTCCGTGGTAGTTGCCTTCAATAGAAAATATCTGACCCGGTTATCTTTCCTGTAGTCACGACAACTGGCTTTTCAGTGGCCGCATTGCCAACCGTTCCCTGTCAGGACACAGCACAACAGTGGCACGTAAAGGCACTTATCCAACATTATCACTCATTTAGCCTCCTGCTTTTCTACCTTTTTACTAGGAGCGCTGTTGCCCCTGACTGAAAATTTTAGGGAGCGCAAACAGAACATTTAGGGGCACACCTTAAATCAGCTTGCAATGCAATTATTCAAATTTCCCCCAAAATAACTGTAATACTGGCAAATTCTTTAATAATAAATAGACTTAACATTATGATATGCTGTTTTATTTTTAACTTCACAGGGCTCCAGACTCAAATTTGAGGGCAGCACCACCTCAAATGAGAACTCACACCGAGTTCTACAAAAAAATAATAATAATAAAAAAATAAAAATCTGGTAGCACTGGGGCTGACAATAAATCACTAAGCTTAATTTAGAGTGTAGATTAAATTAACTTATTATTTATAATGACTTAATATTATTTTTTTTAAGTAGTGAAAACATGTATATTGAGTAAAATGTATTTATTTATTTATTTATTTATTTATTTTTGTTAAATAAGTGTTTAAATAAGAGTTTTCCAACATCTTAAAATTTTTCGTTTTAGCACAATCTTTAAAGGATGAACAAAAAATGTGTTGGTCATCACATAAAAAATACAAAACAATAAAACATTTATATATGATATTATAGTTTTGAAGTGCTGGGAACAGATGTGTAGGCTAGTAAGCGTTTGACTATTTCTGTCACATTATCATATTTATGGTATGAGTTAAGTTACTACATTAGCCTAAATCCATGGTAAATGTTGCTGATTTGTGGATTGAAAGCCTTCTAGTGTTTCTCCTGGTTTCCACGTCAGCGCTGTTTGATATCTATGGTTTATAACAGAACTCTGCGCCGAATCTGAGTGTTTCTCACTGGATCTCGTAGTGATGATGTTATTAATTCTGACGCGAATTCAATGGATTTCTTCACTGGATCTCCTGGTAAGTGTCACGTGAGCGAGATCGGCCCACGACTGGCAAGTTCGGGGCTTTATTTTTACTGTCAGCGGTTCAGGGCGCTGCTGCTGCTGCCATAGATACATAAGAAAAGACAGCCCGATCTCATGAAAGTTAGTATCTATGCCACGAATGTCATTTCTCATGTGGCATTTATACGCGAAAAACAGTTTTTGCGTGTATATGGCACGCGATTTCGCGTACATATGATACGCACTTTTTGCCGTATAATATGCACAAACTCCCCACCCCCTCCCCTAAACCTAACCCAGGGTTTTTTAGTGCGTACCATATACACGCAAAAACCATTTTTGGCGTATAAATGCCACGAGAAATGACACTCGTGGTATAGATACGCATCTTCATGAGACTGTTGGAAAAGATCTGCTCTGCTCTGTCTATTATTGGTCCAAACTAATAAACGCTTCCGAAGAAGCATATATGAGTAGTGTATTTCGTTCCACATTCATTTTGTTGCATTCGCTGCTCAGGTAAGGACTGACGTAGTTCGATGGATTGCTTATTGCTCAGACGGACATCACAGGTTGTGATATTTATCTCCGTCTTCTTCCCATCGCGCGCTATGGAAGGTATGCGCGTGACGTCACCTCCGGCCGGAGTGCTGCAGTTTCTCACAGTGAGTGGCAAAAAGACTGAGCGGCTGTATACGTGTTCAGCGTGAATGCCGCGAAAAACAAACACAACACATATAAAGTGGGAAAGAGCTTTGTGATTGACTGTACAACTAGATTTTACAAAAAATCGGAGGAATTTTTTTACAGACTGCGATAGAAAGAGGAGCAAATGGATCGCTGTAATTCACAGAAACAACTGGACTCCAGTCAGCGAAAGGTGGATTTGCAGTTTTTATTTGTGTCAATATGCTGAATTTAGCTGTAAAACCATACCCATATATTTTGTATTGTTCTATATATATATATATATATATATATATATATATATGCCTGTATATAATATATAATATCATCAATTAAATATGTATCATTCCATATTCTGCATTATTGGATTTATTTTTGTTTTGTTTTAATAAACACTGACTAAAAAAAAGTTTTAGGGCTGGACGATATGATATACACTCACCGGCCACTTTATTAGGTACCCCATGCTAGTAACGGGTTGGACCCCCTTTTGCCTTCAGAACGGCCTCAATTCTTCGTGGCATGATTCAACAAGGTGCTGGAAGCATTCCTCAGGGAGTTTGGTCCATATTGACATGATGGCATCACACAGTTGCCGCAGATTTGTCGGCTGCACATCCATGATGCGAATCTTGCGTTCCACCACATCCCAAAGATGCTCTATTGAATTGAGATCTGGTGACTGTGGAGGCCATTTGAGTACAGCGAACTCATTGTCATGTTCAAGAAACCAGTCTGAGATGATTCCAGCTTTATGACATGGCGCATTATCCTGCTGAAAGTAGCCATCAGAAGTTGGGTACATTGTGGTCATAAAGGGATGGACATGGTCCGCAACAATACTCAGGTAGGCTGTGGCGTTGCAACGATGCTCAATTGGTACCAAGGGGCCCAAAGAGTGCCAAGAAAATATTACCCACACCATGACACCACCACCACCAGCCTGAACCGTTGATACAAGGCAGGATGGATCCATGCTTTCATGTTGTAGACGCCAAATTCTGACCCTACCATCCGAATGTCGCAGCAGAAATCGAGACTCATCAGACCAGGCAACGTTTTTCCAATCTTCTATTGTCTAATTTCGATGAGCTTGTGCAAATTGTAGCCTCAGTTTCCTGTTCTTAGCTGAAAGGAGTGGCACCCGGTGTGGTCTTCTGCTGCTGTAGCCCATCTGCCTCAAAGTTCCGACGTACTGTGCGTTCAGAGATGCTCTTCTGCCCACCTTGGTTGTAACGGGTGGTTATTTGAGTCACTGTTGCCCTTCTATCAGCTCGAACCAGTCTGGCCATTCTCCTCTGACCTCTGGCATCAACAAGGCATTTCCGCCCACAGAACTGCCGCTCACTGGATGTTTTTCTTTTCGGACCATTCTCTGTAAACCCTCAGAGATGGTTGTGCGTGAAAATCCCAGTAGATTAGCAGTTTCTGAAATACTCAGACGAGCCCTTCTGGCACCAACAATCATGCCACGTTCAAAGTCACTCAAATCACCTTTCTTCCCCATACTGATGCTCGGTTTGAACTGCAGGAGATTGTCTTGACCATGTCTACATGCCTAAATGCACTGAGTTGCCGCCATGTGATTGGCTGCTTAGAAATTAAGTGTTAACGAGCAGTTGGACAGGTGTACCTAATAAAGTGGCCGGTGAGTGTATATGGGCTATATATAACACTGATATAAGTAATCACCCAGATTTAAACCTATATTGTATTTATATAAAACGTTCACAGGCAAATTGCTTTATGTTTTGGTCTATATTGCTTCTATTTCCCCGGTGTCGAAATCAGGCAAACATAAATGTCAGGCAACACGATTCCTGGCTGCATGTCAATAATATCCATGGATCACGATCTTTAGTAAGTTGTAAGGAACACTATATTGAGTCCAACATTTAATTTAAATTGATAAAATTGTTCGTTTTAGTCGTATTTTCGCAGTTTCCCCTATTAAATCCAGTCACGCAGCAGATCTTTTGCCACTCGGTCAGGCTGAGAGGGGTTGTTCCGGCGGGAAAGTCACGTGAATGCATTCCCTCTATTCTTGTCACGGATTAATTGAACGCGCCCCTTGTTCCATGCTTAACCATGCGTGTAACGTGTGGCAAATTTACTGGTCGCACATGTGCGACTGGATGTAATTCAATCGCACACTCTCAAATTTTGTTCGCAAAATGCAACCATTGGTCGCAGTCTGGAGCCCTGCTATGATTTTGTGTGTAGAGCAGTCTGAATCTAACCAGTGGTGGAAAAGAGTACTGACAAATTGTACTTAAGTAAAAAGTATTGCTACTTAAGTAATAACTTACTTGAGTACAAGTAGAAGTACTGAAATATAATATGACTCAAGTAAGAGTAAATAAGTAGTTTGCTTAAAACTACTCAAGTAACTATGTTACAAAGTACTTTAGTATTTTCTATTTTTCCCAAAATGGGGAGATGATAGCGAAATGGAGCGCTAAACACCATCATGTCATCTGTTTCATTCATACTGAAGGCCCAGGGCCAGTACTGATGTATGAAGTATTAAACTTCTGCCTTATATGGATATAATAACATGCAAATAGTGATGTTTTGACTTATGAAACATGAAGACAAACACATTATAGCTATAATATATCTTTGTTTATCGAACTATCAGGTATTTTCGGAAAAGAATTGATGTATGTCTTTAAAGGGATTGCTCACCCAAAAATGAAAATTAGCCCATGATTTACTCTCCCTCAAGTCATCCTAGAAGATATGACTTTCTGCTTTCAGTCAAATATGAGTTATACTAAAAAATGGCCTGGCTCTTCCAAACTTTATAATGGCAGTGAATGACTGGAGAAGATTTGAAGCCCAAAAAAGTGCATCCATCCACGATAAAAGTGCTTACTATATATGAGAGCCTAAGTCCTGCCCCTCCGCTTCTGGCTCATGGGACCTTATTCGGAAAAAATATGAATGCGCGAGAGACAACTTATCTTTATTCCGTCTGAACTGTGCCCTGAATTACACATATGTTTGTGAATTTAAAAGATAATTCTGAAAGTCAGAAGCGTCGCAGTTTGTCATAAAACAGAAGAGTAACATTTAAGTTTTATGTGAAGATCGCTACAATGAACTACATCTCCCGGAAGTGAAACAACGAGCGAGATCCACTGCTTGTATGTGTGCAGTCTGGTACAAAACACTCAGGCATGACGGCGTAACGTTAAAATTATAACGTAAGACTATAGAAACAATGACAGACGTTAGCCTCGGTAAAGTTAGCTTCATTCATTGAGAAGATGTGCGCCTTTGGGGTTTGTAGTCTTTGTAATTACGTATTTTCACAGTCTTATACCTCAACAGGTTTACATCAAACTAAGACGTTCTTGACTTTAAAATGATTCTTTAATTGACAAACATCATATGTGTAACTCAGCACAGTTCAAACGAGATCAAAATATTTTGTTATCTCTCGCCATTGACTACCATACAATATTTTTCCGAAATACCATGGTGGTTCGAACCGAAGGGAAGGGATCTAGGCTCTCTCTGAGCTGACTAGCTTTCTCTGTTGTCAAGAGCAATTTGTTTATTACTAATTTTGAAAAGTAAGTCCAGGTAAGATCATTAGAATTTTTTGAATTATTTGAATCATTCATAGAAAGCAAAAAAAGGTTAATTAAGACTAAAGGTCCGATAAAAAAAAAAGTATGAAAAACAATAAAACAGTATGAATAAAAATTCCCAGTAAAAAAAAAAATAATAATAATAATAGAAAATTAAGTGGGGTATGGTTAACATGTTAAATTAAATTATCTTTTTTTTTGGTTGTAGCCTACCGAAAATGTGCTGGGAACCACTGTTGCTATGGGAACGAACTACACTTTTACATGCACTCTCATTGACAGATAAATCATGCGATCTTACTGCACAGTTTTTTCAGCTTTGTACAAAGTTTGCTTTGATCGTATATTAAGTTAACTGTATTGTTAAAACAGGGCAGAGCTTACCATTAATTCAGACTGTGTGAATGTATTTTAGACACTTACAGAACATTGATCTCGCTCACATCCATACCAATAACTGCGTCCATGTGTTATGAGCCAAGCTTTTTTATTCACTTCCACTGCTCAGTGCTCTGGTATTATCAATGGTATCACCCATGTCAGTAGTTGCCATAATTAAATATAAACAGAATACTTACATCCACTGAAATATTGAAGCGTTATTGAACGTATATTGAAGCGCGACTGATTCAAAACGTTCAAAACCGCGAGCGCCAGTGATTTAATGTCGAAGCGCGGTTTGAACGTCCGACCCAGCTGAACAGGAGGTTTTGATCGAGTTTTGCACCGAGCCAGACCTGTCTGTTATTGGCTGAAGGGCTTCAGATATGTCTGTTATTGGCTGAAGCGCAGGGCTCCACCGCAGTAGTTTTGAAAAGTGTACTGTCAAATGTCAGCTTGCCCTGTTGCTCCGTCGGCACCTTTGTCAAAGTACTTTGTACTTTTTATGAAATATAAATGTAAAGAAGTTGAATACTTTATTTTTATTTTACTCGAGTAAGAGTAAAAGTACCACAATTTAATTATACTAAGAAAGTAGAAAAAATGAAAAAATCTACTCAAGTACTGTAACGAAAGTATTTGTAATTAGTTACTTTCCACCACTGAATCTAACAGTGTTCATTTAATGTCCTACAGCTCCCAGGAGGAGATTAAAAGTAGACTCCGGAAGGCGAATGACTTGCGTTTCTTTATAGTTCTTGATAAAGTAAGAATCTCACAGTATTTGGAGGCTAAAATTTCATTCAGCGGAACTCAGACCTTGGTTCAATATAAATGTTTGTGAAGGCTTACAGGGGCGTTAAAATCCTGCAGGTCAACAAAATTCAAAAGTGACAAAAACAGGTCATTCAAAGCAGTGTATACGGTACAGTCACGGGCACCTAATTGCACCGGAAAAAAAAATTGTGTTTGCTCTGGAAAGAGCTTATTCTGTAGCTGTATAAAAAATATAGAGACTGTAATTGATTATTTTTCATCATTTGGACATGGATTTACTGAGCCTTTCCTTACAAAAGCATTGTGAAAGGTACACTAAAGTATTTACATTCTGTTCTGCAGTGGGTACTAAACTAAATATTTTAGGAAATTAGCAATTTATGGTGACTCTGATTCTGAGGGGCCTGACCAAATCTCCACTAGAAAACTGTCTGACATTTAAAGGCTCAATGAATTACAGTAATAACTTATGTGCATAGAATTTGCTATAGTATCTACAGTATATCCCTGTGACCTTGTAAAATCTAATGTTGTTCTTACAAAATTTTTTTTGTTAGCTTAATGTCCTGCAATTTGTTGAACAAACGTAAAATTTCGTAGTAATCTGTACTGTTTGCATGCCATGCCTTCGTTACTCAGAAAAACCTTGTAAACATAACTTGACTGGTTTGAGTTGAGTTAACTTGCCCCATTGCTGTTGTCATAATGTCATTAAATGGATTAAGTAAGATTATACTGTAAAAAATAAACCATAAATTTTACGGTAAAAAAACGGCAGCTGTGGTTGCCAGAACTTTACCATTAAAAATACGGTAGAAACGTTAATGGTTTTACAGACTTAACTTAAAATGTACAGTAATAAACCATATTTTATTTTCTGATAAAATGTGGATTTACCAACTTATTGATGTATTGATATATGTTTTAGACCATTGTAATACACTGACAACCAACAATCATCCCAACAGTGATGAGAGTTACATGAGCAATCACAAGCTCATTACAAGTGAATACTTGTATAAACGAATACTAATTGAAAGAAGCTGCACAATGTCATTCACACAAACATTAAGCACCATCATGGTAACACACATGAAATTTAAAAAATGCAATAAACATTAATTTAACATCATTAAATGTAACATAAAACCCTAATGCACATAACTGAAAAAAAAAACAATAAAACTATGAGGAACCATGTTATTTCAACAAAAACACATAAAATGTGAAGTGTCACACAGGGAATTGTGGAAATGTCAATTTACGGTTTTTCACTGTAAATTATACAATACTTTTTCACTTTCAAAAACTGTAAATTTAACGGTATTTTACTGTAAAATTATATCACAGTTATTTACCGTGTATAGTACGGAAACTTTCTGTTTACCAATTAACAGTTTTGCACTGTAGCATTTTTACAGTTTTTTACCGTTAAAATCACTGTTATTTTTTACAATTGATTTGTATACTTGATAACTTAATAACTTGATTACATTATGCGTTCTTAATGAAATTAAAGCAACTAGTTTGCATCATACAATTAAGTAAACTGAACTAATTGTTTTTTACAGTAAAAGACGCGCCGTGACACCGCAACATGTGATAAAAGGTCTCTTTTCCATGATAATCAGTTAAATGTTGGGTCAAAATGCAAAATATGAAAATGATAATCTCAGGTATTGACTGGGTGCTTTATTTATTGTTTATGTATTGTTATTTATTGTTAAAAGTGTCTAGTGTAAGTGTGGATTTCTGAAAGCAGTAATGGATAAGTCACCTCAGATCTTGAAAATACATTAATGGAAACAAGAACGTTCAAACTGTCAACTCAATGTGAACAAACAAGTGTATTTAGTTAGACATGCTCTTTCAGTCACTTAATAATGTTAAAATGGTGTAATAGGTGTAATATTTATAAATTTGTTGCGAAAGTCGTGCCCAAACGCTCTTCTGATTGGCTGTGATTTATGATCGATTTTGTCACGTCTGATGTGGGCTGAAAAATTGCTTAAGATAGGCAAAGTATTGCATGGTTTATTAAACAGAGTGAACTCGGGTAATCCAGTTAGACAAAACACAAATGAAATGGCATGCTTTGCACAAGCAATAGTGGACCCTGAAACAAATGCAAACAGGTGTTGCTCTAGTAACATAAAGAAAAACCATGACACCTAATGAAAAGCAGGAACATGGGAACAAAGGAAACAGGGAACAAAGATAAACATACTAAAAGACTTTGAAAAAAAATCAAACAGACTAATTGTGACAGCGACTTCAACATATTAAGTTAGTGTCATTAATTAGAGGTTTAAATAATAAATTATACTGTTCATTTATTTATTTAAAATACATGTATTTAAGTGTTCCTTTTCACAATTATTATTTAAAAAAAATAATTCACCATTTTAATTCCACATTTTGTCTTTCCTAATTGAATTGGTCCTAAAGGAATTTGAATTTTAGAAAGAACTATGAAAATGCTACCCATAATATTGTTCAAGAGTGGCCAAAAGTATGAGCATTAGCTTATATTATTAATTGGCAACATATTATAGGGTCCAATTCTCACTATGAACTATTTGGTTATGAGCATGCATGCTGGGATATTGGCCTTATTCCATATACATGACCATATTCTATACAGTATTAATCCTAAAACGTAACAACTAACTATTAGTAAGCAATAATTAGGTGTTTATTGATGCAAAAGTCATAGTTAATACTTAATTTTGAGAAATTGGACCCTAATAATTTTTTTTTCCTTTTCTTAGAAATTAGACTTGCTAAGTTCCTAAAAGCACAATATTCAGTATAAAGCATCACATAATTCAATCACATATTTCACCTTTTGGTAATACTTTTGATGGTAATGATGATTATCCTAAAGGCATCATGCAAATTATTATTTTTTTTTTATAATCGTTTCACTTTTTGGTAACACTTTCGA
Source organism: Hybognathus amarus (assembly GCA_030378365.1). Taxonomy (NCBI): domain Eukaryota; kingdom Metazoa; phylum Chordata; class Actinopteri; order Cypriniformes; family Leuciscidae; genus Hybognathus; species Hybognathus amarus. The sequence continues at coordinate 139,439 of JAQIUQ010007717.1, read as the reverse complement.
TGGTCCACAATTTTTGTTGGTCCACTTCAGAAATTGTACTAAGTGTGTAGCATTGCAGCCTCATGTCAATTACCAGTCTTTAGAGGAGTCCTGTTAGGTTAGGGTTAGGTTAAGTGGGTCATCGAAATAAAGTGTTTACCAAAAGTGGAAACAATTATGTTTACACTTTATTTTAAGGTGATGTAGTTCCATAGTACTTATTTGAGTAAGTACAGAGTAATTTTAATAACCTACATGTTCTTAGCATAGAGTTAGGGTTTGGTTTAGCGTTAGTTACTTTTTAATTATGCATAATGTACTGTTATAACTATATTTCACGTGTAGTAATCTGTAACAACATCCCCTTAAAATAAAGTGTCACTTTTGATTATGCTTTAAGAATGTAAAAACAATTAGAAATCCCTTGTTTGACTTAATTAGCACTTGTGAATAAAGTTGGGTTTTTAAGCTTCAATAGTTCCTAGAATCAATTAGTGTGTGATTGATTCTAACAGTGGAGAGATGTGGCACTGTTACCTGAGGAGCTCTTACACATTGCAGTCTTATATCTACTGTAATTGCACTCAGATACTCCTAAATAATCTTGATTAGACGTGATGGGGGGTGTAAGGGCCCCGCTATTGAACTCATTACGGAGTGGATCGAACAGGTAAGAGGAAAATTCTATTTAGGACTAAAGCTAATCAAGCAAATGCACAAAATTAAAACATGATTAAGATTTAGAAAAGAGAGAAAGACAGTTATGTGCATGAAAAATTTCTCCACTGTGAAAAATTGTTTAATGACAGATGAATGGAAAGCTTGAGAAGTTAAAATAGCATGCTTGGTAAATGACTCTAATGGTGGATCTAATGGTGATGATTTTGTGTATAGGCGTTAAGAGTTGATGTTTCAGTGTCAACATGGGTCCACTTTACAATTACAAATTCTAAACATCACCGAAATGTCATGAACAGAGAGTTCCCAAAAATGAAACTATAGTTGCATAGCAGAGCAATTTATTTGATTTTTTTCTGTCACGTACTAGATGGCGCAGGCTGATAGGTTCTTAACTCTGTCCTACTTGCAATCACATCATTCCCTATAGGTCACAGCTGATTGGTCCCTGCTGTATCAGTAGCCAATGAAGTTGAGCTTTTCTGTAGTTAAAAACATGCCTTCAGAAACCCTCCACCTTCCCCAGCTCCACCTGTATAAGATTAGGGATGTGCACGAATATTTGAATTTTCGAATATTCGATATGTAATTATTATTCGAAAAATAAAATACTATTCGAATTTTGAATACGTTGCTTTGCTGGCTGTAAATGCAGTGAGTCCATGATAAATCCTAAAGAACTAACTCGCAGTTATAATTAAATGCACTGGATGGCGCTGTGGAGTGTGTTAACAAGTTGTCTGTATTTGATCACATAATGTTGTCGTCTGCCTCACGAAGTTTGGAATTAACGTTACTTGAAAAGGATCTTACTAAACGGAATTACTTTTGATCAAATTAATTAATTAATCCGAGTTATGATATCATCACCATGAGAAATCACATGAAATCCAAACAGTCGAGTGAGGAAAGACAGCTGTTCATCACTGCATCACAACTGCAGGTAAGCGCAGCTGGACCCCGCCTGATCAAAGATGTTAACTTATCTAATAGCAAAATGATTTTGAGACACACTTCCTTTAAGTTTCGTTGGGGAGACCGGTTTAAGAACAGAAAATGCAAAGTGCTGTTAGAAACCCCGTTCTCTTTGTGTCTCTGAAATGTCTGTCAGCGCGGCGTCTTTCTCACTCGAGCATAAAGTGCTGCACGGCGCCCCTGCATGTAACGTTAGATATTATTGTTTTTCTCAACATAAACGTGAAACAGTATAAACACGATAATCAGTCATTTGCTGACTCGTGTGTATAGGTGTACGTTCTGTACGATATCTGACGCAATCTGCTTTATTAGGGTTTTTTTCCGCTCACGCTGCTTGAGCATGCTTTTAATAATGCTTATATATATATATATATATATATATATATATATATATATATATATATATATATATATATATATATATATATATATATATTTAATTACTATTGTAAGCTTGTTGTGTATTGCCTAATTTTAAGCTTGTCCAGAAATGGTGACAAAAACGTAAAAAAAAAACAAAAAAAACTATATCATTGTTATTGTGTTATTGTGGTGGCAAACAAAATGATACCAGTGAGTAAGAGACAAAGATATACCAATTGTCTTTGAGGTTTATTTTCTTGCAGTCACACAAGGCATGTTTCCATCGACACGTTTTTATCCGAATTAAGTGATATCGAATGAAAAATACCTTATGGAAACAGTAAAATTCGATGAATTTTCATGAATATCGACTCAAATGTCGTTCCCACACCACAGTCACCTCCGCTGTCGTCGGGCATTTACGTGCATCGGCATCATCATAGCAATGTTTATAGCATCGTTGTTTTCTTAGGTTAGTTTTGCTTGTTTTTACGTGGCTTGGTTGAATTCTAATGTATAATGTGGTCTGTTATTTCTGGTTAACAGACTGCGGCGCTGCTATAACACACCGTTGCCATGGACACAGTTCAGAGACAGAACAGACTATTTTCTTTAGCAGAAGCAATACTCGTTTTTAAATCAATAAACTCGTTTTTAAGTCAATATTTTGTGTCAAAATTATTTATTTATTTGTTTGATTTATATGTAATAAGCAGGATAATATATAGCGAAGGCGGTTGTTATAGCGAATACAACCCCTTCAGGCTAACAACCGCCTACATTATCCCATTCATATGTCGCCATCAGCTGGCACATAAGCATTTTTAGGCTACAACTTGTGAAATATTGATCATTTGTTGGTAGATGCCGATCCGTTTTGTCTAACAAAACTTTGTTCACAAAAGTTTGCTTGAATGTTGTTCGATTCAGTGCGAAAATTAATGGAAACACCTTAAAATGTCTCAAATCAATTCGATTTACCAATCTGATCGCAAAACACCATGTGACGTCATTACGTACAGGTTTTTATTCGCTTTTTTTAACCGAACTTCAGATAATTCGATTGAAAAGTGGATGGAAACATGGCTACAGAGTGGCTGCAGAGTGTGTGAGGGGAGGACATCCTTCCTCTTTATATTCTTAACTCTCAGAATGTTGTCTTTCTTGGCCAATAATGGTATTTCCAACCATATGCGTAACATTCTTGGACTTGTTCATCATATTTTATCCTTGAGTGGTGGCGCTCCTTTCACGTACCAACACTCTTTACCATTTCAAAGCAATTCCATTTTAGAAAATGGTTTGTGTGTACTCTTTTACTGTCCAATGATGGTCACACACATCTTAAAGATACAATTTCTTCCTCAATATCTTTATAATGTATAGTATCAAATAAAGATTTCCATTTCAGATAAAAGCTGTTCTTTTGAACTTTCTATTCATCAAAGCATCCTGAAATAAAAATGTAAAAAACTGTTTTCAACATGGATAATAATCATACATGTTTTTGAAGCATAAAATCGTCATATTAGAGTGATTTGTGAAGGATCATGTGACACTGAAGACTGGAGTAATAATGCTGAAAATTCAGCTTTTTTTCAGAGGAATAAATTACATTTTAATATATATTAACATAAAAAAGTCATTTTAAATTGTCATAATATTTCACAATATTACTGTGTTTTTTGTGTATTTTTTATCAAAAAATTGCAGCCTTGGTGAGCAGAAGAGACTTCTTTTAAAAACATAAAAATCTTACCGACCCTAAAATTTTGACTTTTTGTCTGATTTCATTGTACATTCAAAAAAAAAAAAAAGTTCTATGTATACTTCTATATCCAACAATAGCACTGCAAATGTTGCTTTAGCTCAATTATTTTTTAGACATTCAAGAGTATTTAGCAACAACAACCAAAAAAAAAAAAGCTATTGGCTCTTTTAACCAAGCAAGACTTTCATTCAGTCGACATTTTAAATCATTTTCATTTATTCTTTTAGTCAACATGGGCTCAAAGCATTGACTAGTCAATTATTTAAAAGCAGTGTTAATACTTTTGAAAGATGTTTTGCTCACCAAGACAGGCAAGGCTGCATTTATTTGATAAATGATAATATTATAATATAAAAAAAATGTGAAAAAAAAATTGAAAATTTGGGAAAATTTGGCATATTAAAATGATTTCCAAAGGATCATGTGACATTGAAGACTGGCGTAATGATGCTGAAAATTCAACTTTGCCGTCAGGGATAAATGACATTTTAAAATAGAAAACAGGTATTTTAAATTGTACTAGTATTAACTGTTTTTACACAGAGTTTAAATTCAGGTGCTCTCTCTTTAATTCTGTGAGAAATAAATTTGAAAGGCAAATGCAAACATTACCCAGCCAACCTTTGTTACTGATCTATGCGGTGCCTTAGGATGAAAACACAGAACGCAG
>JAQIUQ010007717.1:0-132500 GCA_030378365.1 Hybognathus amarus | reverse complement strand
TTTTTCTTGAAACCCTCTCAAACAACATGTGGGGATGTAGGGGTTGTTTGATAGATATTTTTTTGTTTAGGTTTTCTGACCCCAAGACTCAACTAATCTCTGCAATTCTCCATCTGTGATCCTTGAAGAGTCTTTGGACACTCAAACTTTCATCCTCACCGTCCATAAAGGCAAAATAGACACACGTCCTCTTCCTGGCAGAATCATAACATCTTTAGTTGATTATAACTTCTTAATTATTGCCCTGATGGTCAAAATGGGAATTTTCAATTCTTTAGCTATTTTCTTACATCCACTTTCTATTTTGTGAAGCTCAACAATCTTTTGATGCACATCAGAACCATGTTCTTTGGTTTTATTCATTGTGATGGATGATTCAGGGAATTTGGCCTTTGTGCTTCCTCATATTTAAACTCCTTGAAACAAGAAGTCATAGCTGGACAATTTCATGTTCCTAGTCACCCTGATGTGCTTAAAAAAATAAATATTAATGGGAATGTACTTCAGAGATATTTTTCTCATAAAGAATTCTAGGGGTGCCAATAATTATGGCCAGAGTGTTTGAGAAAAACACTTATTTCATAGTGTGATTTACCCCTACTTTCAATTCTTCTGCTTCAATGAAAGGTTAGAATTTTGCCAATTTTTTGAATGGAAGATCAAAAGGATAAACAATGCAGAATTATTTTTACAGCCAGTTTTCATCATATTTTCTAGGGGTGCCATTAATTTTGACCACAACTGTATATACACAAAATAATTATACACAGTGCACCCACATATATTATGCAAACACAAACTTTTATTTTGGATGCGATTAATCACGATTAATCGTTTGACAGCCCTAATTATTATTATCATCAATGTTGAACATTTTTTCATATTTGTGTGGAAACCTTGATACATTTTCTCAGGATTCCCAATGATTAAGGATCAAAAGAACGGCATTAAACTAGAAAACACAAAATTCAGAAAACATGTTGTTTCTTCAACTACTTCTGGTCCTGTAGACAAAACAGAACCTCTAATTTACTCACCCTTGTGTCGTTCCAAATATATATGACTTTCTATCTTCTGTGAATCACAAAGGAAGATATTTTGAAAACTCTCAGTTGTTGTTGTTTCTGTGTTTGTTCAATCAGAGTCAATCACACAATTCATATATTTCAAGTTATGAACAAAGTTGCATTGTCACGAATTGTTCTGCTTGTTTTGTAGATGTGCACTCAAACTTTAAACTGCACCAGTTTCAAAAGTAAACTTTTGGGCATCCATCCAAACACTTTTTGTTTTTCTGAAATGTTCAACATCACTGCAGCTTCCATATTCCTCCAAACGTCATTTCTTAAAGTGACTCGGGAGGAGTTTGGAGCCGTTTAGAGATTTGTTTGTCATGTTTATTCCTTTCTACTGTCAAGTGGACTTGAATTACTCCCTTTAAGCTCATGTACTACCCCTGGTTCTCACACGGATGCAAGCTTAACACCAAACTCCACCACTTTTCTCTGAATCTCCAGAGAGGGAATAAAATGTCCCCTTAAAAATGGACGTTGACCCACACCACAATACACTCATCCCCTCCGGACAGACTCCGCTTCTGAAACGGAGTGACTTATTTCCAATTGACTGTCACTCTGAGCTTCAGTTGACTGGAGGTAATTGTTTCATTTGCTGTAGTTTCTAAGCTACTAAATCTGCAAAACCTGTCTTCACCTTTTTCACGACAGCCCTTCTTCCAGAGTTTGACAGGTGGAGCTTTGCAGTGCCTTCTACAGCGGCTCACTGGAATCTTTGAAATACACTTTTAAACCATGAAATTGTGCATTTTTCACAAAAGATAGGCTCTGTTCTCAAACAGCTGCCATATAGGGAGCTTCCTGACTGCAATGAAATCTCTTAAGCGGACGATTTGGAACGTTCTATACATCGGCTATGTATGACTATGAGTTTGTGTAAACAATGTTTAACCCCTTAACTGTCACTTGCCTGTATACGGGCAACCTAAATTTACTTCACAATATTACTATTAAATCCTAATCTAGTCATGACAAACTATATATCGTTGGAAAGGTCTAAGACTCCTAAATAGATATTTTAGCGCTGTTTTTTTTCTTACAAATTAGGAATGAATGGTATTATATGAATTTATGACAAGAGTGCGCCTCAAAAAATCAATGTCATTACAGGAGTTTCTGACCTTTGTCACAAAAAGTCGACGCACACACTTTTAATAATTGAAACTTTGGTTTTTAGTGTTAAAAGTTCATAATAAAACATAGTATTTGTCAATAAAAAAGATAAAATTATATTTTTAAATGTAAGGATTAGAAGTCCTCTAAAAAGTATAATATATTATATATATATATAAAATCATTTTATTATTATTATTATTATATCACATATTTTAGTAGTTATCATAAATTAGGTATCATTTGAAAGCTTACAAACTAGGAATTCATCCTGTGAAAACCTTTTTGAAATTAGACGTTGCGTTACCATAGAAACGGTATTTTTTTATTAGGCCCCTCCCCTTTTGGGCATCATCTTTCATAATTTATTATCAAAACCTTTTCTAATCTTGACAAAACACATTGTCAGAAAGGTCTGAGTCTCAAGGTTCCATATTTAGTGACAGAAGTGATATTTGGATAGAAATGTATTAATTTGTTATGGCAGAATGGATACAATTAAATTCAATGGAATTCAATGGCACGCGGTGGCTATTTTTGGTACTACGCCTAAACAAAATCTCATGGGAACTTCAATTTTTGTGATATCAACTTTAAATTTGGAACACAACTTGGTTAGATATATAGCTTTCATTTTATAGTAATTTTATGGTAAAAAATATTTTACAGTAATAACTTTATTTGAGTGTTTGGCAGCAGAAGAAATAATTGAAAAGTTTCTGTGCTGAGGGTTAGAAAGGTACAAGCAACAGCGTACTGTACCAGGCAAACACACGTCTACATATCGGTAATACCAGACCAGCACTATTCACAAGCATATGTTAAGCTGTAATAATGGTCACAGTGGAGGGGATTGGATTTCTTAAAAACCCTGTAACATCAATATATCACTACCAGGGATATTTCTTTGCGCTATCCACTTATCCATCCTTCCATCCACAGATCCATGAAATTTTAATACTATTCCCATGACGCGCATTAAATCTTAATGATCCAATGAACATAAGGCCCGTGTATTAGCAGCCCATCTCGCGGTAGCAGATGAGTAGGCGCCATTTCTCTCTTGAGCCCCTTTCCATGAAGTATTTTGCAAACATTTTTGATCACTCATCCATCTTGCAGGTGCAATGAGGACTAGTGATTTCACCGTTGATTACCTCTGGGGTTAGGTTTGATTGCTTAATGTTGAGTAAATAGCATGTGCCGTCTGACAAGATTATAACTAACGGCTTTTCAGGACAATGTAAATAGAAGAATAATTACTACAGGGAGAATGATATGAACCACAGCTACTGGAGCCAAATAAACCTCTTAACTGCAAAAAAGAAAATGGCTCTAGAGATGCTGAAGGTCACACTTAATCTAAAAGAGCAAAGGTGAAGGCATACGCCAATGTAGATTTTGACATTTACAAAATCCTCTGAGAGTATAAAAGCAAATTTATCAACTATGCGGTTCTCAACTGGTTTTGCTTCCGGATACAGGTTTTCCATAAAGTGACAACCTAATATGGCAGTTTTAACTATCACTTTTATCACTTCATCATTAGCAAAAAAAAAAAAAAAAAAACATTATTCATCACAGCACTACATTTAATTTACAATATTCTTATCTGGAAAGAAATATAAAATACTGAAAACAAAAAAAAAGACTTATCAGCAAAGAAGCTGAAAAAGAAATATATAAATTGAGAATATCAAATCATCAAACATCATTTAGATTTCACATACACCCCATTTATAAACCACATGACAACTTGACAATGTGTAATGTAACTTTAAAGAACGAATGGAGGGCACAATTATTAGCATTACATAAGCAGAACAAGAAAATGGACTATTATATTTTCAGGTCTTTTGAATTTTCTTGGCAGCCAGTAATTCATGAAATGCACTGAGTCAGTTCAAACCATATTTATCGTTAAAATCACCCAAGCTAGATTTAAATATGGGATATATATATATATATATATATATATATATATATATATATATATGTATATATATATATGTATATATATATATATATATATATATATATATATATATATGTATATATATATATATATATATATATAAATCACCCAAGCTAGATTTAAATATGGTCATATATATATGAATATAATATATATATATATATATATATTACCATATTTAAATCTAGCTTGGGTGATTTAACGATAAATATTTGGTTTATATATATATATATATATATATATATATATATATATATATATAAAAATATATATATATACACTCTAAAAAATGCTGGGTTGTTTTAACCCAACTTTGGGTCAAATATGGACTAACCCAGCCGTTGGGTTAAATTTTTACATTACATTTTTAACCCAACATTTCGGGTTTGTCCATATTTGACCCAAAATTGGGTTAAAACAACCCAGCATTTTTTAGAGTGTTATATATGTGTGTGTGTGTGTGTGTGTGTGTGTGTGTATATTTATTTATTTAAAACTATGCACAGTTACTTTATATGGTTTGTTGCATTTATAATTGTTTTTCCCCTATCATATCTTTAACCCATTTCTGGGTTGCGACCCACCAGTTGAGAACACACTGATCCAACTCATCTTGTACACCCCACAGCGGCAATATAATCTGATTCAGCAGAAGTAATTTATTTTTTTACGCCACATCTCATAATGACTCACCACTACCCATTGACAAACTCTCTCAACATCTCATTTCTCCCAGTGGGTATCCAAGGCCCATGCTAAAAGCTGCTCCCCTTTCAAGGTTTCATCTGGCAGGCTAAAGCCCGCTGGGCACTGGGCCTACCCCAATGCGTATCGCATCAGATTCCACACCACAATACCAACAAGTATCCAATGGGAGATATTTACATTGCTCAAACATAATTCATATTCCAGAGTGTCCTTGGAGGCAAGATATTGTATTTTCAGAGGGGAAGGAAGTAGAGAGGAGGAGTAACTAAATTAGCCAGAGAAGAAGATAAAATAAACTGTCAACACTATTAGCATTTCAGGCCACACTGACAGAAGTGCATGAAGAGTCAATGGGGTCAGTCAATATATGCATACACTGTAAAAAAAAGTTGTAAAGAAAATCGCTTTCAGAATGATTGTTTTTTCAGCAGATGAACGATAAAAACATTAAAGGGGGAGGGGGGGGGTTGACTGCGATTTCACTTTTTTAATTTTAAATAGTGTGTAATGTTGCTGTTGGTGCATGAACAGTATCTGCAAAGTTGCAGCGCTGAAAGTTTAGTGTAAGCAGAGATATCGTCTTTTAAAGATCAGGAAGTATAGACTCGATTGGAACTACAGCTGGGTTTTAGACGTCACTAACCCACACATTTGTATCAACCCTCCCTCCGGAATATGCAGGAAAGGGCACAGCGCATATTTCTGCGGCACGTCGAGTGAGTTGTGTAAGTGTGTTCACCCAGCTGTCAGGTCTTCTGTGTTTGAGCTTCCCACGGACGCTGTACTTCCTCAACAATGGATACAATTTATGTTTGATTATATTCCTGAAAGTGAGACGATCGTAATCTAGCTCTCTGTGCTGTGCATTTACAGAAGACAGCTTCCAGAATCTCCATGGATTCAACACCGGATTCAACAAGAAACCATCACTAAAACATGAAGCAGTTCCAACTTTAAAACCAGAGGCAGCAGTTGTTGGGCCACAATCTGTAAGTAGGCTAAGACTTAATCATTTTAAATGTATTTGCATGTATAATTCCAGACGTAGCCTTGTGTTTTTTTTTTCTTTTTTTTCTTTTTTATTTTTTTAAATGCCAGCGCTGGCTTTATAGCCACTAGGCTACTAGTTATGCTAGTATTTTGTGTCTACTGACAAACGCATACAAACATTATGGACCTGAATTTTGTATAAGTACTAATGTTGCAAATGTATTTTTCATGTCCTATATGCTTTATGACTTTATTTTCGATTTGATCAAGAGCGTAAACTTGCCAACGCTGTTTGTGTTTAACATTAGTAACGTTAGCCAGTCAGTTGCTATCGTTGCCAGTCAGATGCTATTGTGTAAAACAAACGTGTATATGGTTAAATAATGAAGCAAATTATCATTCAGAAACGTTTAGTAAGAGCCGTGTGTGGTGAGGTTCTGCTTGACTCAATTCATTCGCGGCTTTCTCGGTCTGATTCTGCCTCAACTGATACTGCTGTCTCGACATCATTATTTATTCGTGTATCCACCTTTGGCATGCCCGTTTTGCCCGTAAAGGTAATAGGTGTTAACCTTCTGGACAACATGAGCGACAGTTTAGCCAATCACAACACACCGGGCCAAACTAACCAATCTGAGCTCACGACGTGTTTCTGAGGGAGTGTTTTCATAGAATCAGGAAGTGAACCGCTCGTTCAGGGGACAGAGGAGAGCGCGCTTACAATAAAGGTAAAGTTTATGAAAAATAAGACTTTTAAAAAAAGAAAAAACACGAATACATGTTATTATTGCACCCCATAAACACAATCATGCAAAGAAAAAAGTAGTAAACCCCACCTTTAAGAGCCAATCAGAATCCACCCGTCGTTGAGGAGATTGAGCATTTATAGCAACAGACGACAAAACTGCACCGCACGCTTAAAGCCCGCACACACCAGGACAAATGCGCGTTATTCGCCAGCGCATTGCGCGTCATTCGCCAGCGTTTTTCAACGGGTTTTTTGTGTTCACACCCAAGAGATTTTCGCTGATGATGAGCCGAGTGAACGTGCAAATTCATTCGCTAACATTAGATGGCGCCCATTTGCTCTGCAACACCACTCCATACAGTTTTCTTTTATCAAGATGTATATCTTATCCGTTCCGTATGTGCACTCGGCAAGACCGTTTTGTGTTTGAGCGCCCCCAAGTTGTGTTTTACTGTAACTTCAGAAGCTCCAAACATGTGAGCAGAAGCGCCAATCTCATTGGTCGGATAGTTTTTGACACGGCGTGTCAAACTGAAAATACTGACCCAAGGCATTTTTTAAAAAATGACACTTTTCTGCGTGACGTTTTCCGCGTAGGTGTGCACACTCACATTGGTGCCCTTTGTTTAGTCACAAGGCATTAAATGTCGGCGATTGTCGTGCGCGAAATTCGTTCCAGTGTGAATAGGCCTTTAGAATAAACAGAACGATATCATCTGCTGGTGTGGAAACTAATATGGCTATCGATATGGTTATCTATATAGTGTTCGTTGTTGCTGTGAACATTCCTTAATGAGAGTATACAGTTTTTACTGTATGTTTTATTAAATAAATGAATCTTTGGTGAACAACTTTTCTAAAGCAAGAAAAAAATTATAATTATTCCAAACATTTTGGTAACATCTCAACGAAAACACATTTACAGCAATGAAACTCTAACAGACAATGGGATTGGAAGGTTAAAAAGCAGATTTGTGAATTTTGTGTTTTTCTTATAAAGCACTGGAAATGAGTTCATTTTGTAAAGTAATGTTTGTTATTATTACAGCTGTAAAGTTGTCTGTGTGTCCTAAGGAACGTCCGGTTTTGATTTACCGGTGTAATTTCCAGTGGTGGAGCATACACTTTGCTTTATTACATCAGAGAACCTTTCTCAGGGGAAACAAATCCCTAGTCAAAACCGTGTAACACGATGGGATCTCGACGGGGAGACTGGAGGCTGTTCTATCTGATTAGAAGTCACTGGAGGAAATACCTTATTACCTTGAGTAAACTACGTTTGTGTGCAGACAGTTTATCACATAATAAATTGATTGCCTTGCTGCTAATCTACAGCATATTTGCCAAGACATGCTCATTTTGGAGTGAGCTATTAAATGTCTGCTATAAAAGAAGCTGTTTTGCAAGATAAATTGGTCATGATGCAAGTCTAAAGATTGGATAAAAACTTTGCATTTGCAGGGTAGGGAACGTATTTTAATCATACTAACATGCTAACACACATTATAGCGTACTTTTTAGAAAAGTAACATCATACTTCTCATCAACCCAGATGATCTAAAGTCAAATTACTAATCCTAACAATCATCAATAAATCTGATTGCTTTCCTTATATTTGATATATAAATAGAAGATTATTAATTAATAACCATTTATAATACTAATAATAGCCTGTTAATTATAGTAAATAGCATATAATATTATCTTGTGGCTAGGGTTGGGTTTGAGATAATTTGAGAATCTGATTGGAACCGGGACTAACTTTTAGCTTTTCCCGGAATCGTTCAAATGTTAAAATTTTCGATTCCTAGTTTCGATATTCACAGTCCGCCGAACCGGAAGAAGAAACTGCTGTACAACACCAACGAAGAAGTGTCTAACGGAAGTGTTGGCATAACCGCCGTGAGTTCGAACATGAGTAGCTTACGTCGGCAGTTCCAAAGTGTGGCTTCACTTTTCTAAAAATAACGAAATCTCGGCAAAATGCAAAATTTGTGACAGGAGTATTTCCTTCAGAAAGACCGTTGGTTATCAAGGTTAGCTAAACTTTTTGACCCTGCCTCTTAAAGAGAATTGGAATTGGAATCGTCAGGAACCGGAATCGAAACAAGGAATCGAAATTCGAAATCAGAATCGTTTAAATTTAAACGATACCCAACCCTACTTGTGGCTTTAGTCCAAAGACAGTTAAAAGCCAATTGTTCTAATGTTGCAAGCAACAATGCCTAATTTAATGCTTGCTATTTGTAAGTTTTAAATCATATAGCTCTGAAAGCACAGACTAAAAACAACAACAAAATCTAGTCTGCGTTTAGTAAAGAAACATACAAGATGTTTCATTAAAACTCCACATGCATGGACCAGCTGGTTTTCACTTCTCAGTATTAAATGCAAATGGCTGCCCTTTTCAAATGGCTAAAACGACCAGCAGTTTAGCATATTCATTCTTTCATATCCAGATAAGTGTCTGTCATATAAACATGTCCCTTTGATAGCCTCTTTTCTTAGTTTTTATGTCCACATTGTGATACTGGAGGTAACGGTTGCTGTTAAGCTGACATTATCGCCCAGTGTCAAAGAAAGCAGTGAACTCTGGGTCTTGCCAGTGATAACAGCCGCAGTGTGTGAGATACCCACCTCGACTCTTTGTGTTCACCTGTTTGTAATACGGAGCTGTCACTTATGACAGCAGTGAGCTTGTGTGTTAAGCTTCATTAACTCAACCACACAAAAGCTCAGTTTCAGGCATTGTATTCCCTTTGTTAATGTGTGGTAAAAAACAAAACAAAACAAAAAACCCTGTGGCCACTTGGACAAGGACATACAAACAACAACAACAACAACTCACAATAGAAAACATAAAACAGCAAACATGTACAGCTACATGCACTGAAAAAGGGCAAACATTCAGTTGTTTACCTAAGGTGCTAATTCCACTTGATCTGAGAGTTCTGGGTTTGGGCTAATGTCAAAAAGTCAGAGCCCTTGCCTCGGACAGTACACCAAATACACATAACCTTTACTCAATCTGATTATGTTAGTGTGAACTCGTGAATATGGTGTCAGTGTTTGTATCACATTGCTATCTATCCACCACTGAGCGCCAGTTTAACCTCTTAACATCCTTGATTTGTCATTACGAGTGCACAGCTAATGTGAGTGGTGTTATTAAGAGTGGTCTCTGTCAATCTGACTGCAGTAGATGTGAAAGATATTAATAAAAATTATGTTAAATCAGCCGTACTTCCTGTTTTCGGTCAAAGCCCACCGTAGTCTATTGTCTCGACAATCGACTACTGTGGAAGTTCTCCTTTAAATAACGGTATATTTTTTCACATCGTGATCAAATGACTTTTGAAGACTTCTAGAATAATGCACACAAATCATATGGAACACTTTTTATGGTACTTTTATTATAGGGTACTGTGAAATCAGCTTTATTTTACCCAAAATTTCCTTTTCCGTTTTACTTTTTCTGGATTCCGTTTTCTTTTTCCTTTTACAATTTTTTTGGACTCAATTTTAATGGTTAAATTTAATTTTAGTCATCAAAAAGCATGTCTAATTAATTGAAATCATTAAACTAATGCAATTTAACAATGATTTATTAAAAGTTTAACAAAATGTTTAGGGCCTTTTTTCTCATATTCTGTTTTATTTTTAGGCTTACCAAACTCTGTGTATTGTTTTAATTGTTCTTGTTTCCATTAAAAAAACATGTCTAATTAATTTAATTCTTTTTGATTTCTATGATTTTTTTTTTACCTGAAATTCTGTGGTGTAATTAATTTTTTTTCTGGCAGTCAAATAAAAGCATGCAACATTAATTTAATTCATCTTTTTATCATATTAAATTAAACATTTAAGCTTTACTGTTAAAATTAAAACAGGGAGGAAAAAATGTGATTGTTCCTTAAATATATTTTTAAATAATAATTTATCCATTATTTTTTTTATTATTATTACATTGAGACCTTGCTAAATTCTACTGTACAACAGTAATATATATGTCACCATTTCTTCAAGTTGAACCGAACTTTTATTTTGACAGGTCATCATGAAGAGTCTCTGTGGCTGCATCTGCAAACGTAGGGAGCGTAGGCACCTTGGAAGGCAGCATTTATCAGTTTTTGAACGCAACCTGTGTGTTTATGATATGACGATAGATTTTCTCAAATGAAACGGTAAAATTCGGATGAAGTGACTCTCAGAGTGGCTCTGGAGAAGAAGTTCATGCATTCATGTTCTCATATTGTGAGGCACCATAGGCTGAAAACATCACACGAGTGTCTGATTGTGGTTTAATATAAACATAAACTAGTTCCGTGAAATTCCATGCTTACACTAAATTCCGCTTTATGACTGGGTGCTGCGATTCCCCATAAATCATAAGGCCCTATTTTTTGGAGCTTGACATACCCGACTATAGCCTGTCCTTTCCTCATCCCTGTTTCGTGGATGAAAACCGACATGATGGTGAGTACATTACAAGATTTTCACGTCACATTGCTCCCGCAAAGTAGTATAACTTTTTATTAATTCATTTTTTTTTATTTTGGGATAAATGTATTATGTCCTAGTGTTATATACTTTAATATATATTAATAACATCTGAATAAACAGTTATTCCCTCCATCACATAAATTCCAATGTATCCATCAAACATAAGTTGATTTGATTTTTATTTAGAAGGGACCATGCAATTAATAACATTAATGTAAACATTTTATGCATTACACCAGAGTTAGCCTTAGGCTAATTTACATCTGCAATAATACATTTAGAAATGTTTTGACTTTGACCTCTTGTCATGAAGCATATTTTTAATGCACCTATCAACTCTGTTGCATACCCTCATTCATGTTTAATTTCATAAATGTTAAATCAATTGAGCAAAATACACTTGAAGCTTTTGTCAATGAATCTGATTGGACAAGGTTATACTAGTTGATATGACCTTTTCATAACTCGTAAATGAACATTCGTTGTCCTTTAAAATGTTTCTAGACGGTTCAGTGTGGCTTGTTGTATTTCGAAGTCGTTGTTGATCTTAATCAGTACCAATGCAAGTCTTCACATCAATCCCACCAGGTCCATAGAGGACACATTATACACCACTGAGCCTCTCTAAGCACTCCTCTTCTTTATTTGCTCCTCGTTTGGCGGCTGTTGAAGGCACTACCTGAGGTAGGAGTGGTCAGGCCTGGCAGACTAGCCTCGGGCCAAAACAAGGCCTGCTGGGGTGAGCGTCTCACTCAGAATAGAATATGCTGCACACTCAGCTTAATGCCTGTCGTCTGAGCAGTGCTGAACACAAGAGGAGTGCCATACAGATTCCGGATGGAATAGCAAGTCTAAATTTAGGAGGTTTTTTACTTGGAGAATTCATCATTTTGTGGTGAAAAGGTGAATTCACATGCGTTAAAATGCAGCCAAAGGGCACGAGGTATTGAAGAGAATCAAAATTATATCGGTAACACTTTATTTTACAGTTCTTGTTACATATGTTACATGTATGTGATAATCACAAAAAGTATTGTAATTGTACTTTAAGTATATTAAAATTATTTGTTTAATTTTGAATATGTTATTGTGTTATTTTGGAAAAAGTAACATTCATAAGGGTTTTATTTTAATATAAAGAGAGAAATGTGCGATGCTACTCCTGACCGTTGGGGGCAGAGTCGAGCGAATGAGTGTTAAAGGAGTAGTTCACTTTAAAAAAAAATCTTTTGCTGATACTGTAATTTACTCACCCCGTGTCATCCAAGATGTCCATGTCTTTCTTTCTTCAGTTGAAAAGAAATTAAGGTCTTTGATGAAAACATTCCAGGATTTTTCTCCATAAAATGGACTTCAACTGGGAACCAAACGGTTCAAGGTCCAAAAGACAGTTTCAGTGCAAACTGTTCAAAGGGCTGTAAACGATTCCAGACGATAAATAAGGCGAAACAACCGCTCATAAAAAAATAAAATAAGTTAAGCTCAAATGATTGCCTTGCTTTGTTCTGTGATGCGCGTTCGTGACTTTCCTGTTCAAACTCGTCTCTGTCTTTTTCCGTGTCAAATGGACCAAATGACTTGAAAAAAGATTTGTTCATTTTAATAAACGAGTCAGAACAGAGTGAATGAAGCGATCGTTTCGCTTGATAAGACCCTTATTCATCGTCTGGAATCGCTTAAAGGGTAACTAAACCCCTGGTCAGAGCCTGACTCCACCCACGTGGCAATATTTGAAAATGCTGAAAAAGTGGGCTGACCCGAGCGGAGATAGAGGGGACGAAATAGATGCTAAAACACTCTATCCTGATCGTTTTCAATACTCGCAATTCCAACTCCTGACTCGATAAATTGGTTTTGACGAAACAAGCTGGTTTTTATACTGCCGCTCGTGCCAGGAGCGTGGTGAGCTGAAACCTGCGTATGTCACGAAATGCGGAACATCCAATAGGAAAATTCAACTGCAGTAGCCACCGTTCAACCTGAAGAGGGCAGCACTAAGACGTTTTTACCATATGTTGTAGAAATAAAACACTTTATAGACAAATGTCAAAAAAGTTACTTGAATCAATGACTGGTATTTATAAAAAACATTCTTACAGATCATTAACTAAAAAAGGTTGGTTTAGTGTTTAGTTACTCTTAAAGCCCTTTGAACAGTTTGCACTGAAACTGTCTATTGGACCTTGAACTGTTTAAAGTGCATTATATGGAGAAAAATCCTGGAATGTTTTCATCAAAAACCTTAATTTCTTTTCCACTGAAGAAAGAATGTCATGGATATCTTGGATGACATGGGGTGAGTAAATTATCATCAAAAGTTTTTTTTTTTTTTTTTTTTGTGAACTACTCCTTTAAGCTTTGCGAGTCGTGAGTGAGTTGTTTTTCATTACTCCAGAGAGCTTGAACGTGACAGCGTGTCTCCTGTTTCTCTCCAATGTATTTCAGGTGGGCAAATGTTTAAAAACACTTTAAAGTTGAATTTAACCATGCTGAAATGTGTTTAGAATATAAGTGAATCATTTTAGAGTGTTTTAGAGAATCGTTCGCTAGAGATTGTTTTTGAGATTTAAGGGCAAGAGAAAAGCTCAACCAATAGCGGCCTACTGAAAACGCACATGTACTGTAACATCAGTTAAAAATATACATTTTTCCTTATACTAATTCACATGAAGGTATTTTATAAGCTTTAACAGTTAATAGGTATTGTTTAACGTACTATATGTGTTTGGAATATCGATTGATAATGGTTAATGTGTTAAATAAGGTTTAAAGTTATATTTGAAGCATATTAATTCCAAGAGTGATTTGTAGCATCGCATAAATGGTTAATCATTCAAGAGAAGTGATTGAAGTATATTACTATGGTTTTCGTATTTGAATGGTGTGAAATATAAAAATACAGAATCAGTGAACATGAATGTGAAATTGAGAAGTTTATTCTATTGTTGATTGTGAATTGACATGAACATTGAAAGTCATTATTAAAAATGTGATACATGAAGCGTAATTTGACTCTGAGAAACAGAGATTTGTTTAAAGAACATATGAATAAATTAATGAATAAATTACTCCAGAGATCTTGAACGCGACACACCTCGTTTCTCTCTCCTGTGTGTTACAGGAAAATAATTTGTACAGGTGCCGTCGCCACGGTATCCGTTACATCTAGCTACTTACCATAGTAATAACAGCAAATTATGCTTAATTACATGCAACCAACCCTCAACCTAATCCTACCTTTACCCTATAGTATTAAGTAGCTTAATATTATTCGGTGCTTAAATGCATAATTACAAAAAGAATGTCCCTTACTGATGCGAATTGAATGCCATGTAGAATTTCACGAGTTTGGCACAGAACTTAATGAAACCTCATTTGGAGAAGTTTGTACATATTAGTTAAAACACACATTTTGTGATCATTTTTTAAATGGAGAATGAGCCTTAATAATCAACGTAATACTTAATTAGCTATGCAAATTGATGGCATGATTGTATGAATAAAACTTAATTAGCCACTGAAACAAAGAAAGCTTTCATTCCCCCATGTGAAGAAAAGAATAAAGCTTCTGCGTCTATGAATGCAATCAGTGATTAAATGGTTTAAAACATAATTCTTTGAGACGCCCATTATGTGCTTTTGAATTTCAGAGTCAGTAATGCCTTTCCAGTAAATTAAATTATATACTATGTACATTATATATAATTATATTTACAAAGAGACATAGAGAAAGAAATAGTATAATGGTATCACACTTAATTTGTGCCAATTAGAAGAACACAATTCAGTTAATTTGGAATTGTTAATAGACATTTTCGAAGCTAATTAGTGTAAATTATACACACTGAGTTAATCACACATATGAACTGTTGATTGGAAAGTGTCTGAATTATGTACCTAGCTTTAGTTTTGTGTTGAATAAAAGTCACATATGAAGTCAGAGGTGTCAGGAAAAGACATACAGACTTCTAAGACATTTCTGCTTGTGTTTCATGTTGATTACTGTTCTATTATACAGAGACGAAATTATCTTTATGATTAGTGGTAATTGCTAAAGCACTTGCATTAATCTCCTGACCAAGTATAGAATATCATGGAGGTGGACTCTTTTGACTTTAGCCAATAAGTAACCAATCAGAACACAGCAGTCTAGTAAATATTTAATACTGCATCCTTGTTATTGTGCAGATCTGCTATTGTTTACCATTTGCAACCCACGCATTCTCATTCTTGCGCTTACACACACACACACACACACACACACACACACACACACACACCACACACGCATGTTAGTCTGTGTGCTTGTGCTTCCTGTAGCCCTGTGGCGCAATCGCATCACTACTCTGAGCTGCTGTTTCAGGGCAGAGGAAGAATAATTTATTTATTAGCTCACACCTCTCCTGTCATAGTTCATCTGAAGATAACTCAGCCTAGAGGCCTGCATATTTCCGAACACCCCCCCCTCCCGAAACACAAACATACACAAACTTAGGCTACGTCCACATTAATCCGAATACATTTGAAAACGGGTTTTCGTTTAAAAACGCTCTCCATTCATACTAGCGTTTTCAGGCGTTTTCTGACGTTTCAGTGTGGATGAGAAACTTCTAAATTCACTTTACTGCGCATGCGTGAAACTTTACAAAAGCTCTCTGAGATGATACAGATGGGAAAATAAATAATAATGTTATCGCACAATAACAGGATAATTTTATTTAGCAAAATATCTCACCATCACTAATGCGTCCAGGTTGCATTCAGTCACCATTTGTTTGGTCTAAAACGCAACTGAGTACATTGTGTGAGTACATTATCTGTCATCTTTGCAGTACTGTGCTATGAAGAAAAGCACATTAAGTGACATAGGAAGTAACATATCAGTGTAAAAATGAATAACACATAACAGGCACAATACCAGATAAACATGAATATCTATTGGTACTACATGGATCACATGACTAAACTTTAGGGCTGTCAACTTTAGTCGTTTAGTCGACTAATCGGTTCGATGCCGTCTTGGTCGACTGACATTCTTATTGGTCTGACCAGTTGCATTTTTTTTTACCAATAGAAATACATTTTCAATGATTTACTCCTTGATATTTATTTCTTTATAAGCAGTTATTTATTACTGTATTTTAAATATAATTAGCATATGTTTTATCCCCAACTTTAAATGCTTTAATTTAGGCTAATTTCGTAACTGCGCCAGTTTAGCGCACACACATAATACACTCGGGAACCGCACCTGGCTGGCTGCGCTGCTGCTTCGCGCTCAGTAAGGGATATAGGTAGTTTTGCTGTATTCATTTAGGTAGAACGCTACTTGTTTTGGCTTTAGTCGAAATCTAAATCGTTTGTCTGGCTACATTTTAAAACTAAGACTACAAGACTGTGGAGGTAGGCGACCGCGACCACGTTGCTCCATTATGAGCGCGCACATCACGCGCCTACATTTGAAATCGAACTTGAGCGCGCAAAAGACGTGAGCAGCCCTTTTAACGGCTTTATCATGATTGTGATTTCTTAATATGTTTTCATTTTTTTATTTGTACACTTGACGCATTTGAAAATAGCCTAAATAATGTAACAAAATGAAAATAAACCTATATGCCTTGCAGCCTTCCTACAACACAGCCTATTTCAGATTGTTTTTAGGCTTTTTTTCCCCTTTTTTTAAACGCCTAGATCGGCTGGACAAAGGTTAACCCATAGCTTTGTAAATAAAGAAGAATATAGCCTGTATAAACGAGTGCTTTTGTTAAGATTTTGCATTATGTGGCAGATAGCAGTTATATTTTTTGTAGCGCGTGGTGTGATATCAGGTGCGCGATTGTGACTGTCACCATAGACCTAGGACAGAGCTCCTCACTTTTTGCAGTTAAAAAAAATCACTTAATTTTCAATTAACTGTATTATTATTATAGTTTTATTTATTTTTGATGTTTTTTCGTTTTTGTTTTATAAATGCTCTATGACAATTGTTTAAAAAATGTTCAATCACAAACATCCGTTTTTTTGTTGTTGTTGTTTTTCAGTCGACTGAATCGTTGCGCAGGACAAGACTTTGGTCAACTAAGTATTTCTTTGGTTGACTACAGCCCTAAAACTTACATCATCGTTTTGAAATACCTGCGGTTTCACTGTCCACACTACAACGCGAAAACGGCGTTTTCAAATTTATTCACTTTGTAGAGCGTTTTTCAAAAGATACGTTTTCGTTGACTTAAAACGACGTCTCAGTGTGGACGGAAGACCAAAACGGAGAAAAAGTATACGTTTTCAAACGAAAACGTATTAGTGTGGACATGGCCATAATGTGTATGACCATTTTTTGCAGTATGTATTATTAGTGAAAATAAAAGTGAAATGTATGTTTAATTTGTTGCTATTTTACTAATGTGAGTGATTGGCTATGTTGAGAGTTTGGCTTCTACGGTCTTATCAAAATGGGCTTTTCGCACCGCTAGTCCTCGGAACTTGGTTCTAGGAACTGGCCACCACGGTGGTTCCTTGAGAACTAATGGATCCCTTACCATACGTTCACACCGCCGCGGCGAGAGCGGCAAAATTCGCTTCGCCGCCCTGCCAGCGACCCCGTGGAAGATTCGTGGACGCTCTGATTCTCTGACATAGATCGAATGCGTGATCTTTTTTAGAACTGTATTTAAAGGGGCCGCAAAGCAAACAAGCATGTCGATTGTTATTTTTGCAGAAAATTGATCGATGGAAAGAACTTAAAAATTATAGTGACATGTTTGCTAATGCAATAAACAAAATAAAAGCCATTTGTGTGGTGTGGCTTTTGTGTTCATGTTTAAGTGCTGTCATAATTTGCATTGCCGCTGAAAAAGTGTTCTAGCACGAGTTGTGCGACCCTCTTATCAAATTCAAATGATCAACCTCCTCTATTTTTGCTCCGAACTAATGTGGTCGGAACAAAAATTTACAGGACTGTGTTCTCTGGATTTCTCTCAAACGGAGCACTTCTACATTCCGATTGGTTTCCGCGGTTGCCACCGAACCTTGTCATTGCGTATTACCATAAAGTTTAACTGATTTCAACTGCGGCGGTGTGAATGCACGGTTAGGAACATGTTCCGTGTTGTAGAAACTCTAAATGTGACATAAGCCGCACTTGTTGTGACTTTTATTTTGATGGCACGTCCGGACCTTGACCTTTATTTTGACAGCGCTGAGAATGCCAGAGCCTGAGCAGAGCGCTCGCATTCCCTGTATTCATTAGTTTACGAATCTGTCTTACAGTCCTGTCTAATACGTTATTAGATAGAACTGTACATACGGTTTATGAAAATTATAAGCGTTTGCCGTGTGGTTGATGTCCAGTGTTGCTAGCTGAGCAGAAATACACAATCATGTTTCTTTTGGTCCCCTCAAAGTTGCGTTGGATTTTCTCCTAGCGTAATTTTGGATTTTCTTAGCGTAAAGGTTAAGAGGCACATCTACTGTATCACTGTTTTGAATGTTTGTAGAGTTAGTTACTGAAGTAAATATAGGCTATAATCTGTGTGTTTTTAGCTTTTTTATGTTTTGCGTGCGTTTACTCCAATCAGCGTACACTTACATCACTGGTAGTCCTTATACTGTTGGTTAAGACCTGAAGTAGAAGCTTAAATGAGTTCCTTCGAAAGGAGTTCCTAAAATCCGGGTACTTCCACCAATAGTTCTAGGAAAAATGAAAAGGTTCATCCAGGGACATATTAGTACCTTTTAAAATCGTACCGTCCCAGTGACAGATTATATATCTTTTTTTCTGAGAGTGTAGAAGCAAATATCACATAAAGCTTTTGATGGTAAACAAAGTTATTTGTTCATGTTCAGAATATTTTTGATTAGTTGTAACAAAGAAATATCTAATAGAATTCACAACCATTGAAAGTTTGAATGGCCTTGTTCTGATTGTTATTCATAATGTAAAAATTCTCTTTGTTTGTAAACCTTGTCAAGGAAATAGCTATAAGTGGCAAATCAAAGTCAAATGTAGCAGTGCAAGGACATTTCTGATGTTTTATCATGGCAGAATACCATGATAAAAATAAAGAAAAAAAAAGAAAGATTGAGGAGAAAAGTGCAACCATATACCCTCAAAATGTACACTTTGAATGCTTTCCTCAAACACGGTAAAATCTCAACCAACATGAAATAAAAATGGACCCCATTTATGGTAGTACACGTTTCTATAACAACTTTTGTGATTTAACTTCAAGTCTAATGAAATAATGAGTCCAGGGGCATATACCATGAAGCCGGTTTAGGTGGTTAGCCAGCTATGTTTCAGTTTAGTTTGTGCCAACCCTGGGTTTTGGGCACCATGTAAGTGGTTTTGGCTTTTAGCAGTGTTCATCGCCATAGTAACTTGAGCTTCACGGCTAACCTGGTCCAGGGCAGGTTATGTTCTACTGTAGGTAAGAGGTTGCAAACTGGACTTGGACCAGTCAGCTGTGAGCAAAGTGACACATGTCTGACTCGATAAAGTTACTCCACCTGTTTCCACTCCAAATTAAAGGTCACTATACTGATTTTAAAAGACAAAATCATGGCTTTTAATAAATAAATTTGTATGATTTTGAAATTATTTCTGTACACTGTGAAAAAAATATATTTTCAAGATTTGTTATCACACATTTTTTCTTTTGTCAAATCAACTTAAATCATTTATTTAGTTGAATCACTTATTATTTTGAGTTTCTAATGATTAAATCAATCTCCATTGTATTAACTCACTTTTTTCAGTTCTATCAACTTAAAATTTTAAGGAATTCTCAAATGTACAATTTCAGTTCGTCAATTATTATTACGCAGATTTCAAATAAGTATATTTAGGTAAATACGCTTTAGAATCAATAAATGAAGCTATAAAATGACTACATGTGAGCTTAAATGTTCAATTCTCTATACCTTTATCGACTTTATTAACTAACTTTTACTTGCACTGATATACAGTAACAAGACTTTCTTTTAAGACTTTCAAATCTTTAGAATCCTTTTGTTTGCGAGGAACAGATCCAAATTTAGCCCGCTGGGAGTAATGTTAATGGATCTGACATGTATCTATAAAATGGTAAAAGTGAAATTATACAAATATCTTTTGTTATGAAAGATTTGTATATATTTAACGTTTTGTAGCTGTTTAAATGTTGCAGATACGTCCATATTATAGCCTAATAGGCTCTATTCTGTAAAACAGATCGTATCGCTTTCGGTTTTGGTCTTTTGTATGTGCTTCATGATTTTTTTTTTTACAGATTTTCTCAAGATAACTTAAAAGGAGTGAGCAAAGATTAGCATAACCAATGTCCCTCACATGTGCAGATTGATATTTTTTAAATGTTTTATTTTATCTTCTTTACAGTAACGTTTAGATATTTAAATAGAATAAAACGCCAATAATAAAGTGAACTAGGTAGGTTAGCTGATTACCTTAAAAATCTATAGATATTGTAGTCAGTTCTTACGGCCTTTAACACTTTCTCTGACAAGCGGATGTGACTAGACTTGCGTCATGTTTGGTCACGTGACGTGACGCTGAGCATAAAGCTATTAAATGTACAAAGCTCTTTTTGTGTCTTTAAAAGTTACGTATTAACACTGAGACCAGGCCGGTATTTTTGATCAAATAACACAGCTTTGGTGAGAATAAAAAACGTCTTTCAAAAACATTGAACAATCTTACCAAACTTTTAAACAGTAGTGAATACGTAATCAGCATTTGAACTATAGCATGCTTCTTCTTTCCACCGGCTATTTTGTCGTGCTTTTGTCGTTGTGTTGTCAATTTCTCCAGGTGAGATTTCATTTTGTTATGACTATCAATAAACTGCTCGACTTCTCAAACTTCCATCATATTACGGAAGAAAATGTTAGTATTAATGTCTAATTTTCCTAACTGGCAGGTACCCCCAAATGTGTGAGAGATCTCGGCAACCCAATTAAAGAACACATCTGTTCCATTAGAGAAACTAGACGTCATCCATCAAATGTGTCATATTCATCTCACCACCACATTCCACATACACATGCTGCACATTACGCTCAACAAGATTGGCAATTTGCTTCAACTACATTTTAGTTCAGTCTCATAATAGTGGAGGGTTGAAATTGAAAGAGTGATTCCAGCCGTCTCATACATATGTGCGCTGTGAAGTTCCTGATAATCACAAATGGCAACTTCCATGATTAATGTTATTGTTTTAATCTGTCTGTACATATCAAATAAGATATATGTTTATGAATTGACGTTTTGCTAAGCTCTGGACTCCAAATCAGACTTACTCGTTTTACAGAAAGTCCCACAAGAATGAAATGAAAAGTTCTGTGAGCAATGTGGTTTTCAGAGAAGTGGATAAATTAGATGGATATTGTTCTACTGTATATTAACAACTAAATATATTGGTTTAAAGTTCCTTACACAAAACTGCACTGTAAAAATTGAATATGCTTTGTCTAATCAATATAATTGTGGCAACAGATTACAAGCAATATTATTAATTAAATGTAACAAATTAGAATTGAGTAACAATTAATCAAATTATTCCTTAAAGGTTAACCATTTAAAAACAAGCAAAGTTTACACCAAAACATTTAACATAAATATCTCACTAACCGACAGTACGTGAAAGATTAATTAAAAACTCGTTATTTTATATTGCCAACATTGAAGACACCTGATGTTAACAGCAGAATCACTGAAGGAGAAAACCGTCATTTTAAAACAAACCTTAAACACTTAAACAAACACTGATCACCATAATGGTGACTTCAATTTATGTTTTTTTTTTGTTGTTGTTTTTTTTTTTTTTTTTTTGGGTTGTAAGTTTTACTAATTTTAAATGGTTAACTTTTAAGGAATTAACTCAATTCTAATTTGTTAAATTTAATTAATAATATGGCTTGTAATCTGTTGCCACAATTATTTTTTTTTGATTAGATAAAGCATATTCATTTTTACAGTGTATCATATATGTTCAGACGACTTATATTTGTGATAAGACAATCCCTGATTCCCCAGTTTTATTTTAAAAGTAGCTTGGACATTCTTCTAAACTTGTTTTTGTGAATCATCAGTGTTTTTCATATTATGTTTTACATTCTGCCAAATCCTGTTACTCGGGCAAGTTAATAGAGTAGACTGCAGTTTATTCTGCTCCTAGATAGGGCTCTGGTGCCTCATCAGTTTTATCTTAAGGGACTTTTTCCCCTAGCTTTCCATCAAGTGCCGAGGCAGCAAGCAACACTACGTTATAAATTATGATCTAAAATAAATAAGCATTTCTGTCTTTGTGAAAGCAAATAGCTAAAAAGACAATAAAATAATGGTCCAGAGAAAAATAGAATTTCTTCACATGGAAGACTGCATTCTGCACTCGACTTGGATGTATCAATCTTTTGATAGTTTGAATTAATAGACTAAGTTTTGTCCTCCATTAGTAGACCACAATAGAACAAGTCCTCTCTAATTCCACACTACTAATGGTTATCCATTAGCATGCATCATGCGTATTCATTTCACACATTTACGGAAATCTAAATCCCCAGCAAGACAAATCGTGAAGACTTCGATAAAGCGTTCAGGCCTGGCCTTTATAGTTCTGAGAAAGCATCTGATGGGATCAGCATTGGTCCGGAGTCAGCTGTCTGAAGACTGCTTTCACACAGACAACCTTGAGATCAGCTGAAAGGGATTATTTGCTTTCAACTTTGAGTGCCATTATGGAAAAAGCTGGTCTTACCGTATCTCATTCTTTTCCCAGAGGTTCATCATCTGCCCTGTTATTTTCCATTTCTTTACAGGAAGACTTCTACTGAATAAAATGGTAAACCACACAATATAGAGTTTCACAGCATCCTCTTCGGAGTGAGTTGCATTATGGAATCAGAATGGCTTTATTTTAGGAAAGCTCTTGGTGTTTCTTCATGAGTTGTTTCTTTGGTTCGTTAAACATATCTGCCATATCCGAAGTTGGATACATGCATGTTTGAGGGATGCTGAAGTCACTATAAACACAAATATATTTTCAGATTTCTTACATTTTCAATGGCCTCTATAATATATACATTCTTTAGGGCACAGAGAAACCTAAACTCAAATACTTTATTTCCAGTGATGAATGTGCATAGTAAGCACTATCTTTGATGTATTGCCCTTTAGATGTTACACACTCTTGCCACAGTGCAGTGTGCCAAAGAATTATTGGCACTGTTGCATTAAAAAAGGTTTGGCAGCAACCCAATGCATTCTCATCCCAAGGCGTCATATACGACACTTTTGCCCAAGCGTACATATCCAACGCACATGGCACCCTTTAGCGTCAAATGAGGCGCTTAGGTTATGGTAGGTTTAGGTATGGGTTAGGGTTAGACCACTAGGAGGCGCCATCTGCCCCATATCTGCGTCTCATTTGACGTTAAAGGTTGCCATGTGCGTTGGGTGTTTGCGCAAACGTTGTATATGACGCCTTGGAAAATACCAGCCTGTTCTCACGTAAATGCGTCTTTATAAACACGCATTGTGTATTGTCATGTAATTTATGCGCGAAAATTAGTTTTTACGTAAAATATGAGATGCAGTTTTTCGCATACATTTGATACACAATTCATTTGCGTGTAATACACACACACCCCACACCACTAAAACGTATAATACACACTAGAGCCAAACCGATATATCGCCAGAATCAATATATCGCCAGACTCGATATATTGACTTGATAAAAAGAAACGAGTTTCTTTTTAAAATGCATTATCATATTATTTTAGTTAAAAGTCATAAATAACTAATGTTAGGGAAATCTGTTAATTTTTTGTTGCATGTTTCTGTAATAATAATAAAATATATATATATTGGCCGATATATCGGCATATTAAAACCAACAAATATTTGTATCGGTATCAGCCTTCACAATCCTTTATCGGTCAGGCTCTAATACACACACGCACCTACACTACATTGAAACCTACCCTAACCAACCAATGCGTACGTATATGCATGTGAAAACTCACTTTAGCATATAAATTACACAACAATACACTTGCATGCTATAAAGATGCATTTAGTATGATCGGGTTAAAAATACCCACAGGGGTGTACTTGGCACACAATAGCCTTCTTAAGATATGCTGAAAAGAACTGATCACAAGCATATGTTGTGTTTTGGATTGGTCCCTAGCATGATGTTGGTGCACTGGTGTGTCCCAACAGACCAAAAA
Organism: Hybognathus amarus; assembly: GCA_030378365.1. NCBI lineage: Eukaryota > Metazoa > Chordata > Actinopteri > Cypriniformes > Leuciscidae > Hybognathus > Hybognathus amarus. The sequence continues at coordinate 108,157 of JAQIUQ010007717.1, read as the reverse complement.
ATTAAATAAAATCCCATTTACAAGGTGCAGCAGCTGTGGTGTGCCATTTATAAATGGCATTTTTATGAATATTTCATAGTATGGATGGATGCATGTATTGTATCTGCTTATTTTTTTGTTATGCTTTTTTTTTTGTATTATATACTGATTACCCGGCCCAGATGGAATCTGCAATCTTTCTTAGAAAAGTTTAGAAAAGAAAATCAGTGTCATTTACAAAAAAGGAGCTGCATTCCTACTGCCAGCTGGAAGTACTATCAAATTAGCCGAAATATGTAATAAAAGAACAGGCAAGGCACAGTAGACATGTAGAAAATTGTGACTGACTGACGTCCAAAGATTTTTAGCAGCATTCTGTGGCTGCAAAGTCTTTGTGAGCCTGGTGATGGCATATTAGTATTATGTGCATACTATCATACTGTTTATTCAGCTTTTGAATTGGATTTTAACTTTTATAGTTTCAGTTCTCATTTTAATTTCAGGTTAACTTGTAGTCATTTTGTTATGTCGTAATTTGGAGCCCGCTCTCATCCTTTATCCGTCATATAGAACGCTATGTGACAAAACGGCGCTATACTACGCACATGGCACCCTTTATCGTTAATATAACACGCGAACCCAAGGCGTAATAAATCCAGTAAATCCTTTAGCGTAATATGAGACTACCCTGACCCCACACCTAAACCTAACCATCACAGCGCGTGTTATATTAACGATAACGGCTGCCATGTGCGTAGTATAGCGCCGTTTTGTCATATAGCGTTCTATATGACGATGAAGGATGAGAATGCGTTGTAATTTGTATTGATTACTAATAGGGTTGAGTATCGAGAATCGAGTATCGACTTGGAACGGTTTCCCCGAAATCGTCAAAAGTAAAATTTCGATTCCTGAGTTTCGATATTCACAGTCCGCCGACCGGAAGAAGAAACCGCTGAACAACACCAACGAAGAATCGTCTACCGGAAGTGTTGGCATAACCGCGTCAAGTCGAACATGAGTAGCTTACGTCGGCGGTCCAAAATGTGGCTTCACTTTTCTAAAAATAACGAAATCTCGGCAAAATGCTAAATTTGTGACAAAAGGAGTATTTGTGACAGAAGGAGTATTTCCTTCAGAAAGGAAGTTGGTTAGCAAGGTTAGCTAAACTTTTTTGACCCTGCCTCTTAAAAGAATCGGAATCGAGAATCGTTAGGAACCGGAATCGAAACAAGGAATCGGAATCAGAATTGTTCAAATTTAAACGATACACAACCCTAATTACTAACAACAATGTTCATAGACCTTTGCAATGAGTGCATAATTCAAAAATGATTAGCAAAACATTGCAAAGACGAAATTTTACAGGTTATTTGACCAAAAAATGGCCCATTGCTGGAAACTTTAATACTTAGGGACTTAGACTTGTACTCTCTAAGCATCCAACAAAATCTAGGCTTTAAAAGTATTAGTGCCTCCAACGCTTTCCGCTAAAGGTTCAACCGCAGATATGACCTGGTAAGTACCAGCGATGGCTCATCCCTCTGTGTATTCTGTCAGGCTTGGGCAACAGTGCAACATAGTTAAGTATTACACCAGAGTTCCTTTCCATCCCTAAACTATTAGTAGCCCTTTCTCAACTACAAAACATAATGATTTCACTTGAGTGGCTGGCAGATTTTTTTGAACACCGCTTTCTTCTCTTCCTCTCATTTTCACACAGGCACAAACACTCATACACTGGAGGCTCTTTTAAGCTTGTCCAGAGGAATGGAACGACACGGCCCATTGGTGGAGGGACATGGCCTGTTTTATTGACTGCTTATCAACTGCATTAGTGCGAGACCTTGACTCGAGTTTCTGGATCTTGATGTTCTAGGCATTTCAAGTAAGTCCATAAGCAACACTTTCCCTGCTGGGTGACGTTCAGAGCATAGTAGTCGGTTTATCTCTGACAATAGGGATGGGAATTGTAAGGAATGTGCTGGTGCTGATCATGTGCTGATGACACATGAAGCCTCACAAACCCTAGTTACTCATGATGTCGTACAGTTCTCGGCGTATGATGAGTTGGACACAGAAAAAGTATCATGGTGGTCAGTGTGATTCAGTAAATGAGTCAAGAATCAATTAAGTGAGTCATTCAGTGGGATAACTGATGAGTCTTTTTTCGACTGAATAATTAAGAAGAATCCGCTCATAGAAGTCAAGTTAGATTTACTAGTATAGTATAATGCTCTCTTAATATTTTCTACATTCACTAAACATATTTCATTAAGTTCCATGTACATTTGTATTAAATATGGACCTTTGTTCATTTAAAAAGGCTTTTTATGCTATTGTATGCTAAATTTTTAAAATGTAAGTAGGGTTGCAAAGGGGCTGAATATTTCCGGTAAATTTCCAGAAACTTCCCAAAAATCCTGGAAAGATTCCGACAAATCCTGGAAAGTTTCCGGAAACTTTGCAACCCTAAATGTAAGCAACCAATTTAGACGTGCAAACTGGGTGCTGGTGTGATGAGAAGTTCGCGTTCGGCTTTGTTTTTATGAGAGAACATTTAATTTTAAAACCTTTCTGCAGGCCAGTAGATTATTATTTAATGTACACATGAGTGGGGTCAAAAACATTTTGGATTGAATTTTATTTTATACTGTGCATTGTGCTAAATAAATATTTGCATAATTTGTAATTGATTTATTCTTTGAAAACTTTATATTAATTTATGCAATTGCAATACCTTGATTTTAGTAAAGTTTACTTTGTACACAGTCATAGCCATAAATGCAATGATACTAATAATTGGCATAATTTCTTTCTGTGTTTTGGTTTTCGGGTTTCCTCTTTTTTGTTTTTCGGTTTCGGCCAAGAAATTTCATTTCGGTGCATCCCTATTAGTCATAAATTGAGTCATTACTCAAATTTGTGTTTGCTTGCCATTGATAATGAAATGGAAAGTGTTGTTCTTACTCTCTCATTAATTTAATTTCAGTTCAAACTGCAAACACGCTTACACACACAAAATAAAATGACTTCTCAGTAACAAGATAAACCATCCATACACTGTTGTTTTTCATTATCTAAGCCAATTGAAAAAAAATAATAATAATGATTTCCGTCTTGATTTATAGAGTAAATGGCAAAAAGACAAAAACATCACTTAAGCGAGATTTCTCACGTCTCAATAAGGAAGCACGATTTGTCACGCTTTCAAAAATTTAGCTTCAAATATTGTATCCAGAGTAGTGGATGCTTGCTTTAGCACAGCAAGGTGTCCTCTCCTTCTCACAGCATTGTTTTAACAAGGATCCAGGCGAATGCAGCAGTCAGGCTTCAGGGACTAGAGAGACAGATAATATGCAGCGTGAATTCAAGATGAATTCGAATAAGAAAGAGAGCAGAAACCTGCAATGCGGTAGAAATCAAATCTCTCCTCCCTCAGCCTATCCTTCGCTCTTGTCCGTCTTATACGTGCAATGGGGAGTCCATTCAATAATTTACAGCATTTGTATAATGAGCATACACACATTCAGTGTATACTCGGAGGAATTCCTGTCAGGTGGGATTATGGATGGGGCTTCATGTTATGCCAAATACAAAGGTAATTAGGCCCGGCTTGCTGATGTGAAGTGATGCAATGAATATAGACATCAGATCAGATCAAAAAGGGAAATGGAAAATTCTGATGAAACGGGTTCAAAGGTTTGCATTGTTGCCCGAGATGTATCGCCACAATGGGGCAATTACATAAAGAGGCAACGGAGACTGAATTTCAATTAAAAGCATCAACACGAACGAGATAAGCTAAGTGCGAAACTCCTTTCTAATGGACAGGTGCAAGATAAAGGTTGATTTATAAAAAGAAGCGCATGAATCATAATTGAGCTTTGTGCTTGTTCCGACAAGGGTATAAGGATGACATTCATCCACCCACTGCAGGTTGCTTTTCTGTAATTTCCACCAATGCTGAATCGAGTGTTATGAGTGCCATGATAATCCGCTTAATTCATGAATATGGAACACCTTAGTCATGACATTTTTGAAGTTGTTTGGGTTTTATGTCCTATCATGGCTAAGCTAATTTACATGTTATTTCGTGGGGAAATAGATTTAAATCAGGATTTTATGCGCTCTAATAATACCGTGTTGACAGGTACTGCGCCCGATGGAAAAGCAACTATGATTTTTTTATCCCAATAAGCCATGCTGCATATGACTGGAGATTGTTTTTAATCGAATTTGTTTAAAGCCAATATCAGTGGATCACAAATCAAACCTCTAAAGAGAGACCCAAACCATTATTTTGGGTCATTCTTAATATGCAATGCATTGTCATGCCATGTCTTAATCCTCCTAAAGGAGTAGTTCACTTTTGAAAACGTTTGCTGATAATTTACTCACCCTCATGTCATCTAAGGTGTCGAAAAGAAATTAAGGTTTTTGATAAACATTCCAGGATTTTTCTCCATATAATGCACGTCAGTGGGAACCAAACAGTTCAAGGTCCAAATGAGAGTTTCAGTACAAACTGCAAACTGTTCAAAGGGCTTTAAAGGGATAGTTTGGCCAAAAATGATATTTAAACCATGCATTACTCGCCCTTAAGCCGTTCGAGATGCATATGTCAATCTTGTTTCAGACGAACACATTTTCAGTTATTTTAGAAAATGTCTTAGACCCTTCAGTGGATATAATGTGAAGAAATGGGGTTCAGCTCCTTCAAGTCCCAAAAATGTGCATAAATCCTTCACAAAAGTCATCCATCTGGCTCCAGGGTGATAACGAAGGCCTTCTGAGGGTAATCCGTGCGTAATTGTCGTGAAAATATACATATTTAAAACTTTATACATGAAAATATCTGACTTCCGGCAATGACTTCCATCACCCGTGAACGCACGTAGCGTAGGAACCGTCGTGACGTTTCCTACGCTACGTCCTGCCTCATACGCCGACTTCCATCACCCGTGAACGTGCGTAGCGTAGGAACCGTCGCGACGATCGTTGCCGGAAGTCAGATATTTTCATTTATAAAGTTTTAAATATGTATATTTTTACGACAATACCGCACGGATTACCCTCAGAAGGCCTTCGTTTATCATCCTGGAGCCGGATGGATGACTTTTGTGAAGGATTTATGCACATTTTTGGGACTTGAAGGAGCTGGACCCCATTTCTTCACATTATATCCACTGAAGGGTCTAAGACATTTTCTAAAATAACTGAAAATGTGTTCATCTGAAACAAGATTGACATATGCATCTCGAACGGCTTGAGGGTGAGTAATATCATTTTTGGCCGAACTATCCCTTTAAACAATTCCAGACGATAAATAAGGCTCTTATCAAGGGAAACGATCGCTCATTTAATAAATAAATTACAAAGTTTAAGCTTTATAAGCTCAAATGCTCGCCTTGCTCTGTTCTGTGACGCACGCTTGTGACTCTCCTGTTCGAACTCGTTCATCAAACTGAACGAATCTTTTTCTGAGTCAATTTCGTTCGTTGAATGAACCAAAAGACTTGGGAAAAGATTTTTTCATTTTGATGTACGAGTTCGAACAGGAGAGTCACGAACACGCATCACAGAACAGAGCAAGGCGAGCATTTGAGCTTAAAAAACTTAAACTTTGTTATTTATTTATTAAATAAGCGATCGTGTCGCTTATTAGACCCTTATTCAACATCTGGAATCTCTAGTTTCAATATTTGGTGTTCAGACCTTTATTTTGAAATAGTGATAAACATGAAAAATCATGAAAGACGGGTAGAAACCTCAGTTTGTTTTCATGCCAAGAGTTCAAAAGATAGCATCCGTTTAATTATTTTAGAAAAAAGGTCTTACATTTTTTTAATATAAAGAAAAAAATTATAGATTCACCATTTGTAATGTGGCTGAAAGATATAACACATACTCGATCTTTTTACGTGTTTCTTAGAGTTTGAATTCATATCAAAATCTACCAAACTTATCATATTACTTCTGCATAGGATGTCGACTTTATAAATTGTATGAAATTTGTGGAAATAATGGTTTATATCACTCAAAAGACTGTTCAGCTATCACTTAAAATACATATGGGTGCCCTTATATGGGCAGTAATGGAGGATGGTTGTGAGTCTTGTGACCTAGTGAAAAAGTTTGGTACTGCGCCCAAACTAATATCACTGAGAGTGACACTTAAAAGGATATTGGATACAGTTCTATACTCACATTTTAAGTTAAATATGATTACATTTTAGTGAACATTGGAGTGAATGTTTTACTGAAATGTAGTAGTTCAGTTTTTTTTCCCCTGAGTTTGAGTTGCCATATTTGGTATAGTATGAACTAACATGAACTAACAATGAGCAATACATTTGTTACTGTATTTACAGTATTAATCTGTGCTAGTTAATACAAATCCAGCTGTTTATTGTTTGTTCATGCTAATTCACAGTGCATTAACCAATGTTAACAAATACAACCTTGGATTTTTATAACCTAATATGAATTAAGATTAATACATGCTGCATAAGTATTGTTCATTCTTTGTTTATGTGACCTGGTTAACAAAGTTTAACCAACAAACCTTATTGTAAAGTGTTCCCAAAAACATGTTTTAGTCTGTAATTCTTTTCTCTTTTATTCCGTGGTTTTTCTCTACAGGTCAAAAGGTAGAATAAATCTGTTCGCATTCATCTCAGTGGCACTTGGTCAGCCAGTGCATATAGCCCTGTAAGTACGCAATTTAAAATCTGCCATCTCTTGGAGGAAAATGATATAATGACAATATTGATGACAGTATGAATGGCACAAAAAATGTTAAAGGCTGCAAACATGGGGACATATCCAAAACAGAAATAGTTGCTAATAGAACAACTACTATATAACAATATGAATATTTAAAATGTAAACGTTGCTTGAAAGAATTAGTCAGAATATACTGTATGTTTCCCAGAGGATTTTGTGAGACTATGGAGGGTGGATACCGGACCATAGGGGAAATGTTTGAATTGATTTGTACCTGGATTCTAAGTGGACTTGAACCTCTTTTTAAGTGTGATGGTTTCTCAGTCCACATCAAACTGGTGTTTTTAGGACCCAAATCATTTTAATATAATAATGATAATATAATAATTTAAGATGAGCGGTAATAATAATACAAATAATAATATATTATTATGACTATTTCATAGTAAGAATATGAATAGTTTGACTTAACTTGTGAGTAAAATTACTATAGGCCTACTAATGTCTTAATTTATTGACTTTCAAGAGTTAAACACTGACGGAGATTTTAATTTGGTGGAAAACTGTTGGAAGACTTCATGAATGCAGAGATGTAGTTAGCTACATTTATGAGAACTGAGTCTCTCTGAGATGTTAAAAACAGAATCATGCACTCCACTTATATTTAATTAAATCGCAAGCTTTTTTGGCAATACTGCAAAACACAAAATTACAGATCTTTTATGTTGCTGTGATTTCATGTTCTATCCCTTTTGTAAAATTGTAAAAGCAAATTGCTTAGTCACCATGAAATCAAAATGGATAGTTGCAGTAATTATTAGAAATGACTTATCCATGCACATCATTCTGTATTACAAATCGATATGCCCTCATAATCTTTAATCAAAATGAATATGTTTTCCCCACCCCACTCCACTTGCAGTGACATCTCTTCTCTGATGATGCGTTTACTGGCTTGAGGGCGGACAACCTGTCAATCACATGAGATCACAACAATAGCAAACTGCAATAGAAACAATTATCATATTTAAAAACCTGTTTCACGTGGATCCGCATCACAATTGTGAAAAACAGACTTCTAATTAATGCTGACTTTAATGACTGATTACTAGGTGGTGGCACTTTATTTATTAAATTCTGAGATTATTATTGTTGTTTTTTTTTTGTGTGTGTGTGTGGTATTAAAGGAGTAGTTCACGCCTAAAAAAATTCTAATGTACTACACCCATGTCATCCAAGATGTCCATGTCATTCTTTCTTCAGTCGAAAAGAAATTAACGTTTTTGATGAAAACATTCCAGGATTTTCTCCATATAATGGACTTTATTGGTAACCAAATGGTTCAAGGTCCAAAAGACACTCTCAGTGGAAACTGCAAACTGTTCAAAGGGCTTTAAACGATTCCAGACGATGAATAAGGGTCTTATCAAGCGAATTGATTGCTCATTTAATAAATTAACACAAAGTTTAAGTTTTATAAGCTCAAATGGTTCGTGACTCTCCTGTTCGAACTATTTCGAACAAATCTTAACAAGAGTCAATTTGTTCATTCCGTTCGTTGAATGAACCAAATGACTCTCGCATCACAGAACAAAGCAATGCGACCATTTGAGCTTATAAAACTTAAACTTTGTTGTTTATTTATTAATGAGCGATTGTTTCGCTTGATAAGACCTTTATTGTCGCATGGAATCGTTTAAAGCCCTTTGAACAGTTTGCACTGAAAGGTCTTTTGGAGCTTGAACCTTTTGGTTCCCACTGAAGTGCATTATATGGAGAAAAATCCTGGAATGTTTTCATAAAAAACCTTAATTTCTTTTTGACGGAAGAAAGAATGACATGGACATCTTGGATGACATGGGGGTGAGTAAATTATCAGCAAAAGTTTTTTTTTTTTAAAGTGAACTACTCCTTTAATTGGTTTGTTGTAATGCTAATCCATCATCCAAACAAACCATTCAGGGTCAGGCTTTTTTTCACAGCACCAGGCCTAATTTTGAAAAATATGTCAGAAATTCACTTGCGGGTGATGACCATTCTGCTGTGTTCAGGAGGATTTCTTGCTTCTGTGCCAAAACGAGAGGTAGATTGCTTACAAAATATGATAGAGAGAAAAATGATCTAAAGGCCTCCATATTGTGTCACATATCAATGTGAGTGTCATAGACAATGTTCAACTCATACATCAATTCTTTGTTTATGGCTTTGATTTCGAAGAATCCCTCTGCCAGCAGGCGTTCGAAAACGAAACATTGTTTTTTTTCCCCCCTTGGCCAGATAAACAAGACACATCGCTTCTGCAATCATTCTAAAGGAGGGAATTACATTAAACACATAAACTTAAAAAGACTCGCCAGCTCTTTGGATACAATCACCACCTGTTACCAGCCCTGTCGCTAAAAGCCATTCAGGGTAACAACAAAGCACATCGATGTGTCATGGCCACTGCTCAGTCTCAGAGCTGCCGCTGTCTCCACCTGTAAAATGCTAATTTGACCCGGTTGAGTGTCCACACAGCGGGCATGCAGATGAGCTTACTGAATGACTGTCTGGCAAACAAAACCCATGTCTGAAAGGAAAGATTCATTTTTTTGGATCATTTTTATTCATGTGGTAATCTCTGTGGTCAGTGTGAACATCGCATTATGAAGCACTTTGAGGCTTTATTAATGATATAATACGGTTGTCACAGTGGTGTTTGGTTTAGTTTGTTTTCATTTGGACTTGTCTGCCTGTCATCACGTCACCACGGGGTTAATCCACCAGCCGGAAACTGAAGTCTCTCCGGGGCCGCCATTGGCCAGCCTTCACCTGCTGTTAGCATTCCACTCAATTCATTTTGGTGTCAATTTGACAGCGAATAACTTTTAAATCCAAAACTAAATAACTAAAATTCAAATGCAGTACCAACTTGGATAGTATGCAATTTCAGACGCACCAGGGGTTATGGTTATAGGGCGTGACATTTCGAAAACATTCCAAGTGGTTGACCAATCACAACACACTGGTCCAGCTGACCAATCCAGCCTGGTCTCATTGTTAAGACGTAGGTATTTTAAGTTTTTGCAAAGTTAGAAAACGTACTTTTTAGTACGTTTTGATAGATGCTGAAACATATAATATCGACGTATCTGCAACATTTAAACGTAACATTATTACGTTTTTACAGCTAACCAATCCTACTCCACCAATCCTACTCCTACCCCCTAAACCTACCCATAACAATTCCTTAAAACTAACATGTAACAAACTACAAATAAAGAAAAACATAACTAACAGACAAGTATAATCACAATAATTTATTTATTGCGAAAATGTCAAAAGCGATACCAAAAACCGTTCACATGATGAAGTGTTGCAGTCGCAGTCTTCTCTGGCAGTATTGTAATAGTTTTGTATGAAGTACAGAGCAGAAATTAAATTACTAATCAATGAAAAGGTTAATCCGGCTTCGGTTCACGCTTTCTCCATTTCAAATGATTAACCAACCGTCTCACAGTCCTTCATGTCGCAATCTGTGACGAAGCAGGGAAGAGCCAATGAACAAACATCCCACTTTATAACATAATAGTAAAAACGGTGTTAGAAAAGGCAGTTCAAATTAACAGCATAGCGTTAGCATTAAAATCTATTCATGAGCCACCAATCCTACTCCCCACCCCTATAACCTACCCATAACAATTCCTTAAAACTAACATGTAACAAACTACAATTATAAAGAAAAACATAACTAACAAACAAGATAGAACCACAATAAATTATTATTTATTGCGAAAATGTGCAAACTCCGATACCAAAAGCCGCTCACACGCTAAAGCATTGCAAGCTCGCAGTTCAGCTTCTCTGGCAGTGTTGTAATAAGTGACATGAAATTATAATCAATGAAAATGTTAATCCGGCTTCGGATTCCACTTCTCCATTTCAAATGATTAACCAACCATACTCACAGTCCTTCATGTCGCAATCTGTGACGAAGCAGGGAAGAGCCAATGAACGTTCGATATCACTGCCGTAAAATGTGACGTATCAGGTAAATAAACATTATTACTTGCAGATTGGGATGGGAGAACTACATATTTTTTAAATGTTTTTTGAACATTCAAGTATGAAAATCTTTTCCAGGCATAAAAAAAACTAAATTCAAGGCAGTGTAAAAAGGCATAATATGGCATTTTTTTAAAAATTCAATGCTCATTTCTATATTTTAGCATTTAGATTACCTTTGTTTTTAAAAACCCTGAGCATTTCAATTTAATACAATCAAACTGCACAATCTTCACTGTAAAAATTAATATGCTTTATCTAATCAAAAAAATTGTAGGGCTGGGTAATTAACTAAAGAATCTTGAGTCGACCAAGGTCTGTCCTGCGCGACGACGTAGCCGACTAAAAAAAAAAAAAAAACCGGATGTTTTGATTTAACATTTTTTAAACAATTGTCATAGAGTATTTATAAAACAACAACGAAAAAACATCGAAATAAATAAAACTATAATAATAATACAGTTAATTGAAAATTAAGTGATTTGTTTAACTGCAAGTGAGGAAGCTCTGTCCTTGGTCTATACTGACGGTCACAATCGCGCACCTGATCACACCACACGTGACAAAAATAATATAACTGCTATCTGCCACATAATGCAAAATCCTAACAAAAAGCTCCCGTTATACAGGCTGTATTCTCCAATGCACAAGTTATGGGTTAACTTTTGTCCAGCCAATCTGTTAGGCGCTTTAAAACAACAGACAAAATAGCCTAAAAAACTATCTGAAATCTAGGCTGTGTTGTAAGATAGCATATAAGTTTAATTTCGTTTTGTTACATTATTTAGGCTACTTTCAAATGAGTCAAGTGTACAGATAAACGCCTATAAAGAAAACAATCTATTGAGTCAGTATGATAAAGCCGTTAAAAGAGCTGCTCACGTCTTTCGTCCCCCAAGTTTGATTTCAAGGACACGTGTATGGAGACATACGGAGTAACCGGCTCGCCACCGTCGCCTAACTCCTTCACAAACATGTAGCCAGACAAAGATTTAGATTTCTTCTCTACATTCTGTCGATGAAGTAGCGCTGAACTGAATGAATTCAGCAAAACCACCTACCAGTACATCCCTTACTGAGCGCGAGCAGCAGTCAGTGCAGTAGGTGCGTCGGTCCGAGTGTGTTATGTGTGTGCGCTAAACTGTGGCGCAGTTACAAGAAATAGCCTAAAAGCATTTAAAGTTGGGATAAAACATAGGCTAATTATATTTAGAATACAGTAATAAATAACTGCTTTATAAAGGAATAAATATCAGGGAGTAAATCATTGAAAATGTATTTCTATTGGCAAAAAAAAAAAAAAAAAAATGCGATGGTCGACCAATAAGAATTTCAGTCGACCTAAGTATGATATCGACTGATTATCGACTAAACGACTAAAGTCCCTGAAAGTTGTGCCAACAGATTACAAGCAATATTATTAATTAAAAAGTGTATTAACTAAAATTGAGTAATAATTAATCAAATTAATCCCTTAAAAGTTAACCATTTAAAATGATTAAAACGTACAACAACAACAAAAAACATAAATTGAAGTCATCATTATGGTGATCGGTGTTTGTTTTAAATGTACGGGTTTCTCTGGTTTCTTTTCAGAGTTCTTAATTGATTTTTGATGTCTGTCTGTTAGTGAGATATTTTTGTTAAATTTTTTTAGTGTAAACTTTATTCATTTTAAATGGTTTACTTTTAAGCATAACTTTTATTTTCATCAACTTTTTACATATGCTCTCTTTCAATGTAGTTGTAGAAAGAGAAAGAAAGAGAAAGAAAGAAAGAAAGAAAGAAAGAAAGAAAGAAAGAAAGAAAGAAAGAAAAGAAAGAAAGAAAGAAAGAAAGAAAGAAAGAAAAGAAAGAAAGAAAGAAAGAATTTGAAGCATTTGTCCTTCATAAACTATAATATATTTGTTTATAACAGCAGTCCAGGAGAATTTCCTGAATCAAGATTCAGTCATTAAGCTTTTAATTCTACACTAATTGTGCTCCAAGTGACCTCAATTAGCAACGTATTTAACAAAAGGCTCTGATCACAGTCACGTATTTGACTGCAGTAAACAACAAGGTGAGTGTGTGCATTAGCATCAGCAGACACACCAGACTTGTTGAAATACCATGTTGTCTGCATCAGGTTGTCAAATGTGTGTTAAAAGGCCTGATGAATAAAGTGACAGCTAACCTATTGGTAACCTTCTTTTCAAATGCATTTGATATATTAATAAAAGGCTGACTTATAAATCATTTTGTTTCTTCATATACTCTGTTTTAGAAAGACGTCATTCTCACATAAAAATAAAGAAAAGGCAGGTTGTTCTTATGTAGAAAACTGCTCTGCCATACATTGAGAGTTATTTTTTAAAACTCTAGAGCTACTGAATCAGCTCACACCTTGCCATGAAAGTCAAAGCCAAGTGTGGGAATATTCCCTGAAAATTAATTTCACTGCTGAGGCATTTATTACCTTTTAATTTCATCTTTTTGTATTGCAAGAGAACAAGCCCGAAGGCTTTAACACTTCAGCTGCAATATGTTCTTTTCCACCTGACTATTTATTTCATATAGAGGAGTAACTTGCAATTAAAAATTATATTGTGCACTCATGTAAAAAATGACCCTTTTCTGTTTATGAATATGATGCTACTCTTCCCACAAAAGCCTGTGCTATCCATTAATATAGATTGGAATATGCTTCAGATAGTACAGAATAAAGGAAGTACCGTGGCATGATTGTTGGTGCCAGACGGGCTGGCTCTGAGCATTTCAGTAACTGCTGATCTACTGGGATTTTCATAGACAACCATTTCTACGGTTTACAGAGAATGATCTGAAACAGAGGAAATATCTAGTGAGCTAAAATGCCTTGTTGATGCCAGAGGTCTGAGGAGAAATGGGCCGACCAGCTTATAGAAAGGCAACAGTAACTCAAATAACCACTCGTTACAGACCGAGATCTGCCGAAGAGCTCTCAGACGAACAATACGTCCAACCTTGAAGCATGCAGGCTATAGCAGAAGACACACCAGTGCCACTCCTGTCAGATAAGAACAGGAAACTCAGGAGACAATTCACGCTGGTTCACCAACATTGGACAGTTGAAGATTGGAAAAATCGTACTTCTGATGAGACTAAATTTTTGCTGCGACATTCAGATGTTCGGGCTCAGAGTTTAGTGTAAACAACATGAAAGCATGTACAGTATTCATGCTCCTTGTATCAATGGTTCAGGCTGCTGGTGGTGTAATGGTGTGTGGGATATACTCTTGGCACACTTTTGGTCCTTTAGCACCAATTGAGCATCGTTTAAACACCACAGCCCGAGTATTGTTGCTGATCAAGTCTGTCCCTTTATGACCACAGTGAACCCATCTTCTTCTCAATGCTACTTCCAGCAGGATAATGTGCCATGTCACAAAGCTCAAATAATCTCAAATCTCAAACTGGTTTCTTGAACAAGACAATGAATGCCCTACACCCAAACGGCCTTCACAGTCACCAGATCTCAATCCAGTCGGGCAGCTTTGGGATGTGGTGGAACGGAAGATTCGCATCATGGATGTGCAGCCGACAAATCTGCAAAAACTCTATAATGCTATTGTGTCAATATGGACCAAACTCTGAGGAATGTTTCCAGCACCTTTTTGGATTTAAGTCATGAAGAATTTAGCAGTTATGATGGCAAAAGTGGTCCACCCCGGTACTAGCATTTATACCTTTCAAAGAGACTGTCCCACTGGCCGACAGCAGCAGAAAATGAGGTAGGGTACTATTATTTTTCAATGAGCAGGTGCAATCCCACCAAACCGGCGAAATCGACACTTACCAGTACTTTTATGGCTCGTTTCCACTGAGTGGTACGGTACGCTTCGGTTCGGTACGCAATTATTTTCGTTTCCACTATCAAAAGTTGTGAAATGGTACCAAAAAGCCGAACCGAAACGTACCACTTTTTTGGGTACCCTTCCGTCTGGGGTACCTAGCACAGTGAAAGGGTACTAAAGGTGGAGCTAGACTACTGCAGAACGGTGATTGGTGGACAGAGTATCGTCACTTGCGCGCTGCTACAAGGGCATTAGAAGCATACAGTTGAAATATAATTCTACTGTTATTGTGTCACGAAATGTAGTTTTAAGAGTTTTTCAGGCTAGAAATAGTTTTTAAAGCTCAAATCTGTGGTTTATTTATAGATTTATGATAATTTGACTGAGATCCATTCCAAGCGATCACCGGACGCTCGTGCTCTGTTCCCTCGCCGTGGAACAGCCTTTCCTCGGCTAGTCGTTCTGATGTTTGCCGCTGACTCGGACGTCTCTGTAGTGGTTAAATATGAGATATAGTTTGTCTTGTATAAACCTAACAGGTGATCTTTGGTCTCGTGAATCTATAAATTCGTTTCCCTGGCCAATTTTGGCAGAAGGCTATACATGAAGTTTCATATCTTTGAGCGCTGAATTTGTATATTTGACTGACTGAATTGTTTCTTGATGTTATTTAAGCTTTACCGTAATCATCTTTTTGTACCTTTTACTTATACTTTTATAATGGCTATTATTTATAAAACTGAAATTCAACAAAAAGAGATAGTTTTGTCATTTTTATTTTATTTTATTACAAGATCATCTATGTTGTTTATTGCAACATTTGTACCAATGCGATATGCAATACATTACATCACATTTAATATTTTTACTTTTAAACGAAAAGATGCAGGGTTGTGTTTTTATATTTAGTGTTGTTATAAATAAAACGTTACGTACATGCAGTGAATATAATCGGCTATGCGTTGCCTGAACCACATTTGTGTGCTTTAGAATGTTTAAAATGTATTGAAATGAAATCGAAAAGAAGCAGAGTGGTGTTTTATAACATATTTCGTTTTACTGTTGCCTAAAATGAACATTAACCGGAGTCGCAGAGCCAGAGCGAGTTGAGTGCCGCGTTCAAGAACGCGCTGTTCCATTAGCAGAATCACAGGACTCGCGTCCTCAGGATCATTCTCCTGAGAAAACGCCTGGAATGCCAGCGCTTGTTATAGTGACAAACATACCGAGAAGCAAGAACAAGATCTGCTGTCTGTCATCCATTGTTGTTTACTGTCCGCTTCTCGCGTGAAAATGACGTCAATCGCTTCTCTTCCAGCAAACACCACGCCTATCAAGTAAGGGTACTGTTGGCGGTGGAAACGCAAGCCTGATCATGGTGGACCCGACCTGTACTGTACTGTACCGTTACCGTACCCCTCAGTGGAAATGAGGCATTAAACTTAATAATATTAAAGTTAATTAATGTTAATGTGCTCATGAATGTGATCAATTCCCATGACCCCAAATTTTTCTCAACATAACCCTTTCGCTTCAACATGAGCAACTACAATCCAGTTTTTCCTGTTAAAACCTTTTTATAGACACATGTAATTGATTTGACATATGTTAACGCTAGTGTCTACATGGTGATCTGGGTTCTTCTCTGTCCCTGTGATTAGCCCATCCAATCAGATGAACTACAAGGACCAATGGCACAGATCTGTCTCAAAGCTCCCTTAAGAATCAATGGGTCTTATCAGCACTGTTAGTCTGTGCAATTAGCATGCAGATCTGCCCTCCACTGTGATTAGGAGGTTGGAGTTAAATGAATTAATTTAAAAGTGCAGGCTGGAAATTAAATTCACTGGTAGGATTACAGTCCATGACCTTATTCAGCACTAAGCACACATGCATCATCCTCAGCTAAACCAGCGAGCAGCATCATAAAGGGAACAGGCGCAGAGGTGTGGATTTTTGCTAATTGACTTGATTTTCACTAGATCCCTTGTAGGGTTGAGAATAAAGGGCAGGATCCTGTAGCAACATGGTGCATAAGCAATCTCTTTGAAGTTTACAGATGGGGTTAAAACATAGGACCAAAGCAGCATACTGCACACCAGGTGTAAGTACTCTGATGCGCATACTAAAGGTTGTAGAAATGCTTTATCATTGGAAACATGCCGGCAATGGATCAGCCTGCTCAAGTCCTTACTCTGATCATGTTTCAAATCCATTTTAATCAAATTACTTTTGGACGGAATACGTTTTTAATGCTCACCATGCAAAGTTGTAGACGATAGTCACGACAACTGCAAACAAGCAGTCGCCTTTTAAGTTTGTCCCGAACCAAAATAACATTCTTATGCTGTGTTCTCGCCATGTCATTACCGTAATTACAACATGGCAACCTGAGACACTCTACACGGAGATGTTCACAATCTCAGACTCTGATTTATGCATTTCTATGTCAACACTATCAACCTCTAATTTAATCTGCAGCAGTCAGGAGGTACAACTAGAGGTCTGTAAGTTGTTTGCATTCATTATCATTGTAAAATTGTGTGCTTTGAGAGATGTAGTAATTTAATGCCTTATCTCGTGACGCTTTGCAGACTCTGCTGTGTGCGTTCATGTGTTTTGAAGGAGGTTTGGTTTTGGAGATGCTATGAGAAGAGGATGGGATCTCATGTTTTCAAAGCTAGCCTGCTATTGCCTTTCTGAAATTACCTACCATAACTAGCTTAAAGAAATCCTTGGTCAAGTATTTTCAATAAAACATCCATGCCTGTCAACAGCTGCAATTGAATAGCCCACCTGTTGGTCCAAAGACATATGTTGTTATTCACACAGTGAATTGATTTTAGAAGATTTTAACTTGTGTTGTTACTTGTATATTGCATTTATGTTTTTTTTATGTGTCCTTGTAGAGCTTAATACATGCAGTCACGTGTCGTATGAAAAGACAGAGACTTTAAAAATGTATCCTTGTATGTCATGGAAGAAAGAAGGTCATACAGGTTTGGAACAACATGAGGGTGTGTAAATAATGACAGATTTTTTTATTTATTTATTTTTTTCGGTGAATAGTTCCCTTAAGGTTTGTTGGTGAACAGCGTGGTTTTGTCAAGCCAAATTCATCTAAATTAATTTCCTTTTAAGTAGAGTTGGGAAGACAGATGGACTCCAAATGCGAAGGAGAAAGGTTGAATTACCAAAATCCCATCTTCACTCATGTCATTGCCTCACTTTCAATATGCAGAATGAGTTTATGCCATGTGTTCAGTTGTTGTTATGACATTTTTACAGAGGTTGTTCATTTTAAGGTCAGTACGATAATGATGTTTTTGAATTCAAGTCTCTCACTTCTCAACAAGTATCGAATGTCTCATTTATTTGATTGAAAATGCAGTAAATATCGTGGAAAAAAACAGTAATATTGTGAAATATTTAAAATGAAAATAACAGTTTTCTAAGTGAATGTATTTTAAAATGTTATTTGGCTCTTAGCCGAGATCCCCAATTGGTCACTCCTGACGTGACATTCGAACGTGACTTATTGATAATGAACCATGTTTACATCCTTAACTTGAGATGTTTTACTATATTTTTGAGTAAATTAATTAAAACCATTAAAAAATCTTACCGACACCAATCTTTTGAACAGTGGTTTATCTACCGGTAATTCAAAAGATTCCAGATTCTGGCCTGAGCTGGGCAAACAAAACCATTTTCGGCCGTTAGAAACATCTTCAAGTTACGATTTTGTTCCCTTGTTCCCTCACAGCCAAAGGTGAAGCCAAGCTGCACACCTGATCCAGTTACCAATGGTCTGTTTGTATGGCGGAGGCCCCTTCTTGGGCGAGCTGGAAGCACACCATCAACTGGTCCGCATTAGGGGTGTAACGGTTCACAAAATTCACTGTTCGGTTCGAATACGATACACTTGTGTCACGGTTCGGTATGTTTCAAATACAGCAAAAAGAAAGAAATGGCAGAGAAATTTCCTTGATTTAATTTTTTTTTTTGTATTAAAACTAACATCATAAAGTATGATATTTTTTAACTTTGAGCAATGATCGAACTATAACGTTATCTGACTTTTCTTAGGAGCATATAAAACAAAACAGCTCCTTGGACAAAATGAAATATAATATTGTAGGCTAGTAGTTATAAACAAAGGTTTATTTTAGTTATTTTATTAGCATTTGAGGGCAGCAATTGTATTGAAAATGTCAAAATACAACAGACGTGATGTAACTTGAAAGCATTATAGCCTACTATTCCTGCCAAACTTACAGATCCATTAAATCCATGGTGATGTTGCTGATCTGTGGACACTGGATAGTTCATTCATGGCACAGTGTTTCTTCCTGGTTTCCACGTCAGTGTGGTTTATCCGTTAATAACGGAGAAATGTGAATGTTTCTCACTAGATCTCGCAGCGATGTTATTACTTTAGTGACTTCAATTGCTTTAGTCAATTGACTTCAATTGACTTCATTTGCTTTTACTTTAGTGAATTCAATTATTTTCTTTACTGGATTTGGCTGTGTAACAGTGCTGATCAATATCGGCTCTGCGTTGCATTGCTCAAAACTGATAAACGGTTCGTGATCCAGACAACCACACAATAATGAGTAGTTCAGGTTTGTTCCCCTTACATTACATTTGCCATTTGATGTTGGACAATGTTGTGGTCATGCCAGCATCTCTTACATTATGAACGCGCTTGACACGCACGTACGCGCATACATTTGAAATAAAGAAATGTTGGTCAGCAGGAAAATTAACCGAACGAACCGTACGAAATCGCAAAAATGCGTATCCGAATCGAAAGCCTCATACCGAACGGTTTCAATACGAATACGCGTATCGTTACACCCCTAGTCCGCATGCTCTCACACCCAAACAGTATCAGACACCATTGGCATGCGTCACCTCCCGAAGTTTAACATAGGCAGGAAGACACATGCTTTCAGCTGTGCTTATGGTAACATTTCAAGTTCCCACAGGACAAACAACACTAAATAGGCAACATGACATCATGACTTTGCGTAAACATACACACCACTTTCAAGTGAAGTGGCGTGTTATCTCACGCATTTTTAGCTATCCGCGTGTATGCGTGTATGTACACGCCGTTAAATGTCAGAGCGAAACGAAAAAATGTATATCTACATTTGGGGAGCGATATTTCCTTGGATGGTAGGGAAACACTCATAAATGCCATTAACCCCAGTGACGGGTAGGTTTATGGACGGGGTTGGCGTAGGTCATTTATTTATATATACAGTAATAGCGTTAAGTCAACGGCGTTCATAGACACGCTGAAAAGCGATTATGCGTGTTCGACAGCACGCCAAAAATGGTAATACGAATTTAACAGCTAAAAACAAACTCTGTTGTGTGCCGGCTTTGTGGCTTCCGTGTATGCCGTCACGTGACGTCATGGCGCAATGCCAGTCAGGATTGGAATAGTTTCATTCATGCTTCAGACGCTGTACGTTGGGGGCATTCCCCAAAATATCATATCGATCAGTGCGAGTTCCCTCGAAAGGGAACTGATTGTCAGATTGTTTTCTTAGATGATAGGGTTAAATTCACCAATGTTTAATAGCAACATTACACAGCTCTGTTTTCATAATAGTTCTTCTACATTTGGAATATATTCAACCATCGTGCCTAGCAGCACAGCTTAGAGCACAATGTCTAGACACCACTGTACAATTTGAGAATAAATCCAGGATTTGCTTTGCAGAAGTTAATAAAAAATATTGGGTGTCTTGACATTGTTATTTTTCAGCTCTAAGAATATTTATTCAGCTAGGAAGGAAGAAAGAGATATGTTGTTGTTGTTGGCTTTTTATTTTTTTTATGGCAGTTCATTTCTATGGTTCACTGCACATAAACCAAGCAACTATTTTATTCAGGCACTCTGAAGTTGGTGGTAATCCACACAGCCAAAAGCAAAATTTCATGACATTTCACTATCCCAGGGGAGAGTTCTTATTGGAAAACAACCCAAGATTCTTTGCATTCCTCAATCAAAGGCCTCGCTCTGATTCTCTCGTGTGATTCTCGATGTGTCTCCCAATCAACAGTACACTTTCATAATTCTTCTCAAGGGTGGATCCATTTCCTGTTTTCTTGAGTGCCTTGCTTTCAAAGCAGTTGTTACCTGCCATCTATTAGCCTGTTCTCCTTGAACTAGAATGTCAATCTTCAAAAGGATTCTTTTGTGTATGACCAAGAACATTTTTTTACATTTATTTTCACCTCACATCCAGATTTCAATCAATCCATTAAGCAAGGTCACATTTTTTTTCATTAAATATAGTACAAATCTGAAGGATGGGTGGCAGCGAGGTGTCCTTGATATCTGTTGATTGGGGTTTAAATGTAATTAATCGTTTTAAATGTGAAGTTGTAAACAAACACTGCTGTTTGAGTTATGAGGAAGTCGAAAAGGTCATTGTCAGCTTTTCATTTTCATTCAGTTTTTGGAAGTGTGGATACAGATGGTGTGTTTAGTAAATACAGCAAGGGGAATATTGTCAGTGCTGCCACCCACGTTAATATTAATCAGAACACGTGAAAAACTGAGAGCTTAATTAATTACCCAATCAAAACAGAAAAAGACCTCTATCAATATGTGCCTGGTGGAAATGGGAGCAGTTCATATGAAGTAAGCTGGCTAAACATGAATCTTGTGATTCAGGAAGAAAGAACAGAGGAAGACATTGAGGAAAATACAATGATTAGAACGTGAATAATTCTGTTAACCTTTCAAATGTGGACACTGTCTATCGGGGAGAGTAAAACATAGCTCAGAAACAAGTTTATTTTTTCTGTGTGAATTACACAAATGCATTACCTAGAAAGCTGTGAAATAAATATTTCTTATTATCAGTGTTGAATACAGTTGTGCAGCAGACAGGTTGGTGTTAGTAGAATAACTTGGCATGTATAGTTGCAAAGTTATTTAAGCCCGTTCACACCGCCAGCGACAGAAAGCAACAAGATCCCATTCATTTCAATGGAGCACTGGCGACACGAGCGAAAGTGACCATTGGCGACAGAATGTGGGCGTGTCAAGAGACAAGCGTCAAAAGTGGAGAATTTTCAACTTTATGCAAATGTGAAGCGATTTTCATGAGCGACAACCAATAGGAAAGAAGACTTTCAGTGGAGTTCACGTCACTGTCTCGATTTCAGGCAAGACAGAAAGAGTTGAGAACAATTTCACTGTTTTATATGATTTGACTGTAACCACATACATGGATAATGAAATGATGCATGGAATAGAAACTGTCGACATTCTCAGTGAGTTTAATTCATACAACGTTATAGTTCGAAGTGATTTAATTTTATGATGCACGTTTAGCACTGCTGCAGTTCATTTTACAATTTCCCCTGCATTACGTTGACTATTAGACGCAAGAAAATTGATTATTTGTATAATTCGAATTACGTTTTTATAATTTGTGACAGTATGAGTGAGTTTAATTTGTTCATTGATTGATCGTTGATCTAGTAAATGATGGCCTGTTCACACCGGGACGAATTTCGCGTGCGAATATTCGTCGACTTTTAACGCCTTGTGACTAAACAATCGCCGCCAACGTGAGTGTTCACACCAACACGAAAAACGGCACGCGTAAAGCGTCATTTAAAAAAAAAACGCCTCGGGTTCGTTTTTTTTGGTTTGACGCGCCACGTCAAAAACTATTCGACCAACGAGATTGGCGGGTTTGCTCACGTGTCTGGTACTTCTGAAGTTACAGTAAAGACACAACTTGGGCGCTCAAACACAGAAACGGTCTTGACGAGCACACAGCTACGCGAAGAAGTTATAGCTTACAAGGCAAGATACGTATGGGCATGACGAATGTTGGAGCATAAAGAGCTATGATAATATTTATATCAGTATTTCTGTAAATAAAGTATATTAGGGTGACCATCAGTCCTGTTTTCCTGGGACATGTTTAACGGTCACTTTGTGCTTTTATAGAAATCTGAGTTGAGATGAGAACTGCGCATAGTGCGTGTCAGTTAGATTTTGACAAGTGAGGAGAGGAGATAACCGCTTTGCCGACTCTTTGTATTTTTCTTTTATTTTATTTTTCTATTGTGACCAGAGTTGGAAGTTTGTTTGTGTTTTTTTTTCTCGCTCGAATCCCCATGTATGAGGAGGAGTGTGACGTTTGAGTGGTTTTATTAAACGCGGGGAAATACGACAACTCTCATCTCTCGTGCATCTGTTCATCCGACAACTAGTGTTATGTTTTTATCTCTGGGCAACATCTCAACTTTGCGTTACATATAGGTCCCATAGGTCCCCTCGATCAGGGAGTAAAACAACTGGCAATGGGTAGAGTCCGGAGAGACAAACGGATCTACCTTTGAGGCTCTGAAGAAGTCCCATATCAGCTGGACTGCCTCAGGGATGGAATCTCCACTCTCCCGGAAGCGTTGGCTGCGCATCAGCTGCACGATTGAGCATGCCAGGGATGTGAATGGCACAAACCGACCTCAGATGCTTCTGATTCCATAGGAGAAGATGGTGAGCGAGTTGCGACATGCGGTGGGGCGTAGAACACCTTGTCAGTTGGTGGACGCAACGGTCGCAGTGCTGCCCATACGACGGCCCAGCGCAAGGCATGTCGTGAGCAACTTGGAAAAAAAATAAAAGCTTATTTTTCTCACAGTCATTGATTGACTGATATTTTTACTTAATTTTGCTCAATTTTTAAAGTCATTTAGCTTCTCAATATGTATCTTGACTTAAGAATGTTTAGATATTTTACTAGAAAACAAGACAAAAATACTGAGAGAGGTTTTTTTTTGTGTGTGTTTCTTGCAGTGTATTTGTTGTTGTTCAGAAACAACCTAACCCTTTATTTCTGTAGGGTTACAACTAATGTTAAAAATGTCTATGAGCCCCAGACCATTCTTTACTGAATTCAAGTCCTATTATTTACGTTTCTCCAACCATCCTTGCTGTACAACAATACCCCACCGGCGGGCATACGGTTACTTAACACCTCCCACGAGTGACGGCCCTTATGGGAGAGACGAAAGCTCTGTTTTTTGCTGTCTGGATTCTCACTACCAGAAGATCTCTTTTACAGAAGCAGCCATTACCGTGGTGAGCATGTTGGTCGGGGAGAACTCCAGGTGCCCTCCATTAGTGAAGAGTGAAGGCCGTAACAGAGCAAACAGTTGGACTGTTTTTATCACGATAAAAGGAAGGAAGGTAGGCCACAGACTCAGGGATGGAATAATACCAGAGTAGTAGAGGTGTTTTGGGGTCAAGAGGAAAATGACGAGGAAACATTTCTAAAAAAGACACTGTTTGAATAGAGGTGGAAAATGTCCTTGATGCACTCTGAACTGATGTCTAAACTGAGGGCTGGAGATGAATTCATTTTTGTACCAGCTTTAAATTAGCGCTGTGAATAAGCCTGAGGGAAAAAAAAAGTTATAATAGCAGCACATTAATGTAACAAATAATTTGCAGGTAAAATCTGTTGAACAGTTTAGACAACACTTCAACTGTTTCAATCAGAGGTGGCACATAAAGGTAAAGTGTGCCCTTTGTAGCGTTGAATGCTCTCAGGGATGAGTGAAGCCAGGATCCATGCTTAAAAGTCTATGAATGGATCATTTTTTCATTGATTATTATCTTTCTAGCATTTTTTTTGTTTGCCACTGACAGACTGGCCATCTTTCCAGGCGCTTTCCCCTGTGTCTGGCCTTAGAAACTGGGATAGGCTCTACCTACTATGACCCTAAAAGGTCTTATAAGGATCAATTAATGAAATGAATATGTTTGGTAACAGTTCCTCTAACCCTATATGATAGAGTTTGAAGCTTTTCATTTCTTAAATGACCAAAAATGTATATACCTCTTGATGGAAATAAGTGTGATGTTATTATAAGAGGTACATCAATTTTTGCTCAAGATCTTGTATTGACAATGCAAGAGACCAGCAAAAGTCTCCTGTAAAGTCTCCTCCTGCACATCTGAAAATCTTTCAATGAATTTAATCTCTGGACTCAGAGGAGGTGATTCATGTGTGAAAATGATTCTTCATGCTTCTCATAACCATTCCTTCACAGTTTGAGGCTGGTGAATCTTGACATTGTCATCCTGGAATATGGCCATGATGTGTCTTTCTACATGGTTGTTTAAGAAGATTAAAAGCTACTCACTCCATCAATTAGTGTTAGAAGAACTGTTAACAAACACATATCATACTAGAACATCATCACTGCAATAATGATCCAATCATAGACTCTTAAAGGGAGTACTTCAGGATTTAGCATTAAGCTTTGTATTAGTAGAAAACCTATAGTATGCTTTCCATGCTTTCCTACCCCCGAGACGAGAGATTTGTATTTTTTGTCTGGGAAAAATCCTCCGATGACGCAAAAATCTTGATTTTTTTCAAGACTAAAGACTACAGTCAGTAGTAGGGTCTGTCCCGCATGTTCTCAACCTGCCCATAGAGGGTGTGATCTCACTCACAGAAGGAACACATAGTGCCGGCCATCTTTTTTTGGAAGCTAAACCAGCAGGCTCTTGTTCTGTGGAGAAAGCTGAGTAGTCGGGGTTACCATCCTCTTTTTCCTGGACATGTCCCGTCAGAGATCGTACAAAATGTCCGGGATTCAGCTTTTGCTTTCTGCAGTCGCCATTCATTGTTTACATGCACACCTTTTGTTTCAATCTAACTGAATTCATTCTGATTGGTGAATCTGAATGTAGTGTTTACATGAACGCTAAACAAGTGATCGGTTGATGTGCGTTTTAACATTGCTAAGAAAATTCCCGCTCCTCCGTGAGAGATACGAGACCGGTGCGTCTCACAGGTGTCTCTCATCGGTAATCACGCCACCGGCCACGCCGTTCTCCCGCGGCCCTCACCGTCCGCTCGCCACAGTAAACATAATGAATGGCGACTGTAGAACGCAAAAGCCGAATCCCGGACATTTTGGGCGATCTCAAAACACATTTTCAGGCAGACTCATCACGAGACTCACTAGTAGCCTAGACTTGTTGTTTAACTACTGCGCTCTGTTACCGGTAGGTGAAGCAAGTGCATTCTGGGAGTTGTTGTCTTTCATCCACATTCGCCAAAAATAAATTTTCTGGCTTTTCTCAGTCTAGAAAGCTCCAAATTCAAATATAATTTCACATTTCTTCAACATAAATTGCCCATTTTAAATACACATTCATCTTTCCAGACGTGATGTATCCATTTAAGATTTGCCAATTAAAATCCAAATCCAGTGTATTTATATTATATGAATGATAATAATTTATCTTTTGAATAATATAGCCTATTCATATAGTTATTATATTAATTGAGAATAATAATAACCTAATAATAAGTGAATAATAAGTGAAACATATAAAACTTTCCCATGTACCAGCCATTGGTCAGCCAAACTGTAAGTCCTGCCCCAAACACTGAACTGCTCAAACAATTTGTAACATCTGAAAAATTATCCTTAAAGTCACAATGCAATCAAAATTGACAATCTTTATATTTCATGAAACATTTCAGTATTAAATGATTTAAGCCAAGCATTATCCAGATGTTTCTTTCAATTGAAAAGCTGTAGGAAAAAAGATGATCACAATTTCTGTTGAAGCATTATCAGGCCTCAGAAAACAGATTCACTACAAGGACGGAGAACACCGCATGGCAGAAAGTTGGCAGAAAATCCTTGATGTATAATAATTTGAAGAGTAGATTATGAAACATTGACTATTTAAATAATTTTCCATAGCAGTGATTCCCATCTGGTGGTGGGAATCATGTGGCCAAAGCACAAATTAATGGGATATTCCCCCATTAGACAATAAATTAATGAAAGATGTGTAGTGAGAGTGCATGTGGTTGTGGCCGATGGCTGGTGATGCTGGCACTGTGCCCAGTCGTGGCATACAGGTGTGCTGGAGTGAGAACAGTGGAAAACACAGGGCAGGAGGCAGGATAGTCATGGGATTGTGGGCAGCTTAGTTCATTTGCCCTCTATGCAAGCAGAGGGAAAAATTGGCTTCCACTGTTCTCCTCTGGTTACTTTCCCAATTGAGATACCCACATGCATGTTGAACTAGCCCAGTCATAACTGAGACACTTGACCTCGTCAGATTAATTCCAGACTTTAGAAATAGCTTAACTTTAGGTATTATAAGCACACTTGAAAAACATCAAATATATTGCATATTTGCATTAGTATTATGTAATGCTTTCTCCAGTTATTATAGTCTTGCTCATTTTGGCAAATATAAACAAAACAACAACAACAATTATCTAGATTTAAATGGAAGATTTATGAAACTGAATTCCATATAGAATTTGGATGACACAGTAACATAAACGTAATGCGAGTCATATTTATCAGTCGTACATAAATAAAGATAAGAAATGGAAAATATGCTGATTCTAAGCAATTTGAATAAATACATAAAAAAGGATGGTTTAAATAAAATCAATATATGTGGAAATAAAGGTCACACTTTACAATAATGTCTCATTTGTTAACATAAGTTTATTATGTTAAAGCTTGGTAATACAAATGGATGTGAATTTTATATGCAATTCGAAGCTAATACTAAATTCTATAGAAATATGCAATTCAGAGCATGTACATTGAAAGTTTTCTTCAAAACCATTGCCCAAGTAAGCATACAAATTTTAAAGTCTTCAATATCTTACACTTACTCTTCGATCAAAGCATAATTGTTAGCAAAGCGAACCTGTGTAAACTTAGTAGTGTAATAAAATACAGAAGCACTGGGCTGATCAATTCTATTATCCTGCACTTACAAACTCAGTTAATTTCTCTGGATGTCATCTTACTGACGGTAGGGGGATGGTATGGGGTTGTGACTCTACTTTAAAGCTACTTACAAAGCTGTTAACATCCATACCCCAACGGGTTCACCCTAATTCACATTCACACAACGTTTTTGAGATTCACAGCATCAGAGAGGTGACTTTTTCAATGAATGCAATTCAACAGGGGACATAGGGCAAAGTCACACTTAACCTCTATAAGGCTTTCTAATGCTACCACCTCCTCATTTGAATACCATATATGAACAAATAACAACTTGGTCAAATATCCATCTGTCTGTCTTTGCTCCTTTCTTTCAGATCATGGCTCAACTGTGAATGAACCAGACACCATAAGACAATTCTCTCACAGATGATGATGCCCTCTCATTTTGCCTTGTGTGATCTAAAAAATCTGCAGTTTTTCCCAAGCTGGTGTTATTTTAGAATGATTTATACAGTATACTATTATAGATTTGCATTCATATTTTGAATTAGCTTTTATTTTTATCAATTCAAAATTCAACTTTTTGTGCCTTTGTCATTTTTACAGTGGTGGGATGGAAGTACACAGATCAAGTGCTTGAGTTAAAGTTAGGGTGACCATATTTTGATTACCAAAACCAGGACACTTGGCCTAGCAAACAGATAGGCCTACTCAAATGATACTTGAAGTCTTACTGAAAGATACCTTATTAATTTCAATACATTTAAAGTAGGTTATGCCTCCTCTGTATGGATAGAAAATTGTTATATTTTTACATGAAAACAGGACATGTCCTGGGAAAACAGGACAGTTGGTCACCCTAGTTAAAGTACTACTACTAAAATATTTCTACAGTAAAAAGACCAAGGATTCATTTTCAAATTGTACTTGATTAAAAGTAAAACAAAGTTTTTGATTTTTACAAGTAAAAAGTACTGATCAATGATCTGTTTAATTTTTATTAGCCAGCACTAGTCAGACTAGACATTAGGCAAGACTACGATCTCACGACCAATTGCATGAATTCGTACGAGTGATTAAAAAGTGGGTAATTCTTACTACTTCATACGACCTCACTCATACGAATTTGTATCGATTTGTCTAAACCTACGTGATGGGTATGTTTAGGGGCGGGGTCAGGGGTAGGTAACTTCGTATGAATTCAATCGAATTGGCCAATTCGTAAAATATGTACGATTTAGCAAAAACGTGTAGAGAGTAGGTGTACGAATTGTTACGAATTAGCCACCTCATAAAATTCGTACAAATTCTCGTGAGATCGGGTTGGGCAAGAAAGATTAGTGCAGACATTATACATGCTCATTATGCACTGTCAATACATTAAACATCAATATACTGAAATGTTCAGTTTTATACTATTTTAAACAGCTACAGCAGCGGGGAAGATGTATGGACATTCATTTCTTGGAAATGCCTGAAGTCCACTTTCAGGCATTTCAGTGAACTTGCACAGCTCTCCCTTTTACACAGCTCAGACCGAAGCATCTGCGGCCTCACGATCACTTGGACGTGGCTGTGGTTACACAGAGGTAAAAACAATATAAATACTGTTCAGTTTTCTTCACAAACCGCTGTTCCTGTCTTAGGCCATCAATGTGTACTTACATTTACGAGTCATTAAATCATGTTTAATTTGGACTTCTCTGTGCACGCTCTTTGAGGTGGTGACCATAGACCTCCATTATATGACTGACAGACATGAACGGTTTGACCTAAAAATATCAAAATTGAAAATACTGTGGGAACAAAGACACCTACATCTTGGATGCCCTTGAGGTAAGCTAAGACATCAAAAAATTAATTTCAAAGTGAACTATTCACTTTATACATGAAAAAGGGGTTACTGTTCACCACTGATAAAAATAAAAAAAGTTTTTGAAAGATTTTTGTATTTCAGTTGCCAATGCACCATTTTATCTAATATGGATACTTTATTTTTATTTCAGCTTTATTTTGATTCACAGAAATGTTGTGTGTCTAAATACAGTTGAATTTAAAATGGCATTTTATTTACTTATTAAAGCAACATTTTTTTAACAACATAGGCTACTTTTAACTTTGCATGCCTACCATTAACCAGAAAGACAGCTCCATTTGACAATGGTCTTGATCCCTCAAAGGTGTGAAACGCTATTGAAAGTGGATTGGACTCGAGCGCACAACAAAAATTAAAGTGGATTGGACCACAACAAACTTAACCAATCAGAAAGGCCTGAAAATGGACTCTGCTTCATATGTGAGTAACATTGGCTTTGCTGTTTCAGATCCAATATTTGCTGCTGTTGTAATGTTAGCTGTAGGAACAGTAAATGTTTGGAGCTGCTGAGACTAACAACCAAATCTTGCTTGTATTTGTGTGCTTTATGAATGTTTTGTTCCCTCATTCATTCGTCTTCTTCGTGTTGTGCATTTTGTAAGAATGTGGGAAGTGAGTGTGTGTTTGGGTTGATTTCAAATATCAAAAGTGCTTCTCAGAAATCACTTACTGCACCTTTAAAATGTAAATGTAAGGAACTCGCCAATAGTGGTGACAGCAAATTTAAGTAGCACACATTCCCTTTGTTTTGATGAGACCTGACAATGATTGCACAACAGGAGCCTGATTCTGATGCGCTACCGGTGTGTTGCTTTAGGATATCGATTGACACTCTGCATAAAGTTTACGACAGCACCTGTTTCTTCCTCAGCATGAAATCGACAGCCGCGGTAAACCAATTCTTCGGAGACTGTTTTCTTCATGCCCCGCGGCTACTCGGAGGTACAAGTGCACACGTATACTAGCACGCACACAATCAAACACATAAAGCAATGCTGTTTATAGCAGAGATGTGTGCAAAAGGCCAACTATTTAATTTCCCTGTTCAATCCTTGCAGGTGTCATGCATGAAGTTAAAAGGATTTTGATTCTTTTTCAGATGAAAGAAGGCAAGTACTCAAACTGTTCTGAACTTCTGGAAAAAAAGTTTTAAGAACAGGAGATGACAGAATACTACTGCCATGCTCAATTATGGATGATGGCCTTTTATCTTCCCATTACTAATTAGAGGAGCTACTCTGCTTTCAAATTCATCTTTACATACCGTTTCCTTCTGAAATATCCAGCACTGCTGGTCACCAGCACAAGGTATGTTTTGCATGCTGGGACCAGCTTGGGATGCTGGTTTGCATATGTTGCATGTCTTTTGGGTTCTATATGATCCTAGCATGACTGCAACAAAACTTGCCTATGTGTTACATTTCACTTTTCTAAGTGTTTGTGTTCATAGTTAAATAAAGGCAGAGACAATACATTTGAATAAATTGTTTAACAAAGAAAAATGCACATCACAGGTACAGTAACATGTTTATTGGTACACAGCAAAATCCTTAGTGTTATACTAACACTGCTCAGTTTGCATGTGGTCCCAATCTATAGAGAGCAAATGTAATGCTGTAGCAATGTTGCAGTTAGTGATGATTGACCATTAGTGATTACAACTGAAGTTAACAATTAGAATCATGGACGATAAGAATAATATCAAGGACAGAAACAAGGAGAAGAAATAAGCAGACAGCACAACTACTACAGCCACACAGCCTATGATCAACCAAAGCAATATCAATATCTCAATATCAATAACAAAAACCGCATTATGCATGTTCACTTATTATAAACCTGTTTTGGATTTATTGCTTTGCATGGTACAAAAGTTGTTGAAGTCTGTTTGAAGTCACCATTATGGTGATTAGTATTCCCTTTAGCTGGGAACTTGGGCATTGACTTTGGTTAAATGAAACCAACCTGGACCAGCAGACTTTTCAGCAGGGTCTTCATTTAACACTAACACACAAACCAATCACAGCAATACGTCCAACAAATGGATGCATATGCTTTATGAAAACTATAGACATAAAGCATATTAAATGCAGTCCTCAATGTTTGAATAGCTATTTTAATTGTCTTCGATGTTGAGACGTTTTATGTGGCATATAATGGCAGGGAGAATTGATTGGGAAACCTGCTTGAAAAAGTCATTAGTTGTGAAATTTCAATTCCAGTTGTTTCTAGTGGTGCAGAACATTACACACATAAGCTTTATCATGGTGCATGAAGTGTAGTAGCACAGTATATTTAAATAATTGATGGAGTTTTCTAACTTTATTCAAAAGGATAGTTCAGAAGAACTGGAAAATTCAGAAGAAACTGATTCAGAGCTTGCCCTTTCATGGCTCATTAGAGTTTGTATGTAATAAAACAAATATTGTATGTAATTAAAGCTGCAAGCAGCGATGGGCGGGCCCTCGCACCTGTAGCGCGTCAGGGTGTGAGGCGGCCGCGTTGCATATTCTGGAGCTAGCCGGTGCGGCTGTGAATTTGTTGCGCACTTCATTTACGACATGATCCATGTTCCACAGAAATTCTGCACATGTAGGTTAAACGTGCGGCGGGGGCTGCTTCATTAAAGGTCACTTCCTGTTTCCAGCAGGTGGCACTATTGACTGTGGGCTAATTTCGGCATGTACATGTGTTCAGGGCGGGACTGTTGAATAACGTATAAAATTTTGCGCAGCTCTGAGGATGTACACTGAAGTTACAACAACTTCCTGTTTCATACCGAATCATCAACGCCACAAGACACGCCCATTGACAAAAACTGCGCAGATAGCACAACTTTACATCGTCAATGCCTTTAGAAGGCACAGCAGAAATGTGAAGTCGATCCGACTAAATCCCAAGGAGGAGTTCGTTAAAGTACATAATGAGTAAATCATCCAAAAATGGTGGTAAAATTAGAAATGGCCGACTTCCTGTTGAGTTTAGGGCATCGCTCCAAGAGACTTTGCTGTGTGCCTGGACATGGTAGATGTACCACAGAAATTTCGTACATGTCAGTCAAACATGCGGCGAGCTGGTTCGTTAAAGGTCACTTCCTGTTGCCAGCAGGTGGTGCTATGACTGTGGGTGAATGTCGGTATGTAGATTTGTTCAGGGCGGGACTCTTGTCAAATGTGTAAAATTTTGTGCAGATCTGGGCATTTACAGCCAAGTTACTACAACTTCCTGTTTCATGGCGAGTCATTCGACGCCACGGACACGCCCATCGACGAAAATGCGCAGATAGCACAACTTTACATCGTCAATGCCTTTAGAAGGCACAGCAGAAATGTGAAGTCGAATCCGACTAAATCCCTAGGAGGAGTTCGTTAAAGTACGGAGTGTGTAAATCGTCCCAAAATGGCCGCCAAATTCAAAATGGCAGACTTCCTGTCGAGTTTAGGGTATTGGTTCTTGAGGCTTTTTTGAGCGTCTTGATATGATACACATCCCCACCAAATTTCGTGCATGTGGGTAGAACGTGGATGAGGGGCAAATTTTTCCCAATTTTCTAGGTGGCGCTGAGCGAGTTATTTTGCCACACCCATCCGCGAAACCCACAAAATACAACAATTTTCACCAGTCCTGACATGCGTTTAATTTTTATTTAAAAAAATATGTGTATTACATATATATAACATGCTATTTACAGAAAGAAATGGATTCCTATTATTATATTGTTGCACTGCAAGACCTTCTCTGACCAATCAGACCAATCAAGCGCATTTCTTTGATGAAGTGGGTCCAATTAGTGGATCTAATTAAGGATCCCTGATGTGAATCAGCAGCAGAGCTCTTGTGATTGGCTGATTGGTGTTAGATGATGCTTCCTGTAGTGCTCTGGGAAACTCCGAGACAATACTAGAGAAGAGACGAGTCACGACTCCAGCAGATCACCCACCATGTTCTCATTAGAGGAAGCCTCTGCCTCCCACACACAGGGGTGATTATCCATCTCTCTTCTTCCTCAGAGCTTCCTCTCTCTCTTGTACTCTTTTCTAAGAGCTTTCTTTCTATGTTCTCCTACTCCTTCTCCTCCTAGATCCTCTCATTCAAATTCCCATTCCATTTATTTTTTGAGATTCTCTCTCGGTCTCTCTTGCTGTACCCTAAAGGGAGCTGTTAGTCGAGAAATATTGCCGTTTGATCATTTTCATCTTTCACTCTTTTTATGTACCAATTTTTTTATATCAGTTGCAAGCATTAAATAGCTGCTAGCCAATGAAAAAGATTCAATGGCTTATCCGCAATGAGGAAAAACTGAATTAATTAACAGAAATTATAGTGATCCTCACTAATAGCATGTGTAAGAATAGCATCGGCCCAAATAGAGAGTCCTGTGGGAGCCTCGGGATAAAGTTGTATGCCTTTTATATCATTTTTCTCAATGTGCTTCTCACATACTAGTCAAAAAAGAGAAGACTCTCGACAGATTATTCTCTAGTCACAGAACCAACAATTAGCCACTGAACCATCTTATAAAATCTTCTTCAAGGTTGTGCTGGTTGCATTTGAGGTACAGGTCATGGGGTTTCTCAGATATCGCTTGAGACCGGTATAAGTCTTCGCCTCGATAGTAGTCATGTCTTCTTCATTGCGTATTTTTATATTTTGAATATATCCCACCACCGCATTCTGTAACCACTTGTGCCTCGATCTGGAGGATATCGTGGAGGTATTGCTCCAAACACATCAAAATCCTTAGAGTTAAATTAACTCTGAGGGCTCTTGCACCCGGCGCAAATTACTTTATTCACTGACGCATTTATCATTCCTATTTTGCACTCGCGCAAAGCGGGCTTTTTCCCACCACAGACGCACGTCGGTAAACTAGGAAATGAACTTGCGCTCCCTGGGCGGGTCGGCGCAAAAAGGAGGCGTGTGTCGGCACAAACATTCCCTGGTGCTATTTTGCAGTTCCAGAAAACAATTGCACCAATGACCAGAAAAAACCTGGTCTAAAGTCAGTGGCACGTTGCGCGTACATTCAGATGCTATTTTAAGCGTGCATGCTTGGCCATAATACAGAGTGTGAACAACGCAGATACACTGTAGATGATTCTCTCATCAACACAGATGCATTTTACTTATTGCAAATGATACATTATTATAAGGAAAATATATAAACATGAGGGAAATCATTGTTGTGTCCATGACGATGGGAAAAATAGGCAAAAAGCTTACATATTTACCCAAATTATCATATGCATGTTTAACTGAAGCTAATTTGGGTGGGTTTGTCTCATCCCCAATGTCCATTCTCTTTCTTTCGCGGCCCTGATGAGAACATCGATCTCCTCGGCTGTGAACCGATTGAAGCGCGCGGTAAATGCGCCGTTATTATAGTATTGCGCCACGGAACAAGCACACCTCGTTCATCATAACACAGTCTCATCCCAATTCGTCATATAACTGACGTTTTGGGACGTCTTTTGACCATTCGTCAATATACGACTTTTTCAGGGCCCCCTTAAACGTCGGTAGATGAAGATCCCGGGTCGTCATACAACTGACGCTTTACCTTTAAGGTCAGTTAGGTGACGAGTTGGGTTTAGGGTTAGGTTTAGGTCTGGGGTAGAGTTAGGATCCCATAACGTCATCTACCGACGTTTAAGTGGGCCCTAAAAAGTCGTATATTGACGAATGGTCAAAAGACGTCCCAAAACGTCTGTTATATGACGAATTGTGATGAGACTGCGCTGTTCATCACGCTCTTAAAGGGAATGTGATATGACGCTCTTATTGGTTTGTTTCCCGTTACGCCCAAACCACACCTATGAATAATGAAGCTACTTCAGACCAACCCCTTTTAGTCATTTATCCCGCCGGTTAAATAGCAACAGCGCCGGGATCCGCCTACAAAGTTACTTGCGCTTTGACACTTGCTTTTCAGATCGTTAAAATAGGGCCCTGAGAGTGTGAATTATATAAACTCCAAGCAGTGTGTTAAATGAACACTGAAGCAGTGTTAAAGTTAATTAGATAATTAAGTGAATAATTGAGTGATGATTGAGCATTACTGAAAACCGGAATTGTCACCATTATGGTGATCAGTGTTTGTTTTACCACTTCCCGTCATGGCAATCTGTTGCAGTGGTCGTGTTTGACGGGCGTAGTAACAATAACTAAGGGGGCGTGGCTTTTGGGAACAGTCAATTGTTGGACTCCAATCAAACTGAGTTGTTAGTTAGGTAGTATTTAGGATGAAATTATCAAGGATAAAATTAGTTAGTAGGACAGCAAAATGAATGTGCCGACATTCAGGATGAACCCATAAAAAAAACTATCCGATGCAACGGAATATATTGCCTTATAACTGCAATAAATACAAGTTACGTTTGGTTGCTACTTGACGTCCAAAGTTAAATCTGAATCCTGAAGCAAAACCAGTTTAATAATCATATTTCTCCCTAGGCTGACGCAAATGAAGATGTGTGCCCCTCCATTATAGAAAAGCCACAGAAAGAAAACCCTGAGCCCTGAGGTAATCAGCCAGATTTTATTTGAAAGTTTTAGTATAAAAAGTTTCATCATCTTGATTTATACCAAAGCTTCTTTGGTAACTCGTCAGTGTTGTGATGTATATGTTTGTTTGTTTTGTTTGCTTTTTCATGTTTGATGACATTAGATCGATTCACTGTGGTGTTGACATTGGATTCTTGATCTCCAACACGTCTCCCACCTAACAATCCCAATTTCTTTTGTTAGGACAGAGCAAGGTCAGACCGGATCAAACCAGAGAGATATCCATAAATGTGCTAGACTGAAAAACATCTCCAACTATAGCACTTTAAAACTGTCCATATGTAATTAAAAGATGAATTGAACATTTATCCAGAGATTATCCAGTGACATTTTACAGTTAAGTCGTATTTGTTAGTATTAGTTAATACAAACATTTCAGTGAGCAATATGTTTATAAACCATTTTATTAATGTTTGTTTACATTACTTAGTTTTCGAATTGTTTATTGTTTGTTCATGTTACTGTATTTTAGTAAATATTAAAATTAACATTGATTAGTAAATACTGTAGAATTATTGTTTTTGTAAAGTGTTACCAAAAATCATTTTCAAACACTGATTATTTTTGCAGGCCTCATTTCCTGTAATTAACCCTCTCCATAGTGTCTGCACTTAGCAGTGAACACTTGTGTTAGCAGAATTTCATTTAAATGAATTTAAATGTCATTTTACAACTGATATTATATAAATGCATAGCCACCTGGGTCATGGTTCAGTAATTTCCGACAGTCTCAGTTTTGTACATTATTATTGCCCCTTGGCCTTATGAACACTGATCTCATGTTTTAATGAGTGCTAATGTCCACTCCACTGTACGTGGTGTGAATGCCCGTCTCTGTTAGTGTTGTGAATCTAACCAAAGGTAGTCAGTGACTTATAATGAGTACATTGAACTCTTTGTCTTCTATTTGTCTTCTAATTTTGCTTTTTGTTTGTTTTTCCACCCTACTAGAAGTCTGAAGAGAATCAAGATCTTCACTAATAGAGAGATGTTTCTCTTTCACGCACTAGCCCACTCAATTCTCAGATGAAATACAGTTATGGAAAAAAATCCCCAGAAGAAAAGGTAAAATCTTTTTCCCCCCTTTTTCTTTCTTTTATATGAACACATTCACATTTTCTCAAAAGTCACGTCACAGACTGAGGCCGTTTCTCAATATGTGTTCTTGAAAACTCATCAGTCACTGCCCACAATTCACAGTTCACATCTAGCCAAGTCCAGTTCAAATCCTCAGATGTGTTCTTGATCCGCCCCATTTACTGAGGTCGAGGATGCATCGAGAGGTGACTTGTGTGAACTTTAGACAGCTAGGTATCCCAGAATGCATCTCGCACCAACCAGAAAGTGTCAATAGCAGAAGAGAAAACCCGTGTAATATCAAAATACTAGTGTTATTGTGTCATGAAATGTAATTTTAAGAGTGTTTCAGGCAATAATGTAGTTGTTTAAAGTTCAAATCTGTGGTTTATTTATAAAGATAGCGCCTATTTGAAAAATGGATCTGACGTTTTTGGACATCCAGCGGTCAACGGTTGTTCAACACTCCTTAAAACTACTCTGTGTAACTCTTTTAGTTTATTCTTAGCTAAAAACACTTAGTTCTTTCAAAAATATACACTATTGGTCAAAAGTTTAAGGTCGGTAAGATTTTTTTATTTTTTTTAAGTCTCTTCTGCTCACTAAGGCTGCAATTTTTTGATAAAAAATACACAAAAAACACAGTAATATTGTGAAATATTATGACAATTTAAAATGACTTTTTTATGTTAATATATATTAAAATTTAATTTATTCCTCTGAAAAAAGCTGAATTTTCAGCATCATTATTCCAGTTTTCAGTGTCACATGATCCTTCACAAATCACTCTAATATGATGATTTTATGCTCCAAAGACATGTATGATTATTATCCATGTTGAAAATAGTTTTTTACATTTTTATTTCAGGATTCTTTGATGAATAGAAAGTTCAAAGAACAGCATTTATTTAATTAGAATCTTTTCTAACATTATAAATGTCTTTACTGCAACTTTTGATCAATGTAACTCATCCTTGATGAATAGAAGTATTGATTTCTTATTTATTTCCCCCGAAATAAAATAAAAATTCTTACTGACCCCAAACTTTTTAAAGGGTAGTGTTTAATGTAACAAAAGCTTTCCATTTCAGATAAAAGCTGTTCTTTTGAACTTTCTATTCATCAAAGAATCCTGAAATAAAAATGTAAAAGACTGTTTTCAACATGGATAATAATCATGTTTTTGGAGCATAAAATCATATTAGAGTGATTTGTGAAGGATCATGTGACACTGAAGACTGGAGTAATGATACTGAAAATTCAGATTTTTTTCAGAGGAATAAATTACATTTTAATATATATTAACATAAAAAAGTCATTTTAAATTGTCATAATATTTCACAATATTACTGTGTTTTTTTGTGTATTTTTTATCAAAAAATTGCAGCCTTGGTGAGCAGAAGAGACTTCTTTTAAAAACATAAAAATCTTACCGACCTTAAACTTTTGACCGGTAGTGTATGTGCTCATTAAAGGGACACTGTGTGGGATCTACCCCCATCTAGTGGTTAAAAAGTGTTTTGCATTCAAACGAATTTTGCTCTCCAGCGCCTCGCTTTTTCAAGTGCGTACTGCATCTACGGTTGCCGTTATGTACCAAAATGCTATGACAGGATGTCTTGTAGTAACACTTCATCGAGTTTCTCTCCGGATGAACAGGTTTGTAATTAAAAAAATAAAAAAACAGCAACGTGACACAACAAACAAATGAATGTTACAGTATTAGTTGCTGACACTGAAAAACATGAACTGTTGTAATTAGTAGTAATGCCGACTTTATTCGTTATATTTTCTGACTTACGTGATTGTTAGATATCATTATCGGATGATTCAGAAGTAGGGAGAGGGAGAGGAAGAGGTAGAGGACAGAGAGGCAGTGGATCAGTGGGATCTAGGCGAGGAGATGGACGACGAGGAGCGCGAGTGTCAACACAACGACGACAAAGATACCCGGCAGCTACAAGAGACGATCAAAGTAGGATTGACCCTCTCCAATGTTCACAAATGAAACTATAGCCATAGGCTACATACAAAATTACTGTATGCGTCTGCATTATTCGATGCGGTCACAGTATAAATGATAAATAACATAAAATGTCAGAAAACTAAAATCTTGAAATAGCCTTAGGTGTGCAAACAATGCAAAAACAATCATTATCTCTATATTCTTAATGAATTTATAGGTTATAAAGTGTAAACTTACAAACCTTGATTTTAGCACCTTCACAATGGCAGCTATTGAGTAAAGTAACGTTACTCAGCTGCTATTAATCAAAGAGTTTGTTTAACTTTAACTATAAATGTTATACTGTCTATATAATAAAATACACAACCAAGCAATGACAAAAAATTAAGTAAGACTGTAACATTAACTTACATGTCGAGGAGAAAGCAGGCAACTTCAGCGTCTCTTTTGAAATCTTTCTGCTGCATTAGCTCTTTCCACCTTGAAAACGCTAACTTATCCCGACATTTACTCTTGTTTTTTGCAATCTCCGGTCACGTTTCCTTTTTCTTTCAAGTCTGGCCTTTTTTTGCGACGAGGTCTTCTCCTGTGGCTCGGCGTATGTATGGTCCGCCATTAACGTTACAAATAATAGAGAAATAAAAAAACATAGGAGTGCAATGCACTAAACTAAACTTGCCGCGAATGCGCCTCAATGCTCTCCTCCTCCGTTTCTGATGCTTTCAGTCACGTGACGCTAGCTCTGAGTCTGAACGAAAACGCGTTGTGGAAACGCGTTTGGCTGGTGGTACTTTTTGACACTCTCTGCTATTATAGTTTTTCAAGATGGCGGAACGACATGGAAGCCTCCGTGAACCTACCCGTCCCATGATAATTAAGATAATAAATTCTTCATTTACGGGGATAAGTCAGATAATTTGCAGAGGTATTTGTACACCATTAAGGACATATTTATGAATAAAAATATTGATTTCAGATAATAAAATACCTACAGGACTACACAGTGTCCCTTTAATGTATATTTACTTCGTTCAAGTAATAAAGTATTCTCGTGAGTGTATAATGTGCCACTAAAAATACATACGGGTAAGGGGTTCTAATGTCGGTCGCCATGTTGCCCCTCCATCTTGAAAGTACATTAGCCAAAGAGGGACATACCCGTTAATTCAAGCTTCACCTTTTGCGTTTACGTTTGAGTTAACACTCATGGACGAGGTCGAACTGGAAGCCATGTTAATCTTGGACTTCATTGGCCACTGTAGGAGTTAAAACGAAATCGGAATTGAGAGGAACAGAAACTAATATTCACTGGATGGTCATATACCTTTTCACTGCTATGGGGGTAAAAATCTCACAGTGTAGCTTTAAACCCAACTGGAGCAGCTTTACCTCAGCTAGTGCTTCTGACGTTTGCCGCTGTCTCTAGTGGAATAACTTGACTTATAATTTGTCTAGTGTATAAGTCGATCTTTGGTCTCATTAAACTATAGTTTGTTCCATGGCAAAGAAAATCGTTTTGGCTGTGGACAAAGTGAAGTTTCATAACATTGAGTTTTTTTAAACAACTATGGCTAATATGGCAGTTCACATTAACTTTCCCCCTCCATTTCCTGCATTCCTAGGTTGTCTTGTCTTTTTAAGGTACTGTAAGAACCATTAACAATAAAAGTTTTTTATTTGTAGTGAAAGCTCTTTGAAAACAAGATAAGATGAAAAGTGCACTGATCCCCCAGGGAAATTGAGACTTTACTCAGACTACAGCAATAAAAGACAAACAGCAGCTTCAGAAAGCAGTTGAACACTTTAGCAACACTCAAAAACTTGTGAATGCCAGCCAGAATTTTTTATCATTTTCACAAAATGTTCATGGTCCCCAGAGTGGTGGTCTCATCACAAAATGTAAAATAGCCTAATTATTGCCCAGCTCTACTGTGCTAAATATGACTAAGGCACAAACATATTAACATATAAACATTCAAGTGACCATATTATGCTTTCAGTATCTTCCATGTAGCGTGTAATATATCTGTTTGTGAATGCAAAAGGACTGCAGAATGTAAAACTTTCTAACATCTACTTTGACCCTCAAACACTAGTTGTTATTGAGGCCTGGAAAAGTTTGGTTTGTGCGCTGCCAAAGCAAATCTACTTTGACTGCACTTCCGAAAGATGAGGACTTAATTTGATGTGGCAAAACCGATTCCATTTGTTACTTTTGGTGTCAGTGTGTTTCAACAGCTGAACTTCAGATGAGCGTTTTATTTCTGACACGAGCTGTAAGCAAAGACCAATAATAACAGATGGGCCATCTAACCAATCAGAGCAGAGTATGCACTTGGAAGGAGGGGTTTGGAGAGACTGAGTCCTTTTCGAGCCATTTCAGACACTGAGAAAACCGGTGATGCTGCAATGTACACTCACCTAAAGGATAATTAGGAACAGCAGTTCAATTTCTAATTGATGCAATTATCTAATCAACCAATCACATAGCAGTTGCTTTAATGCATTTAGGGGTGTGATCCTGGTCAAGACAATCTCCTGAACTCCAAACTGAATGTCAGAATGGGAAAGAAAGGTGATTTAAGCAATTTTGAGTGTGGCATGGTTGTTGGTGCCAGACAGGCCGGTCTGAGTATTTCACAATCTGCTCAGTTACTGGGATTTCCACGCACAACCATTTCTAGGGTTTACAAAGAATGTCGTGAAAAGGGAAAAACATCCAGTATGCGGCAGTCCTGTGGGCGAAAATGCCTTGTTGATGCTAGAGGTCAGAGGAGAATGGGCCGACTGATTCAAGCTGATAGAAGAGCAACTTTGACTGAAATAACCACTCGTTACAACCGAGGTATGCAGCAAAGCATTTGTGAAGCCACAACACACACAACCTTGAGGCGGATGGGCTACAACAGCAGAAGACCCCACCGGGTACCACTCATCTCCACTACAAATAGGGAAAAAAGGCTACAATTTGCAAGAGCTCACCAATATTGGACAGTTGAAGACTGGAAAAATGTTGCCTGGTCTGATGAGTCTCGATTTCTGTTGAGACATTCAGATGGTAGAGTCAGAATTTGGCGTAAACAGAATGAGAACATGGATCCATTATGCCTTGTTACCACTGTGCAGGCTGGTGGTGGTGGTGTAATGGTGTGGGGATGTTTTCTTGGCACACTTTAGGCCTCTTAGTGCCAATTGGGCATCGTTTAAATGCCACGGCCTACCTGAGCATTGTTTCTGACCATGTTCATCCCTTTATGGCCACCATGTACCCATCCTTTGATAGCTACTATAATGGATAAAATCTATAAAATGGCCCCCACAGTCACCAGATCTCAATCCAATAGAGCATCTTTGGGATGTGGTGGAACGGGAGCTTCGTGCCCTGGATGTGGATCCCACAAATCTCCATCAACTACAAGATGCTATCCTATCAGTATGGGCCAACATTTCTAAAGAATGTTTTCAGCACCTTGTTGAATCAATGCCACTAGAATTAAGGCAGTTCTGAAGGCGAAAGGGGGTCAAACACAGTATTAGTATGGTGTTCCTTATAATCCTTTAGGTGAGTGTATATGATGAGAAAATAATTTTTTTTTTTTTACCTTGGATGCTTGTAAACCTATTGCAGGAGATCTTCAAAACTTAACAGGAGCCTTTAAAATGGCGTAATAGGGGTACTTTAATATCATGAATTTATGTAATAATGCTTTGAAACATACATGAACATGAAAATCACTATAAATACATTTGACTTGCCTTTGTCCATAGTTTATGTTGTGAACTACATGAACTGAACACTGATCAGAAGGATGCTTCTTGACTGATTTGCTTCACTTAAATCACATACAGTATCAGTTCTGCTTGTTGATTCAGATTGGTTTAGTCCAGTTTAAGAAGAAAGATGAATGGATAAGCATTCTGTTAAAAAAAAAATACTTGAGGCTTGAATTACATAGGCTGATTTCTCCGGCCAGAAGAAAACAAATGGAGGTGAAGGTCCTAAAATCAAACAGGCACTGTGGTCTCAATGGTATTTAAGTTTTGTTTTGCATCTACAGAGATAATTTATTGAAATTTCAATGTGATCGATGGAATGGAATACTCATCTGCTCGCAGCCAAATCTCTTGTTACAGAAAACAGATACAATCAAGCATGTGCCATCCCTAAAACAGCCCATAGCAGATTTTGTTTGTGCCTCTCGGCATTGTAATTAATGTTTCAGTTACCCAGTCCTTTGTTAGAGTGTAATTACTCTCCTTATGGCAAAGGCGATCCCTTATGATTGTCCGTGTCTCTGTCTGTCTCACAAGTACTGAAACCTTTACAGGCACACATTTTGCAACACTAAACAATCAGCTTTAAATACAGCAGTTTCCAAATAAAAGCTCTAAAAATCCTTATTGGGATGCTCTCGCCTCGGTTTTGCTGATCACATTCAAGGCACGTTTATTTGAAGCGTGAACGGCAGAGAAAACAGTATTTGCACGCCGTTTCTGAGCTGTATTTGGCTTGCTGGCTGTTTGCATTCGAAGACACTTTCTTGTGCCGCCCGTGGTGCTGTAGCGGGACCCTAGAGAATCTGACGGCGGTCACATGAGCAGCTCCTCTCCTCCCTGGAGGTCCAATTACTGCTGGCTTTAAAGCACTGGTCAGGCTGAGCGCTCCGGGTCTTCTGCGCCTCAGGATTAGTCAAACACTGGCTGAGAATTAGAACATGATCTAAAACGCGGCGATCTTTCAGACCATTTTCTTCAAGTGTCTTCAAGGATGAACATTTAAATAGAAAATGTCAGGAAGCCTTTAAAAATTCATGTTGAGACTACTTAAATTGGGTAATTTAAAATTACATAATTCTATTATGTTGAAGTTAAATGAACAAATTATGTTTGTTTAACGTAATCCAGTTATGTGGAACCTGTTAACAAATTAAAATTAATTAAAGCCAACATATAATTTTTTTGAGTGTTGATGATATATCTCCGTGTACATACAAGTGTTCACCATACTGACTCCGCTGACTGAATGGTTTCAGGGAACCCAGATAGACCGGCATTTGTCCGTTGCTGCAGTTAAATTGCCGCGATGGCAAAGAGCACTCACTGTTTCTCGTTCGTCTTTAATTTTATGCATTTTATGTACTGATTCAATTTATATTTAGACATTTCCTTGCAAAATATTTTTTTGTAGCGGCAATAAAACTTATTTGTTGTCTAACATAGAGTAACTTCCGTGAATGTCACTAACAAACATTACTAGGCAACCAGTAGTGGGAACGGCCTCCAGCGCAGCCACAGGCGACCTGCAGCGATAAATTCGCGTGTAGTGTGACTGTGACGGGGCTTGACGAGGCGCTGAGCGTTTTTTTTAACGCTGAAGCACTGAGCGCCCAGCGTTTTACTAGTCGCTGGAAGTTGAAAAATTTTCAACTTTAGATAAAACAGCGCTCATCACTGTCACTTCTTACCCACCCGTCCAATCACAGTGGAGGAGAGGCGGGACTAATACCACACCAACCAACTGTCACAACATTCAAACTACTGCGTATATTTTGTATCATAGCAACGAAACGTCTCAGCGGAAAAAACGCTGTGCTGCCAAAACGCTCTCAAGCGCCCAAAGCACGGCGTCTTCAGCAAGAGCGCCTAGCGTTTTCAGCCGGCTAAAAACGCTTTTGGTGGACGTTAAACTAGTATAACAAAAAGTGTTTATTAAAACTAGGTAGGTAACAGTGGCGGGCCGTGCATTTCACACCTAGGCCTTCTGTCCAACCTGAATTAATAACTTTTAATAGTGTATCAGGGCAAAGCCTCTCTATAATTGTTGTTTTTATTTTGCAACCGCAGTTATTGGATTAAT
Source organism: Hybognathus amarus (assembly GCA_030378365.1). Classification (NCBI taxonomy): domain Eukaryota; kingdom Metazoa; phylum Chordata; class Actinopteri; order Cypriniformes; family Leuciscidae; genus Hybognathus; species Hybognathus amarus. The sequence goes on along the minus strand of JAQIUQ010007717.1, from coordinate 63,470 downwards.
GCGGTGAGTTCAGGAAAGGACCGGTAGAGAGAACGAGCGCGTGAGTTTGGCTGGTGCGTTTGTACAGTGGTTCTTGCGTTCCAGAATCCGATTATAAGTTCAGAAACGGAGCCTCCCTTATCTTGTCGTTCAAGGGCTACAATAGTCCCTTTTCAGACGTTACAGTAGTATGCATGTTTGAAAAAAAAAAGTTTCGATCATAAATTTATAAGAAAAATTAAGAATAAAATCATATTCACCACGGGGAAAAAACATTATACTCACCAAAACTACAGATTATTCTTTACACAAAATCCATCCTTATTTCTTTCCTCAAGAAGACTTGCATTTCAGTGCAAACGCACTTCCTGCGTTTCAGTTCTAACAATGTCGTGTATGTCTCGTCATATTTTTAGCATAAGTTTTTATTCTCTTTATGGCTGAGAGTGCCTGTCGACAGGAGCACACAGTCACCGCAAAACATGACGGTGTGTACAGTTTCCCAATGGTCTCACACAGAGTTTTGAACGAAATCAACGAGATCAGCGGGACTTTTGCCTTCAAAATCATTCGTTTCAGAGATTGAATAGAGTTCCGTTATTCTGCGTTTAGCTCAGGCTGAATAAGGGATTTATTTCTGCTGGAGGTCAAGCAGGGAAAGAAACATAAATTTTTGGGTTGAAAAACGATTACATACTGTACAGGAATAAATATTTAGTTTACGCAGTTCGCTACAGATGCGGATACTACCACTAAAAGTACGCGGTCTGTACGCGCATCCAATCAAAGAACGAGAAAATACATACGTTATTATATGCCAGCTAGATGGCCCCGCTGCAGTCAAAGCGAAATCTGATTGGCTGATTAAATCTGACGGATTATCTGATTGGTTAAAGAATTGCCATTCATTTATACTACAGACGCCCGCACTGTAGATTCTGAAGGCCTCCAGGCAGATTTATTTACCCGGCAACGCATGATGGATGAAATATGATTGGATACAAGCTCTAACATAAATACATACTACTGAAAGCAGCGCAACCAAGAGAAAATCTATGAAATTAAGAGAACTATTTTAATAATTTAATGCTAATTCATGGAAAAAATATATTAAAGTGCAAGTCAGTGATTCTGATAGTGTTTAGGCCAGCAGAGAAGGCCTTGCTGGCCCTGACTGCCCACCACTGGTAGGTAACCTACCCGACTTTTAAGTGTCGTTTTTGTCCATGTAGGTTTTGTCTTGCTGAAAAGCATGATTGTTCTGTTCCACCATCTTGAGCAGCTCAGAAAAAAGTCCTATTAAACCAAGACAAATATGGAAATTAATTCTATTCTACGCTGGTTCAGTTCTGAACTGATGCCGCCTTTCATGCTGCACTATATCCGTACATCTGTCTGGTGTCTGAGAGACTCACACGTGTCCGTATATTACATTGTGAACGTCAGGTGTAAAGGTCAGTACCTGAAAGCAGTGGATCTCTGAATGCGGTCCATCAGCTTTTCTGTCATTCTGGCATAGCTCATAACATCCATCAAAGCAGCTCCAAAGGCCACCGCACAAAATCTTACTCCTAATGTCCTCAAGAAGGGCAGGACGAGGCTTTCTGCTCAGCATCACAATGGAAAATGCTGAATCGCTCTTAGTCTTGCGGATCCAGACCTTTGAATATCATACAGTCTGATTCTTGTTTCAGCTGATTTAGTCTCGGATAGATAAAGGCATCGCTTGGATGCCACCCACCGCAGTTCTGTTTTATGTGATGTTACAGGGGAGTATATCTGAAATTGATGATCCTACAATAATAGACCGCATACGGCAAAGTGCTACCTCATTCAAATAATGACACAGCAGTCTCTGCAAACAGTTACACAGACAATACTGAAAAGAAATGACTGAAAATGATTGTTTAGGTTAGTATTAAATCCGAAACTTGCAAATTTTTGTAGCATACACTCTAAAAAATAATAATTCAGCTATGTAAAAAGTATGTTTTAGCTTACCTAAAGGACATCCAAGATGTAGGTGTCTTTGTTTCCGCAGTAGTTTCAAATTTGATATTTTTAGGTCAAACCGTTCTTGTCTGTCAATCATATAATGGAGGTCTATAGTCACCACCTCAAAGAAGTCCAAATTAAACATGATTCGTAATTGTAAGTACACATTGATGGCCTAAGACACAACCCGGGATCGTCATCTACCGACGTTTAAGGGGGCCCTAAAAGTCGTATATTGACGACTGGTCAAAAGACGTCCCAAAACGTCAGTTATATGACGAATTGGGATGAGACTGTGTTAAGTGAGCATAACATGTTGGAACATTTCTTTAATGCTTTAAAATGTTTTATAGGTGGAAAACAAGCTTTTATTCTTACCAAAACACAACGTTTTGCATCTTTCCTTTATGTTAACACAATAACAGCCCTAAATCCGGTTACTATTCTATCGAAGTGCAGTCAGAAGCAAGATTTGGCCTGTGATTTCAAATGAATATTGGATATTAGTTTCCAGGTCACATCTCACATTTCTCTTGTACTCAGTCTGCAGGTCTTCATTTAAGTTTGTTGTTGTTTTTCTGTTCTTTTGCTTTCAATCTGAAGAAGTAGGACGGCATTAACAGCAAGGCTTTTGAATTATTTAGAGTAAAATGGTTTTTATGCTCAAAGGTACGTTTTATTTTTCCCTCGAGTCATCCATCTTGCATCCAAATGGCTTTTGCCCGAACCACCGAGGGTAGCCAGCCATACATCCAGCAGGAACCATCTCTCTCAACGGAAGCTCACAGTCATTTAGTCCTTTCACGTGTGCATGCTCGTAAATATCATTATACAAACCTGGCATCTGACAAATGCAACAATATATGCATGACCTAACATGCAAGCACTTAAAAAAGTATCAAATATTAATGTATGAAAATGATTACTGCTTTTCAAATTGAAATTTGCAATGAAAGATGGCAGGTGACTCTGTAGATCTTTCAGACGTCTGATAGGGGAATTCCTTAAGAATGACTTGAACACAATGTTTTTTAGCGCCTGATTCAATAAAGAAATTATGCAAAAACACAGCAACAGAATCTGAGCTGAACCGGTTTTGGACGGCAATACCCCATGTTGCAGGTTCATGTTGCTGCTTTTCAAAGTCATGAATAGCAAAATATTGATTGCATCATGCAGATACACTTTAAAAAATAAAGGTTCCAAAAGTTTTTTTTTTCTTTTATAAGAACTGTTTTGGTTTCAACAAAGAACCTTTCAGTGAACGGTTCTTAAAAGAACCATTTTTGAACATTTCAATAATCTGAACAGACTTACAGAGCTCCTAAAGGGACATGCTGATGAAAAAAGGAGAAATGAAACATATGTTAATACTTTTGAGTTCTCTGCAAACGTTTTGCGTTCCCCCGAGAAACTTTGCATTGCCTTGCAATACTGAGCTCTTTGTGAGTGAATGCAAAAGTTTCTCAGGGGAACTCAAAAGTTTTGCGAGGGAACGCAGAGGTTGCGAGCGAATGCAAAAGCATTGAAATATATTTTTCCTCAAATTCCATATTTTTTTAACCACCATGTGCCTTTAGGGCTCTGTATTTTTCCACTATAAAGAACCTTTTGTGAAGTAGAAAGGTTTAATGAATGCTAAAGCTTCCTCAACCATAGATGCAAAAAAGATCCTTTACTTTTAAGAGTGTAGCACTTGATTTTTTTGAATGATGACATTAATAACTCGTAGTGCATCGCTATAGAGGGAATGCATTGACGTCACTTTCCCGCCGGAACAACCCCCTCAGCCTGACTGAGTGGCAAAATATCTGGGGCCTCATTTATAAACGTTGCGTATGCACAAAAGAAGGCGTACGCCGCTCTCTATGCAATAGTTGGTATTTATAAAAAGCAAACTTGACGTGTAAAATGTGCGGTCCTTCACGCAAGCTCTGACCCAGGCGTACGCACAAAAACGGGTGACATGAGATGGCGACACCGTCGGCAGTTGGAAAAAACACGTGAAAGTGTGTGAAACTGTAGACCGTTGTGTAAAATAAATGCCTCTCATAAATAACACGAAGACTTCACAAAGCAAGTCTTAGGCTACAATTAACAGCATACATGAACACCGTTTCTATCGATCTGCAACAGAAATGCAAATTAACACATATTTCCAAAAAGTGAAATATGTTCTGCAAATAATATTGGCATGTTATACAATTCATCCTCAAAAATAAGATGGTTAACAAAACAAAATAATGTACAAAACTGATATTCTCGCCAATGAATAGATAATTAGGGAGATATATAGATAGATCGATAAATAGATAGATGTATTATTTGTCCACTGGGGAAAGTTGTTTTCATAGTAAAAATGTCTTCATCAGCTATGGAATCATGGTATTTATGCATATGCGTTTGTTTTAATTTTGATAAAATAACATATGACATATGTCTCATCCATTGAGAAAGCTGGAAGAATTTACATTTGCGCTGAACTATTTCCCATTTCCAAGTAGATTATAACCGACATCTGTTGCTTGTCAGATGCAGAATTAAATGGATGGAAATAAAATGCCCCATCACAATTGTGCACAATATTGACGCACAATAGCTGATCTTGCGCTCTTAGAAGATGTGGCGATTAAATGGAAGGAATCTGAGTGAACGCATCATCTACACAACAAAGGTGTAGAAACATTATAGCATATTATTTATTCAAGAATTCCCTCATTGTGCAGTTTAGGCTATTTCAGTTAGGACAGTCTTGATTTCGCCCAACTCCTTGGCCACCTCTCTGATTGAATTATGACGCTTTTTTGCGTCGACTCTGATGTCCGTCCATTCTTTTTTATTTCGGCCACAGTCCGAGGTTGTGAGGCTACAGCATTTACGGCGTCTGCAACCATTTGCCACTCAAGTGCCTTTTTGGCATTAGTAATGCCCACACTGTGCCCTCCAAACAACATATTTCTCCTCTTTTCCACCTCGCAAATGATAACTTCTACTTCACATTGAGTGAAGTTACGTTTTTTAATTCCTCTCTGTGTTTAACATGATTTCGCAATCAATGAATTCAACATTTAGAATGAATCGTGATTTATCTGAGGGTAAAATGCGTAGGATGTGCGTGCGCACGGTTTTATAAATCCGAATATTTCTGTGCGTACGCACGTCCTATGTTTCATCCGCACGCCACTTCTGACGCAAATCCTACACAAAGTTTTATAAATGAGGCCCTTGCTGCGTGACTGGATTTATTAGGGGAAACTGCAAAAATGCGACTAAAACTAACAATTTTATGTTGGACTCAATATAGTGTTCCTTGCAACTTACTAAAGATCCAGTGATCAATGGATATTGACATGCAGCCAGGAATCGTGTTTGAATTTATGTTTGCCTGATTTCACAATATAAAATAAAAGCAATATAGACCTAAACATAAGAGACCTAAATATAGACCTAAGACCTAAACATAAAGCAAATTTGCCTGTGAACGCTTTATATAAATACAATATAGGTAGATCTAAATCCGGGTGATCACTTATATGAGTGTTATATATAGCCTATATACTATATATCATCATATCATCCAGCCCTAAAACTTTATATATATATATTTTTTGTCAGTGTGGAATATGCAATGATAAATATTTAATTGATGAGTTGTTAATATATATAACAATACAAAATATATGGGTATGGTTTTACAGCTAAATTCAGCATATTGACACAATGAAAACTGCAAATCCACCTTTCGCTGACTGGAGTCCAGTTGTTTCTGTGAATTGCAGCGATCCATTTTGCTCCTCTTTCTATCGCAGTCTGTAAAAATATACCTCTGATTTTTTTGTCAAATCTAGTTGTGCAGTCAATCGCAAAGCTCTTTCCCACTTTATATGTGTTGTGTTTGTTTTCGCTGCATTCACGCTAAAAACAAATACAGCCGCTCAGTCTTTTTGCCACTCACTGTGAGGAACTGCAGGCACTCCGGCCAGCGGTGACATCACGCGCATACCCTCTCATTCCAGCGCATTTAGTTCCTGGTTACACTAAATTGCCAGAGAAAAGCCATTTTCTTGCTTAGCTGCACATCAACAGCGGACACTAGTGCATCATCTTGTACACTGCCACCAAGTGGCAAACCGTTGTATTTGGATTTTTTTTCCCCTCAAATCTAATATGGCCGACAGCCAGTCAGAAATGCCAAGTTGCTCCGGAATATCCATTCATTCCTTGGTGTAACATCAAATAACATCTAAGGATTCAGATCATTGTGAATTTTTTTAAAGCATTTTCAAGTATTGATTTTAGATTGGGAGGAAATTCTGATTAATCATCTGTCCATAAAGTTGGAAAGCATGCATCAAGTTCTCTGTCTGCTGGCCAAACAATATATATTTTTTGTATATACTTACATGATTTGATATTTTATTCATTAGTTTGTTAAATATCACAGTATTGCGTATTTAATGCACCAAAAGTGCATACTGTACACTCAAGTGGACAACCTAAAGATAAATGTGTACAAAACCATGTTCAAATTTAGTTTTTCATGCCCTAAGAGCAATAAAAGCACACAGAAAAAAAAACCTGACTGAGGCTGTCATAATTCATGCACTAAAGTTGTGCTTTTTAGTGAATTTCCCCTTTTTAAATGTGTTTAAAATATGCATTAACCTAGATATAAAACGTGTATGTGTCTAATGCCTAAACACAACGGGATTCTGAAAATATTATACGATATTGATTTTGTTTCAAGTGAATATGAGAAGGAAATTTAGCAAAAGAAGAGCTCTCTCTCTCCATCTCCATCACCTCTTAACCATATTTAGCTGGTAATATGCAATAACGTCATCTTGATCAGGCCGTTCTCCTCCTTCGAATGGCAGCCTGTAAATGCTCTGACATAAAATATCTGTCTGCTGCAATGTCATCCTGCCATTTGCAGCAATTATTCCTGAAGAAACAGAAGGAATGCCAGTAGACAATCAATTAAACAGATTCAGGCCCTTCCAATTTTCCTTTCTGATACGATGAACTTTTTCGTTCATTTTCAACAGGTGTGTGTCGATTCCATCTGTTGCCAGTTGGATGTTAACGGTTACTCGTTCAGGGAATCACATTATAATTGGTTCTTGTTGAAGTCAACATGAAACAACATTTGCAGCAGAAGTGGGTAACAATTAGAATTTTAAGAGCTGGCTCTTGTTCAAATCATGAGTTGGACTGACAAGAAGAACAGTTTACTGAATTATATTCAAATAAATCCAACAAAATCTCAAAGCAGAGGAGTTTATCCATCCAAAAGAACAAAATGAGCCAAAATCAACTTGATTTGAATAGTGTTCTCTAATAGTGTGCCTAAAAATAATGAGATATACACACTACTGTCTATTTGGTGTTGGTAAGATTTAATATTTGATTTGACAGAACCTCTGACATGCTTGGCAAAAGTTTTGCCACTGGATTATTAAAGGGGATAATTCATGGGGATAATTGTCGGATCTACGTATTTAATCACAAGAAAATTCTCACCACTAACAACATATATTAGATCTCATTAAATGACAAATTAAACACAATATACTATTGTATTCTACGAAACACGCTCTGTGGTACAGTATTTACGACCGTAACGTTAAATACAAGTACTCCACAGCGACTCTAGGGGTCGCTGTTTGACAAAAATGGAATTCCTGCATGGTGTGTCTTTAATTTGTTAAACTGATCATTTTTTTAGGATCTTTTGATGTACAGAAAGTTCAAAAGAACAGCATTTACAAAATGCTATCACTAAGTAAAAGTATTATTTAAAAAAAAAATAAAAAATTACCAAAAAATACTATATATAGTTGGTACCACATAGCTGATTTTTTTTATACATTTAACTTTTAACCATATTTTTTACATTTTGATGAAAAATTATGCATGCAGATAAATTTGTATTTTTTATATTTTTAGGATAACATATGCTGTTCATCAAAAGCAATATCAATTTGATGTTGATTTTAAAAAGATTCAGAACTTCTCCAGCATGAGGTAAGTGTGTTATATATATATATATATATATATATATATATATATATATATATATATATATATATATATATATATATATATCGTTAAATGAGATAAACTCAAGACTCAGAGGTTGGAGAATAAATTATATTTTCATAATTAATGCTAACCTTGAGAAATGTATTGTGTATGCTTGAATGCTTAATGCATTTATCATTAAAGGAGACATACTAAATATAGAACTGTTTTCAAAAAGGATTCATCATTATTTCTACTCTCTCAGCAGGAAGCTCTGCCTGAATGAGTCACAATTTGGCTTGTTATAGCGTTTAATCCCTACTGGTGGATCCTGGAATCACACCATGCCCAAAAAACATCTTTCTCCTTTCACCATTCAAACGCAGCTGTATAATTCTGGCAATACCAGGTAAAATATATTTAATTCACATATATATTGCAATAGACTTAGTGGACTTAACATTTGTAGCAATTCCAGCCAGTCAGCATCATGATGTCACATTCCAGCAGCTCCAGACTCATAAGTTGCTTAGTCACGAAGTATTTTAACAGAAATAAATGACATTTTACGCATATTAGAGTTTAACACGTGTAACATTTGTAATGTTTGATCCTGAATCATTATGGCATAATCACTCCTCCAATGACAGCCTACATTGACATCACACAATCTATTTGCGCTCTCTTCGCGGCCTATACGGTGGACCATCAAAAAAATCCTCCGAACCACTCGGATAGATAAAACCTCTCCTCAATCATCTGAAACCTGTCAGAGACTAAAACGGCTCATTAATAGCTAAATGAATCACATAATAAAGCCCCTGGCATACCGCCTCATGCACCGCTATACGTTCACGCCATCTTTATTGATCCAGCTCCTAAGGGTTGATATACAGCACCGATCTAATTGTGTTCAGTGAAGAGTTTATGGCGTTTGCAAGGAGAAGCATCTATTAAAGGCTGCTTGGCTGGAAAGCCACGTGACGGCCTGTCAACAAAGCCCTGAGATGAAATGGTGCCTCTGTCATTAAAAATAATAGCAACAGAAGAGTGGAAAGAGGAAAAAAAAAACCCAGTCTTTTATATTCGAATGGAAATCTAGCTTGCAAGTAAAGAACAGCGGCTATAAGGCGATAGACAGAAGACATAACACCAGAAAACACAGCCACAAAGTGCTAATTAGAGAAATCAAACCCTTTTTTAGAAGCCACATTTGAATATGAGACTATTAAAAGGCATCCCTCATTCTCACGTTGTCACTTCTACAGTGCATTGCTGAAAGTCTAGCTGTAATTTTATTAATTATCCTTTCTTCTTCGTACTTCTAAAGGTAACACGTTTAGAAATAATGATTGTAATAACGAATGAGATCAATTTGACAATGTAGTAAATCAACTGTAGTAAAAAAGTACTTTTTACAGTAGTAAAAGTGACAAAATTCATTCAGTCATTTTTTTATATATAAAATGCCATACTCTCAGAAAAAAATGGTATAAAAGCTGCATGATACCATTTAAAAAGTTCTAAAATTTTCTATTTAGGTACTAATATGTACCTTTAAAAGTCACTGTGAAATCAAAATTGAACCTATTTACTAGAGCCAGACCGATATATCGGCATGCCGAATATTATCGGCCGATATTAGGCATTTTCCAAATTATCGGTATCGGCAGTTATAATGGCAGATAAATGAATATTTCAACAATAAAAAAATAAAAATGGACGAAACACGCTTGAACCATGTCATGAGTGTTGGAGTTGTATGGTTTGTCCACCAGAGGGCACTCTACACCGTCCCTGTTGGAAACACTCGTTGAGTTGATCACGATACATACATTGCTTGAATAACAATTAAAAGAACATCCCCTTCAGTCGCAGAATTAGTTAGTAATAATTACGTTACATTGTTACAGTGTAGTTGACTGACTGTCCTTTTAACTTTTGACAATGTGACTGAAGTATTTCTTTAATAGCGCGTGACAGTTATAGCAATGAGACGTATCATCTCTCCTTGGCCTGTTATATTGAAAATGTATGTTTTACACTTTGCAGTATGATGCCATCCATTGCTAAGTTATTACTCATCATAGACTAGCTAACCACAAAGCTAGCTAATGCCACTATCATCAGTCTGTTCTGTTGTGACAATAAAAGAAACACGTTTCTTTTCAAAATGCATGATTATAATATTTTAGTTAAAACAAATAACTAACGTTAGGGAAATCTGTTAATGTTTTGTTGCGTGTTTCGGAAAAAAATAATCAAAAAATATCGGCCGATATATCAGCATATCGGATTTTAAAACCAAAAAATATTTGTATCGGTATCGGCCTTCAAAATCCTTTATCGGTCGGGCTCTACTATTTACTTTGTTAGCGCATATTACTAGTCTTGTGGTGAACAATTAATCCGTGTAAGTAAATATATATATATATATATATATATATATATATATATATATATATATATATATACTATGAAAAAATTAAGAGACCACTGCCAAATCAGCAGTTGCTCTCGATTTATTATTTATATTATAAATAATAAATCCAGTGCAACTGCTGATTTGGCAGTGGTCTCTTAATTTTTTCCATAGCTGTATATATATATATATATATAAAAATATATATACAGGGCCTGAAATTAACTGTATATATATATATATAAGGTACTAATTTGCACTCTTTAGCTACACGTTTGCCTTTTGAAAGGCAAAAACAACATTTTTTGGTTCGGGAAGTTCGGTCTGTCATTAGGCCTATTTTAGAGGGTCTGAAGCTACCCCAAAATGTTCCTAAGCCCCCCTAAATCATGGAATGAGATCAACAATAACAATTCGATTTATCAATAACCAGCTTTCAGAGCGTTGCAGACTGGAGAGCTGCAAATAACTGGATTCATCTCGTCTCGTCGTGACTCTATAGTTTGGTCTGAAGTTGAATTTGCTATGCACCCAATTATTCAGGAATTCACATTTTTACTAGTAACAATGTAATTATTGATATCAAAAATGAGATTTCTACAAGTAAAAAATCTATTCTTCAACATTTTTTTTGAATGGCAGCCTATGGTGAAATTTCACTAGTGAAAATACAATTACAGATATCAGCAATTAAATTGTTGATATCGAGAATTCAATTGTTGATATCAAAAAATGTAATTGTTGATATCAAGAACTGAATTGCTGATGTCAAGAATTCGAGCCCGTTCTCATCCTTTAGCGTCACATAAAGCGCTTTATGACAAAACGGCGCTATACTACGCACATGGTACCCTTTATCGTTTATATAACACGCGAACTCAAGGCGTCATAAATCCTTTAGCGTAATATGAGACTACCCTACCCTACCCCACACCTAAACCTAACCATCACAGCGCGTGTTATATAAACGATAAAGGGTACCATGCGCGTAGTATAACGCCGTTTTGTCATATAACGTTCTATATGACGCTAAAGGATGAGAACGCGTTGAGAATTCATATCCTGGAAATAAATAAAAGCTAACACGGCTTGCCATAGTTTTAAGTCATTTAGTTCCCCTGCAGTCAGAAAAAAAACACCAGGAAATGTATATTACACACCTGAGTGTTTTGTGTGTATTAAGAGATCCCTGTGGATCTTCACTATTTGCTGAGCTTGAATCACCAGAAGAAAGAATGAAAGATAACCTCAGCATATCTCGATGAAGTACCGCACTGGGGTTCACAGTAATATAAGACTGGGGTGTTCTTTCGCTAGATAAACAACCTGGACGCTGCCATATTAGCGTCATGAACCAAAAACATGACCTGAGCCACCTTGGAGCAGACGGCAAAAACCATTCCTTACACACTGCATCATGGCAAAATAAGCAAAAGTCCCCGGAAATATAAACAATGCTACATGAACAGTTTTTTGTTTCTCTTTTCTTTTCTTTTAAAAGCTCATAATTGCAAGCTCTTTTTATGAATTATTCATGAATGAAATACATTTGAACTTTGTCGCAATGTCGCAATTAATGTAAACTATGGGCCTGATACATAAATATTTTTTATGAAATAATATTATAAAAGCTTGGCATATACTGTGTAGGCCTATTTATGCGTGATTATTAAAAGTGTCTCTGTGGAGGTCATCAGAGAAGCAATTAGAAGTTTCCCTGAGGGAAGTCAGCAGGAGAGACGGAGACACATGGAGAGACCCAGCCGCTTTTGTGCTTTATTCACCATGGTGACCTGAAAGAGAAATTGTTTACTTAGTTAAAGTTGGTAAAACCTTCCCCAGCCTGCCAGAATTCATGTCATAATGCCACTGAAATGATGTCAAGCGTTTGGGAGGTTTGGATGACCTTGCATCTTCCTGGTAATGGAGAGTCTTATTTAATTAGAGTGGAATCAGAAGCGAAATCGCAAACTCGCATTGAAAAGAAAAGCCGCGGCAGCACGTCAGCACTTCTTTGGCGACATTAACCATGAAAATCAAGTCAATTTGGTCAACGGCCAACAGATGGGTGCTGGAGGTGGTAATTATCTTCATGACAAGTTTGCATATTTCCCGACAAGCTCTAACAAGATGCTAACGCTCTTTTCCACTGATGCGAGTTCACACTAACGTCAGATTAATTGGACACTGGCTCATCGTCACTGACCACTCATGGTGTGTGCTTTATTTCACACACCCATTGTGCTGATGAAACTTACAGTAGCCCAGCAAACCCTGGAGTATTGCCACTATGCTGTTTTTGAAGCTTTACAATGTATTGGGATTAAACATGAGCGGTGTGATGGGTAATTTGTTATCATTTACTCACCCTCACAGTTGTTCCATTGAATGCAAGAGGAGTTGATACAGAGTGATGTGTCAAAAATAACATAAAAGCAACATAAAGGTTCCATAAAAGTATATATAGCCCATATGACTTGACTTATGCGCTTAGTCACTAGCCTATATTCTTCTCTGCCAAGATGTATTGCACTGACATCAATGCATCTCATTTATAGACATTTTGCTTAAGATCTTTGATTGTGTTCCATACACAAAAGAAAGCTATATGGGTTTGGTAAACGAGTAAATGATATCATAATAGTTTTTTTTTTCTGTTAAATGGCAGTTTTTCAAGACAGGTTTTTGTTTTTGTTCACTGTTCCCATGCACATGCGTCATTGAGTGCATTGCACAAGAGAAATGTTGAAAATATTTGAAAACATGTCAGATTGTTGTATAGTCTTTATTATGGTGGCAGAATCCCAAGTCAGCTGACTAATTTGCCATTTTACATGCGTGGGGGAAATGCTTTCTGGTTGGATGTAATTCACTGTGACATGGATGGTTTGATGCAAATCACATCCAATTGGCTAACTAAACTAAATGCAAGTGCAAGTGTCTGGTTTAGCCTCCTCCAAGTCAATATAATTCGATTTTCTTCATTACTCAAAACAATGAAGAAATATTTCAGTTATGCCTTTTCAGTTGTTCTGCCCAGTTACAGTCAAGTACGAAGAATGAAGCAGGATAGGCATTCCTATGGAAAAACTGACAATAAGTCAAATCTGACAAACCATGTGATGTTCCTTCCAGTCTGTCTTGCACTTGCCGCTCTACACATCCTTCTTAATGTTCGAAAGACGTTGAAGTTTATTTTTAACAAGGTCTGTGATCAGTTCAGTCCTTTTTGAGGCACTTGTCCTTCGGACAAGTAAATGTTTCACTTGTCCATGCACAAAAGTCACTTGTCCGGGTAAAGATTTATAATTTTATCTAGGGCTGCACGATTTGGGGAAAATGTCATATTGTGATTATTGAGGTCAATATTGTGGTTGTGATATACGATATGCGATATAATAAACAAATGGTTTCATGAATCAACTTGTTTGGTTCTAAACCAAATGCACACACAGATTAGTGATAATTCTGAAATTAGCAATAACAACTAAATGATTGATAACACCTATAATGATCAATAAGCCATTGATGTCTGGATAAAAATTAACTGTCTAACAGGTAGGACATATACAGAAATTGAAAAAAGTTATCAAACAGTCTGCGCTGCATAAATTATAATTCATATATAGACTACTCCTTATTAAAGCTACACAAGTTCTTTAGTCAAGAGCAGTGAGTAATTTTCTCTGTTCCCTTTGTTCTTTCATTAACTTTACTGACAGAACGCTTTATTGGTAGCTGGCCCTTTAAGAGCACCCGCTGTGGACAGAGACGCGGATCTCACACGCGCCTCATTCTCTCATGAGTCACAACTCTTTATGTCCATCATAAGACTGCTCTTATGTTATGAAGATACTCAACAAATGACATTTTGGCTTAATTGTGTGTGTTGTTGATGTTCGTTCAAGCGCGAAAGAGAACTTCTGGCGCGCGGTCTGTGCATGCGCATTATACTGGCACGCGTCTTTCTGTGAGTCACATTCAGGACATTCACAGGCAGCGCGAAAAATGTGTTTGTTTCAAATCGGTAAAATTAAATCTGTAAAATGGACGTAACGAGTGGCACATAATGTGAAGTAACATGGCATTTTATTTTGTTTGAAATTTAACTTGTCTAGTCGGACAACTGATTTTATCTTCTACTTGTCCTACAAAAAATCCACTTGTCCCGGACAAGCGGACAAGCCTTAATGTCGGAGCCCTGAGTTCAGTTTGCTCTTAAGAGTTTGAGCAACACATTTAATTACAGATTGTTTTGTGATCATGTCAAAATGTAATGCAGCTTTGCAAAGTGGCTGTTATTGAACAATAGAGGGGCAAAAATTTATATTACACTTGACAAACCTTTAACAGTGAGTGAGCGCAGTTTCTTTAGTCCGCATGTAGGTAATTGAAAAAGTGCTGTAATAAACAAAAATAGCCCATTTAATTATTGCAAGGGTGAAAAATGGTCATGAAAATCTGTTTGAGTGAAGAATATTTTTTTTTTACTTAATGGCGACTTAAACTTACTTTGTTTATGTTTTACTCATTTTAAATGGTTAACTTTTAAAGAAATTAATTTGATTAATTATTACTCAATTCTATTGTTAAATTGATTAATATTGCTTGTAATCTGTTGCCACTATTTTTTTAATTAGATAAAGCGCATTCATTTTTACAGTGTATATATATATATATATGTGTGTGTGTGTGTGTGTATATATATATATATATATATATATATATTTTTTTTTTTTTTGGTGTAAACTTTACTCATTTTAAAATGGTTAACGTTTAAGGAATAATTTAATTAATTATTACTCAATTCTAATATTTTCAATGTAATTAATAAAATTGCTTGTTATCTGTTGCCACAATTTTATTGATTAGATAAAGCATATTCATTTTTACAGTGCATGCAGAGACTCAGGGGGAAAATGCATTATATGACCGCTTTTAAGAAAAAAATATAACTAACAGTTTCTTTTTTTCTTCTTATTATGCTTTCGTCTGCTTTGTATTCACTCTACTGATAGAAGTCGTATATTAAATCTGAAATAGAATACAGCAGTGAAGAGAAGTTGGGAGGTAAAAGAAAGGAAACAAACCTGAAAGAAAGGAATTATCCCTTTCAAATGAGTTTGTCGTATCTTATGTGTCAGCAGCCGCACATTATGTTGGAGAGAGCAGCTGTCAGAATGAGGCTCTATTGGGAAGAAAGCGGCAAGATTGAATTACTTTCCTTTCTGAAGGCTGACTAAGAGCATATCAACAGAAAAAAGGTAGCTTTAACATGACAGTGTGAGATAACTGTGAAGCAGCATTTCTGATACAGATATCTCACATCTTTCGAGAAACTTTCTGGATATTGAAGGTCTTCTGTTATATGAAGAGAACATGAAAAAACAAAGCACTGAAATGCATAAAAAGTTGATGCTAAATCTTCAAAACAGTGATTCAAAATGTATTCTAGCTGGACGTCTGTCTGTGTGTTAACAAACACGATTGTTCATGTCATGTAAGGGTGCAGTACATATTTTTTGCACCACTATAGTATCAATCAATGTATCAATGAATGCAAAAATGGTGTCTCCCGTTTGCTATTGGTCAGTCAAAATAGTCCTGCATTAAATAAAATGCTAATTTATGACATTGATACTGTCTAACAATCTCCTAATAATGGCTCAGGGATTTTACCTCCACTCACCGCACAAGGCATCCAATCAGGTCAGTGCCTTGCTTTCATTAAGTTAATGAATGTTAATAAAACAAATTAAATTAACAGTCTGTCACATCTTATAAACACATGTAGAAAAATGTAACATAGATTAGGCAGCCAATTACCTGTTGAATTCTGGCGAAGTCTCTCGTCCCCACAGGCTTATTAATGCTGTTTGCATATGAGTCACAACCTATCATATTAATGTTTGTACACATAATAAACATCTGTGACACCTTCTCCTTTGTTCACGCAGACCTCAACCTGTGAAGCAGGAGTCTCGAATCTCACACCTACAGTAGCAGGGGATTGATGAACAGTGTTCTTACAACTGTGAATTGAACAGTATATGTAGTTATTGGCACAGTTATAGATTTAGAACTATTGATGCATGAACAGACATTTTCGAGGGTTGAGCGATGCATTCTGTTCTGCACATTTAATGGAGTAATGACACTTGAGAACTGTAATTTTCCCTTTTGCAGATCAGAAAGGTACTGTAGCAGCTCCATAGTCCAGTCAGTGATTCTGGTAACACTTTACAATACGGGTGAACTAATATGCATTAATTCATGCTTAAAGGATTACTGTAGTTCACTTCAGGAATTCAAACTTCTCACGCGTTATCCAAGATGTCTTTTTTTCTTTCTGCAGTCGAAAAGAACTAGAGGTTTTTGAGGAAAACATTCCAGGATTTTTCTCCATATAGTGGACTTCAACTGGGTCCAATGGGTGAAAGGTCCAAATTGCAGTTTCAAAAGACTCTGCACAATCCCAGAGGAGGAATAAGGGTCTTCTTATCTACACTATAAAAAAAACCTGTAAAAAAACGGTAATTTTCTGGCAGCAGGGGCGCCAGAAATTGTCTGTTAAAAAAACGGAAAAATTCTGTCAGTAAAAAACTGTAAAAAAACAGTAAAAAAAAAATAATGGTAATTTCTTATTCTATAATTATGGTTTATTACTGTTATTCTACACAAAAATATCTTTCATTATCTGATATAATAATGTTAATTTACTGACCTATTGAAGTATTAATATCTGTTTTGTACCATTGTAACACTGACAACCACAGTGATGATGAGTCACATGATCATTCAAAGTTCATTACAAGCAGGTTTTCCACAAGAGAGTTAATACTAATATATAGAAACTGCACAGGGGAGCGTTTCCCAAAAGCATCGTTAGCCAACTATGGTCGAATCGGGATTAGAGAAACGCACCCAGTATAATTCGCAGAAACATTAAACACCATCATGGTAACACATGAAATTTTTTAAATACATTAAACATTAGTTTAACAACATTAAATGTAACATAAAACCCTAATATACATAACTGATTCGAAAAAAACTAAGAAAACTATGAAGAAACATAGTTATTTCAACAAAAACACATCAAATGTGAAGTGTCATGCAGGGAATTGTGGGAATGTCAATTTACAGTTTTCACTGTAAATTATACAATGAGTTGTTCTTTTTCACTTTCAAAAACTGTAAATTTAATGGTATTTAGTACGGAAATACTATTATTTAACCTTAACTCACTTTAACACCCATATACTTAATGATCTTCAAGGAAAACATGTTAAATGACTGCTGATTTTCTGTGTTTTCTAATTTAACAGAAAAAATCTGTAAAATATTACGGAATATGTTATGTAAAATTACACACAACCCTGTAAAAATACAGACAATTTCCTTTAAAAAAAAACGTAAAATAGATGTAAAACCAAAATACAAGCAATTACCTGTAAATTCAATAGTGGACCTTTAAATTACAGCAAATATCTGTATAATGACAAAACGGCAAAATTCTGTAAAAAAAAAATACAGACCATTACCTGTAAATTTACATTTTTTTACAGTGTAGCGAAACAAACTCATTTTCTAAAAAAAGAATAAATGTATATACTTTTTAACCACAAATGCTACACTGTAAAAAATAATCGTGATTTTAACGGTAAAAACTGGTTAACAGAAAGTTTCCGTACTATATACGGTAAAACTGTGATATAATTGTACCATAAAATACCATTAAATTTACAGTTTTTGAAAGTAAAAAATAACAACTCATTGTATAATTTACAGCGAAAAAAAAAAACGTAAATTGACATTCCCACAATTCCCTGTGTGACTCTTCACTTTTTATGTATTTTTGTTGAAATAACCACTGTAAAAAATATTTTCATGATTTGTAATAACAACATTTTTTCTTTTGTCAAATCAACTTAGATAATTTATGTAGTTCAGATAACATAATATTTTGAGTTTCTGGTGATTAAATTAATCTCCTTCATTGTAGTAACTAAATTTTTCCATTTCAATGAACTTAACATTTTAAAGTAACAACCAGGTTACTTTTTTTTAAGTTAAACCAACAATATTTTTTACAGTGTTCAATATAGTGGTGCATATCATCAATATTTGGATGCAAAAATTGAATGTTTCTATTTGCGTAGATATTAGCACATTTTCAAGACATCATATTTTAACATTAACATCAATTTCCTTATATTGTTTCCTTATATTTCCTTATATTCCTTATATACATGTATTTTTGATCACAGATGCGTTTGTTTTCCTCTCTCCTAGAAGTTCTTTGGTGTATTTACTATGTCATATCCTTATTTAGAGGCATCTTCTAATTTATGCTAATTTCTGCATCATTAGCTCTATCTCTAAAGCTACTTATACACATTTTTATGCATAATTTTTAATACAAAAGCATGGGTGAGAATGGGCTGGTCCTCTGGGAGAGTCTGCTGTCATGTGATAATATAATCTTGTACTACGAATAACAGCTGGAGGCGGGAATAAAGAAGGTTAAAGCCCCTATATAATCTGACATCTACAACAATTTGCAGAGAATTGTGGGAAGCCTTGGAGGTTGGTACAGTTTTTACCTGAGAAGCTTCAGTAAGCTGTGATAATCATAGTCTTCTTTCCACCCTGGACTGTCACTATTACTTTTAGATTTGAATATTTTGTCTCTAATATAGTTTTTTATGCATAATGAATTTGTTAATGTAATTTTTCATAGCTTAAGTTTTAAAGATAAAACTTATCTGTTTTTTTATGAACAATTTACTTTTTTATGCATGTAAACCTATTATAGGAGATGTCCAAAATCATTAGGAACATTTAAAATAGCATAATAGGCGCACTTTAATTATTTGATCTTAAATGTGATTTTTTTTGTGCAAGAATATAATGGCCCTGTTTTGAATCCCTGAACGTTTCCATAAAAAAGGCATCATTTTCATTCAGTAAAGACATTATATCAGATCACATAGTCTCGGCTTCAACGGGCACTCTCCCTATCATATTTGAAAATCACCAAGTAATTTGGTTTCGTCGCTTCAAGTGAGCAGTGAGTGTGTGATTATACTTCAGGCTGAACTCTAGTACTCAGGACATCATCTTTTTGCTTTATAGTACAAAACTGACACACACTCAACACTTGCACACACACAGGCTTACAAAGAACCCTGCAGGACATGATTGATGTCTGTAACTGTCATCACACATTTAAAAGCTTAAAATAAGAAGCAATGGGTAATTTGCCACATTGATCATTGCCTAATTACAAAAGCACCTACTGAGAGTTACGTCCCTCCCAATGAGCCCTAAATACTTTTTGAGGACAGAAATGAGTAATGTTGATTTAAAGCGATAAATCACCTAATAAATTTAATTCTGTAATTTACTCACCCTCATATTGTTACAAACATGAGTGACATTCTTCTGCAGAACACACACATACACAGCACACACACACAAAGTTGTTTTGAAAAATGCCTCAGTGTTTGTCTATGAGGTCAAATGTTGTTTCCTGGCGTTCTTCAAAATATATTCCGAAAGTGAGTCATACAAAATTATAATTTTTGGGTGAAGTGTCCCTTTAAGGACTTGGACATGAATGTGTATTTGTATAATTGAGATACTGTAATAGATTTTATTATTAGTTTAAATTAGTTTTGTTGTGTTTTTGAATGTAGGTTTTTTTTTCTATAGTTTTAGCTTTAGTTGAAATGAGAAATGTTTCCTTGATAGCTATCGCTGAAATAAAATAAATATTATATATATATATATATATATATATATATATATATATATATATATATATATATATATATATATATATATATATATATATAGGCTGTCAAACAATTATCACGATTAATCACATCCAAAATAAAAGTTTGTGTTTACATAATATATGTGGGTGCACTGTGTATAATTATTTTATATATATAAATACACACATATTTATGAAATATTTTCATGTATATACTGTATATAGATTTATATATAATTTATATTATATATAAATATAAATATTTTATATATAAATAATATGTTTTATTAAATATAGATGCATGTGTGTGTATTTATATATATACAAAATAATTATACACAGTGCACCCACATATATTATGTAAACACATACTTATATTTTGGATGCGATTATGTGATTAATCATTTGAAGCCTAATATATATATATATATATATATATATATATATATATATATATATATATATATATATATATATATATATATATATGTATATATATATATATATATATATATATATATATATATATATATATATATATATATATATATATATATATATATATATTAGTTAACTGTAATAACCATGCTTGGACAGAACACAGTAATAGTCATAAAATAATCTGTTTGATATGTATGCATTTTTAAATTGTGATTTTTGTCAATAATTACTCAAAAATGTAATACATAAACATTTTAGCCTGCGTCACACTTGATCAAGTTCAGAAGAACAGATTTATAAGAACAGATATGTTTGATGCCCAAATATGTTGTGTTAGACTGTAAAAAAATATTGTTGGTTCAACTTAAAAAATGAAGTAACCTGGCTGCCTTAAAAATGTAAGTTCATTGAAATGGAAAAATTGAGTTAATACAATGAAGGTGATTGATTTAACGCTTTAAAGTACATCTCAACCATTTGGTAGACCACACTTTTTAGTCCCTATATTTTATTGAAAAAATGCATCAAGCTTAACTCAACCTGAATGAGCCATCTCTACCGTTTGGTGTAGTTGTGCAATGCTAAAGAAATCCACTAGATGACACTGTGTCTGTGAGCGGCATGCCTTTTCAGTGTCCCTTTCAACAGCACATGACACAGCGAAAATGTACTCCTCCTTTGATGACGTACTGTATATCGGCGGTACTTTTAAAGGTAAGACTATTTTGTTGACATATTATTGTTTCAGAGTAGTTGTTAAACAGAATTATGTAACTTAGTTAAACAAAAATAAGTCTTATATGGGCCAAATCATTTTTTCAAAACATGCTCTACCAAACGGTTGAGATGTCACTTTATAGTAGAGAAGCTAACTTAGCTAGCTTGGTAAAATTAGCTAATGTTGGTAAAGTTACCTAATGTTGGTAAAATTAGATATTTACAATGAACAAAAGGGTTAGTGTTGTTAAAATTATTATTTTAATATCATTCAATTACATATTTGATGAAAAATATTTGATCAATATAATTTTTTTACCATTTCTGTTCTGTATGGTGAATATCAAGAATAAATTTGAAGAATTAATACCAATTCTTGTGTTACTATTAATTTCTTAATTTAAAATTGACTATGTTTGTGTATTACTATATGACAAGCATTGCAAGAGTACATGGTTTGTAATAAAAAAAAATCTTTATCTTTTAGACTTGATAAATGGACGTCACATCATTTTACAGTTCAAAACCATGATGGAGCCATCAATAGCAGCCATCAGATTTTTTTTATTAGTCAAGAAATTGCACTTAATGTGACTTGTTCTGAATGTTGTTCTTTTATTATGAACAGACGTTTGGTAGAGGACTGTATCTAAAATACTGTAGGGTCTAATTAAAATATTTTTTTGATTGTTGTTATTGTTATCATAACTGAATTTAAAAATGCAAAGAAATAATTTTTCCTTTGCATCAGAAACTTAAAATATTATGTTATCTGAACTACATAAAGTATTTAAGTTGATTTGACAAAAGAAATAATGTTGTGATTACAAATCATGAAAATATTCTTTTACAGTGTAGATCTTTCTGTACTCGGTCTAAATTATACACAGGGTTGGCCTTTTATATACAGGGTTGGTTAAACAGTAAACAGCAAGTAAAGTGTAAACTGTATGCAGAAAAAATAAAATAATAATAATCTATGGCCTGAATGAGAATGAAATGTGTGTGAGCTCTTTGTGTGGCTTTTGATGTTGTACCTCAGTGTGGACTTTACAGAGGACATTAACACTATTATAGCTGTGTCCTTAGGCTCAACACTATAATTTTATTGTAGAAGAGGAGAACAACTTCATCATTTACTTCAATTATTGCAGAAAAATTGTCAGTATGCTGCGAAATGAGACATCGCAGTCATAAATCAAAAGAGCATAACAGATTCCCCACTGAGACTCATTCTCCTTATGTTGCAAACACCCCGTAAAACACACACGCACAGCTAACGCACACACTTTTTTCAGTCTAATTGTGCCAAAAATATACAGACAATCAACTACTAATCACTTTACATGCCATAAAGAATCCATTTTTTTTGTATTAGTTGAATGCAAATGTGTCTCAGAAATGAGACAGTCCTCTAGTCAAATGTCTTTTTTTTCAGTTTTGCTTTCAAGTCAAGGAATATGAAAGCTCACTAAAAAAGTAAACTGCATATTTTGTCTTTCAACGTCAACTTTTACTGTAATTACAAAAGTATTTCAATATTTAATGCGAGAGACAGATGCTGTGTTGTACGCTTCCCCACTCTCATTTTAGGGTAATAAATGAACGACCTTGCTGAGAAGTTTGCTTGTTTGTCATGTGGAGTGTGACAGAGAGCTACAGATGACCGTCCGCCGGTCTGAATCCAAGTAAAGGGTTCTGCTGTTCTGCCTGTGAGCAAACACTTAAACACTTCCCAGGAAAAAAAAAACCAATAGGTGTTCCCGAACACAACCGCTTCAATCTTCTCCGCTACCCTCTGGCTCGCCTTGGAAATAAGAAATAGTTTTCAATCAGTCTGCCAAAAAAGAAGGTTATAGAAAGATGGAAGCCATCAGGGTCATCTCATTTTGATAAAACGACGCCCTTTGCTTAGAAAGTCAAAACTCTGGCCTCCCATCTCTATACACTGTAAAAAATAAACCGTAAATTTTACGGTAAAAAACGGTAGCTGTGGTTGCCAGAACTTTACCGTTAAAAATACGGTAGGAACGTTAATGGTTTTACGGACTTAACTTAAAATTTACAGTAATGAACCGTATTTTATTTTCTGAAAAAATGTGGATTTATCAACTTA
The DNA here is from genome assembly GCA_030378365.1 of Hybognathus amarus. Taxonomy (NCBI): domain Eukaryota; kingdom Metazoa; phylum Chordata; class Actinopteri; order Cypriniformes; family Leuciscidae; genus Hybognathus; species Hybognathus amarus. Next base: position 39,995 of record JAQIUQ010007717.1, on the reverse strand, counting down.
TTGATGTATTGATACATGTTTGTAATTGTCAGTGTAATTCACTGACAACCAACAATCATCACAGCAGTAATGAGAGTTCAACGAGCAATCAAAGCTCATAACAAGTGAATACTTATAAAGCAACACTTATTTAAAGAAACTGCACAATGTCATTCACACAAACATTAAGCACCATTATGGTAACAAACATAAAATAAAAAAATGCACTAAACATTAATTTAACAACATTAAATGTTGAATGTAAACATTAAAAAACCCTAATGTACATAACTGATTAGAAAAAAAAAAAACTATGAGGAACCATAGTTATTTCAACAAAAACACAGGGAATTGTGGGAATGTCAATTTACGGTTATTCACTGTAAATTATACAACAATTTGTTCTTTTTCACTTTCAAAACTGTAAATTTAACGGTATTTTACTGTAAAATTATATCACAGTTATTTACCGTGTTTGGTACGGAAACTTTCTCTTTACCAATTAACAGTTTTGCACTGTAGCATTTTTACAGTATTTTACTGTTAAAATCACGGATATTTTTTACAGTGTAGTAGAACATGCATAGTTAAACTTGATGAAGTGCAATTAGAAGACATGTTGTCAAAGCTTCTTGGCACACAACGGCTACCGTAGTTCCAAAACTCATTTGAAAAAGCGAGGCGCTAGAGATCACTATTCGTTTGAATGCAAAATACAATTTCACCGCTAGATGGGAGAAATCTTTCATAGTTACATAAAACGTAATTACTGGAATTTAAAATGACCCATAATTGTACATTTATCAATTTGTATTTAACATCATAATATGTTGTTCTTTTATGATACAAGGCTTGGTATGTGGTCATTATCCCCATCTTTGGAGTCTGATGTGTTTGAAGTGCCGTGATCTTTTCTTAGCATGGCTGTTTGTCTAACAAACGTTCTGACATCTACTCATTACACCTCTTTCCAAAGGATTTCCAAGTTCAAACGGCGATGATCCAAGCTTCCTGTAAACCCCTGCTGTCCCAAATCAATACTTCTGTTATTTAATGAGTGAAATCGCTGTTACACGTAGTGGCATCGGTTGCGCTTTGACAGCTCAGAGTCGTGGTTCTCAGTCTCATAATGAATTGGGGAAATTCGACAGAAGGGCAGCCTATTTACTATGGCCGTTGATAACAGGCACGTCCATCCAGTGGTCAGACTTCCTCTAATGAGATGACAGGTGCGATGTTTACACTTCGATCGCTGCTCTAGTTTGAGGGGTCAAGTGTGTTTACTTCTCAGACGTACGACCCTAATGACCAAGGCTAAATAGTTGACCCTCCATTTTTGGCTGCATATATTGAAAAGGTCACTGGAAGCACAGTGTAGATCTGTGTGTGTGTGTGTGTGTGTGTAGGTTGAATTGTGAGCATGTGTCCATCAAAGCACATGGACATCTTAAATCAGGGGTGGGCCACTATATCCTTCAGAGATTGGCTCCAACTTTGATGAAACTCACTTGAATAAGCTAATCAATGTCCTCAGGATTAGAGGAAAGCGTGAGGCAGGTGAGTTTGATCAGGGGGTGAATTCTGCCATGTGGCTCTCCAGGGTCAACATTGCCCACCCATGCCTTAAATGGCAATTCACAGCTGGAAACGATTTTGTCTGTCTAAAAAAAATGGTGCTACATGACTAGAGACAAAGGACAGTGGCATTTGTAGTTTTAACAAAAGTTCTGGATGCAGGCAACATGGTGAAAGAGTATTGTTCATTTATATATTACAGGCATTGTAACAATACAAAGCTGGTTGAAAATCCGCAAACTCAATAATGTGCACTTACTGATAATTTAAAGCTACACTGTGTGATTTTTACCCCCATCCAGAGATGTATAGTAACGAAGTAGAACTACTTAAGTACTGTACTTAAGTAATAAAATGCTGTATCTGTACTCTACTAGAGTATTGTTTTTTCTCATACTTCTACTTTTACCTCAGTAGATATTTTCAATGAATTTAATACTTTTACTTCGATATTTTTTTAATGTTCTGCTAGTTACTCGTTACAATTATAAAATGTTTACGAATCATTCGTGGCAATCACATGCCAGTTTTATAGGGTAATGGTATTGATTGACACACACATTGACAACTAATGCAGGGGTTGTCCTGCAATTAAATTTTTTTGGCGCCCGCCAAAGCAAATTTGTATCCCGCCAAAGCTCCTTATTTGATTGCTACACTGTAAAAAATTAATAGTAAAAAATAAATAAAAAAGTAAATATTAGTGAAAAAAAACAATGTAATTTACTTGAAAAAGTTAGTTCAGGTAAGAATTTAAAAAACTAAGTAAATTCCATATCAGTACTTAATTCAAGCGAATAGAAATGAAAGTGTAAATATCAACTCAATAAAATTAAGTAAAAATTACTCAACTTTTCTGATACTGGGGATCCCATCATGGACTGGACCTTGAATAATTAATGAGGCTCATTTTTCACTGGTTTCCAGCTGTATTTACACTTTTTTATCATTGATTTTTGTTGTCAGTATTAGTAACTTGCCATTTTGTGACATTTCGAGTACATTTTTTGCTCAAAATGACATATTCAAACACAAAACGACCCATCAAATGTTACCGCCATTGTATATTGTCTACCAAGTATTGAGCTGTTTGCATTCACATGATGTTTAACATCTGACATGATTACTTAGATGATCTAAGTAAAGCACATACTCTAAAAGACTAATACAATTTAAGATTATTGTTTTTGTGAAATGTAATACAAAGGAAAAGGAAATCGATAGTAATCAACCTTTTACTAGCCGAGTTAAAATTACTTATTTTTTGTAAAGTTTACTTAATTCCATATTCCAAGTAAATTTACCTTAAAGATTTCTAATTAAAGCTACTGATGAATATGTTTAGGTTTTTACTTGACAAATCTTTGTACATTTACTAGCATTTTCTGAGTGAGATAGTTTAGCAAGCATTTTCAAGTAAATCCTACTCCAATTGTTTTACAGTGTAGTTCAAACTTTTGACTGCTTTCTTTAATAATTACATGACACAATACTTGTACTTTTACTTTTAGTACTTAAGTAGTGAATTTTTAAATAAACTACTTGCAATACTTAAGTAGAAAAAAAGTTGAATACTTTAGTACTTCTACTTAAGTGTGGTGCTTAAAGAGCACTTCAACTTCTACTCAAGTCACTTTTTTGATAGAGCACTTGTACTTTTACTCAAGTCCAGGTTTCTAGTACTTTATACATCTCTGCCCCCATCTAGCAGTGAAAAGGTATATGACCATCCAGTGAATATTAGTTTCTGTTCCTCTCAATTTCGTTTTCGTTTTAACTCCTACGGTGGCCAATGAAGTCCAAGATTAACACGGCTTCCAGTTCGACCTCGTCCATGAGTGTTAACTCAAACGTAAACGCGAAAGGCGAAGCTTGAATTAATGGGTATGTCCCTCTTTGGCTAATGTACTTTCAAGATGGAGGGGCAACATGGCAACCGACATTAGAACCCCTTACCCGTATGTATTAATGGCATATTATACACTCACGGGAATACTTTATTAGGCTACTTGAACGAAGTAAATATACATTAATGAGCACATATATTTTTGAAAGAACTAAGTGTTTTTAGCTAAGAATAAACTAAAAGAGTTACACAGTGTAGCTTTAAGCAAATTTCACCACCAGCCAAAGTTTATTTGTTGAACATTTATGTTTCATGATCCTAAAAACCCTTTGAAACTAAGACTATTTATTACTAATAAGGCTATTTATTTTATTTTTTGTATTTTTTATGTTATAGACCTTATGCACCAGAGAAACGTGGGCGCCATCATCTTTAGTATATTGTCTTTGAACTTCCGTTTTTGCGGTCGCTCTGTATATTTCTATGGCATCGCTGTCGAGGAGTAATTAGCTGGTGAAGTGGATTTACTTATTGTAGAGTTAACAAAAGTTATCATGAGCATTGTAATGTTTATCATAAGCTTTGTAAAGCAGATGTCTTAACACATGTCGACCGAGAATTTTTTTACGAGCAGTTCATTCATACCTATGCAAGATCGCTGTCAAAATACAGACCGGAAGTCAAACGACAACGAGCGCAGCGCTGAAAAGGGTCTACATAAGGTCTATAGGACAGTTAAGGAAAAGCACTAGGGCAGTTGAGTTTCTAGGATAGATGTGAAGTTTTCATTAAAAAGGGAACTTTCTTTAGCTGTTATAGCTTTTTTTTAAGTGAAATGATTTCCCTGTGTCTAGACATTTACATATGACATCAATTAGTGTTACAAATGGGTTTCTTTGAACCTTCACAGAATTACAAGTCTTTTATACTATTGATTGGCCAATCAGATCATGCAGAAAGCAGGTGTAATATTGGCAACATAAACAAAGAGATGGCCTTTCACGCGGCAGCATGAAATTGATTAATCATTTTAAAACTAAGTACCTCACAATCAACACTTTGGAAGATCAAAAAGCCAATGCCAGAGACGCTGTCAGTTTTACAGCTCACATGTTATAAATAATTACATGTCGCATAAAACTATGCAACAGATTGAATCTATATGTTCAATCCACCCTGTGGTGCAGAGGAAATCTTAACTCAAAATAAAGTTAGCAATTTCGTATCAAACTGCTGCAATACAAAAAAATAAAGGTTTTAAAGGTTTTAAACAAATAATATGGCCTGTTTGAGCACCACTATAAAAAAATGACTATAAATGAAAGTGCTTTGGTTGCATGCAACAAATGTAGTAGTATCCTATAGGGGATGTGAATGGGATATGTATTAGGTCAGTTTCATCTCTGTTACTGTATATGGATAAAATGCACATAAACTGAACCCCAGTGATCCGAGTGATCTCTTGCATTATAGTGAAAGCAGTTTTTTTACTAAAAACTAATAACTATGTCATAAAAATAGTAAAGATTAAGGCTTTACACTACCCCAAAATGACCAAAGATCATTTAAAACCATATGGCTTGTGATTTGAGCTCTGTGAAAAGCATCAAAGCAGCTTTAAAGCTCAGGCTTATCCCGAATAATATGGTTGATCCCCTACGTATGGTCCAAGGAGATTCATAATTCCCCATTACATCTCCCTGAATGATAGACAGAGCATGATCACAAGCCTCTTTTCTCATGTCAGTATCATAGATGAGATCATATGACATGATGTGATATTACTGAAATCTAAGTTTAGTAGCAGAGAAGTTTTCAGTTGTTCTGATTTATGAATATGCAGGTAAAGCATCAGTAGTAATACTATTTCATGCTTTTTAATGAGTTTGTGCATAATAGCTACACAGAGCTTTCAGACATGCATTACAAATAAGAAATTTGATTCCTGAAGCAGAAAGGAGAATGTGTTTTCTTTTAATGAACGCATCTTCCACAGCTCGGTTTTGTCACTAATCTGATGGGTTGAGTTTGGAGAAACCGCAGACATGTTTGTGAGCTGCTGTCAGCTCTCATACAAGATCAAAATAATTCAGGCAGTAACTTAGTCGTCATGTCATTTTGTTCATCATTTATAACACTTTCTCAAAGTTTCATTTAAAACTGACATGTTTTTTTGTAACATGCCTCATATGTGCATTACAAATGACATGATTAAATAATTCATTATCTTTTTTTATCTTCAAGTTTAATCTTGGTCTTTTGTTATCATCAGATGAATGTAATGTAGGTCAAGTATGAAATGGGTTATCCTGAGTTTTTGGAAAGACTGCTATTCACTTTTATTCATATTTTTTTATGTTGTAAGCCAAAGGGGGGAAATAGCATCAATTGATCTATTCATAGAGGATACGAACTGTAAAATCTCTTGACATTAAATCTTTAATCCAATATACTTCAACCAATACAAATGTATTGTCAAATAAAGCAAATTATATATTTGAAATTGATAGTATTTGTAACATAAAGAGAACAATGACATTTTTTTAACAATAACCTGGTCATTGGAGTAAAAAATACAAAAAAGAATAAATTAACAAGCTCCATTTTCTGATTAACGAGATTAAAATTAACATAAAAAATTAAATTCTGAACAAACAATCTGTGCAGGAGCAAAAGATACAAGTATTGGTAGTAATACTTTAATATAGTATAATTTATATTACAAGTTAAAGTTTGAACATATACTTATTCTTTATAAATTATGTATTATTTATAATGAATTAATTTATTTTATAGTGAAGCTTTCTCTCACACGCACACACACACAAGCAAGCTTTGTGTTTTCAATAGAGATCATAAATAAAGATCATAAAATATCAACACTATCTCACGCCCAAGCATTCGACGAATGATTAAAAAGTGTCTAATTCTGTAATCAACCTCACTCGTATCGAATTTGTACGATTTTGTCTAAACACACGTGATGATTGGTCACGTGGTTTAGGGGCGGGGTAAGGGGTAGGTCATTCCGTACGAATTCATACGAATTGGCCAATTGGTAAAATATGTACGAATTAGCAAAATCGTACAAATTCGTGTACGAGCTAAGGTCGTACTGAATTGTTACGAATTAGCCACTTTTTAATCATTCGTCGAATTCGTAACGACTTGGTCGTGAGATCGGGTTGTAAAATATATAATATAGGATTGTCATTGAAACTACAAGCAGTGAGAAAAGTCCTCAATCACATGCTTTTATCAACCCTTATACCTTTCCAGCTCTGTAAAGCAGGAGGTCAAAGCAGGGTCTGAACAAGAGCTGAGGTAATCAGGGGTGCTGGAGGGGTGCTGGGATCATTTCCGGAAAGGTCAGAACCTTATTGTGGAGTTGAGCTCACTCCATGACCACAGACAAGCAGGTGAGGAGCAGTTTTGTTGCCAATTTGGATAAAGTACTGTTAGCTAAGCAGAAAGCAGGAATAATTTTTCACAAGTCTGGCTGTTCAAATGCATTCCTTGCCCAGCCTCTGAACTTCAGATGAGGTTTTGCCCTCAAATCGTTTGTGACAGAAAATGTCACGAACATCTGTGTTACGCCAAGATGAGAATCTGAATGATGAAATGACTGATGGAGCAGAATGAATAGAGATGAAGTAGACTGGGATGCATGTTAGATCCATTGTTATATTGAAGGGTTATAACAGTATATCGCATATTGCTATAGTGGAAATAAAGCATTTTTTGTAATGTGCATATAAGACATCCACAATCCATAAACTGCAAAACATTTCATATTTATTATTTCATATCCATATTTTTCTCCGTCAAAGACTTTCACTATTGAGCAATTTACATTATTGAACACAATAAATCAATCAACCAATCAATGAATCAATGGATCGAATGAATGTCAATCAATCAATCACGTCAAGTATTCCAGTTTTTCAGAGCAAGTTTAGAATACAGCCACCAGAAAAAGACAATAATACAAAATTTTGTAGTAGGCACCAAATAAGCAAACAAACAACTGGCTTAAAACAATTAGCTTAAAAGTCATAAAAATATTAACTAAAACAAATGGAAGTACTGCATATTTAAAGGGTAATTCCACTGGTGGAGACGTGAATATGTATTGAAAGTGGGTCATATATGAATAGTAGCATAAAGTTCAAAGAGATTTGGGTTCTTATCCGATAAAAGGCAAAAAATGACTTTTTAGTTTAAACGGCTTACCTGAGCATTGTTTCTGACCATGTCCATCCCTTTATCGCCACCATGTCCCCATCCTCCTGATGGCTACTTCCAGCAGGATAATGCACCATGTCACAAAGCTTGAATCATTTCAAATTGGTGTCTTGAACATGACAATGAGTTCACTGTACTAAAATGGCCCCACAGTCACCAGATCTCAACCCAATAGAGCATCTTTGGGATGTGGTGGAACGGGAGCTTCGTGCCCTGGATGTGCATCCCACAAATCTCCATCAACTGCAAGATGCTATCCTATCAATATGGGCCAACATTTCTAAAGAATGCTTTCAGCACCTTGTTGAATCAATGCCACGTAGAATTAAGGCACTTCTGAAGGTCAAACACAGTATTAGTATGGTGTTGCTAATAATCCTTTAGGTGATGCACTTGAAATGATAACATAAACTCTTAGAAAAAATGGTATAAGCCAAAAAAGCTTATATAATGACAAGAAAGAACCCAAAGGTTCTTTAAAGGCTATATAACTAATTCATATATTGCATTATTCTGCAACATTTTGTAGTAGTAATTAAATTATTGTTTATTTAACTGTTGTAGTAACTTAATATCACATTTTAATCATGCTGATTTTTGGAGGAGAAAACCTGAAATGTTACTCTTCGTGTGATATTGATAAATTATATTTTTAACCCCCATATCTTGAATTTTGTGATCATTCACGCATTGCATTTTAGGGGTTCCAAATATGTAGCGCTTTAGAACCTTTTAAGGTTCTATATAGAACCTTTTCTTCTAAGAGTGTAGTAGTTGATTCAGTCACTGCATTTGGTCTGTGATATTGTTGTTTATTAAAGGGTTAGTTCACCAAAAAATGAAAATTAAAGTCATTAATTACTCACCCCCATGCTGTACCAACCCCGTAAGACCTTCGTTCATCTTCGGAACACAAATGAAGATATTTTTATTAAATCTGAGAGCTGGATCACTCCTCCATAGACTGCCTAAGGGACTGGCACTTGACGGCCCATAAAGACATTAAAGAAAATGTTTAAATATTCCATGTGCCGACAGTGGCTCAATTATAAGTTTATCAAGCAACAAGACCTACTTTTTGTGCCAAAAAAACATAAATAATGACTTTATTCGACTATTCCATTACTTCCTTATGGGCGCATGCAGAGAACTGAGACGAGGACGTTCTCATTCGACTACTTGTTGTTACCGGCTGCTCACCGCCTAGGAGTTTACCGCCACCTACCGTATAAGATGATGTGCTGATATAGCTGGAGCGCCTTATATATTGATCATCATCTTATACGGTAGGTGGCGGTAGACTCCTAAGCGGTGAGCAGCCGGTAACAAAAAGTAGTGGAAGAAGAACGTCGTCATCTCAGTTCTCGCGCATGCGCCCATAAGGAAGTAATGGAATAGTCGAATAAAGTCATTATTTATGGGGGTTTTTTTCGCACAAAAAGTAGTCTCGTCGCTTGATAAACTTATAATTGAGCCGCTGTAGGCACATGGAATATTTAAACATTCTCTTTAATGACTTTATTGGCCGTCAAGAGCCAGTCCCTTAGGCAGTCTATGGAGGAATGATCCAGCTCTCAGATTAAATCAAAAATATCTTTATTTGTGTTCCGAAGATGAACAAAGGTCTTACGGGGTTGGTACAGCATGGGGGTGAGTAATTAATGACTTAATTTTCATTTTTGGGTAAACTAACCCTTTAATGTCCATATGTAGAGCCGAATGCTCTTTAAAAATCATTGTTTATTAGCATCTTGTCAATGGGTAAAATTGTATCTAAATGATCGGACTGCCTTTTCTGGGTTATATCAAAGCAGTGACAAATCTGTAATAATAATAAAAAAGCCTGTTACACAATACAGTTTTAAAGCAGCTTTACAGTGATAACAGGAACATGATGCATTTTGGCTGCTGTTCAGCTAAAGTCAATTCAGTGTTGATTCACTTCTGTTGTAAAGATCATCAATTATTAAATTACTTCCTTTCATCTATAAAGCAGTTCCGCAAAAATCGTCCAGATCAGTTCAGTTCTCACACAACAGCACCAGTACAGTCAGATCATTAATATTGTTGAATGTTAAGTGTTCCCAACTCACAAAACAAAAAAACACTCTCTTAAGCGTAGGTAATGAGCCTAATTTACACAGACAATCTGTATTTGCTCTGAAAACAAAGACAATGCTATTATTTAGATAGCTGTTTCATTGAATATGTCCCAAAGGATTCAAAAGAAAATATCCTGTTACACGTTATATAGTTGTCTCATCTCCAGAATATCTAATACTGTGGGTCAAATTACAGTTATATAGCTTAATGACTGCAGCTAATGTGAGTGTTGGATGTAAAATGCCCTCATTACCTTGACAAAACGGTGTGTTAAACTGTGCGCTGAGGATTCATCTCACGCAGAAGACTCCGACAACTCGCCACACAAAAGACACACCGGTGCGTGGAATCTGATTACTTCAATATGTGTGCATCTTTTATTCATGATGGAGACGGATATTTTACCAGACGCTGTGTGAAATGGAATTGGGATGATTTGAAGATCCTGCATTATTTCTATCATGCATGTTTTTCTTCTTTTTTTTCAGGCCAGGTCATTTCTAATGTATCTAACCGTCATCCCTCCCTCTGGTCCGGTTTAAATTGAGTGAGTTCTGCTGATTCAGGAAGGGCTTCCCTCAATGGATCGCTCACACGTAACTCATCTGAGATCTACACAAACAGGTTATATCTAAAACATTTGAAAATGACACAGATATTCCCAAGATACCATAAAAGATTTATTAACTGGAGTCTATTCCACTGATATTCATTGAGAGATAACTATTAATTCTAATTCTAATGGTTTGCTTAGGCAATCTTCACTATTTCTTTTTCTCATACTGAAGGGGAGATTTCAACAACACAGTGATAAAAATGTACAAATGTTTTGTCTTACAAAATAATCCCAAATTGCACAGCTTGACGTCTTTTTTGTATTTTCTTATTTATTGATTAGACTATACTAATAATTTCCAGAATATCGTCCTTTGGAATAGGGACCAGAATATCATCAGAAACTTTATTTAGTAAATGTGTTTCCATCTTAGTTTATGACCATGTTTTCTTATTGGATAAAATTGTATCTGCCTAAATTGAGTGCATACAGTTTCTATGCACATTTTTTTTATTATTTATGCGAATCTTGGCATTTCCATCCAATATTTTTATGCAATATGAAACCTTGTGAGAAAAGAGTGATGCTACAATGTATATTATGAGAAAATGAGACCTTATGACCTTGGATGCATAAAACCTATTGTTAGAACCAAATAGCAATATATATATATATATATATATATATATATATATATATATATATATATATATATATATATATATATATATATATATATATATATATATTTTAGGAAACTATGATATATTTTCAGTATGATTTGATGAATTTAAAGTTCAAAAGAACAGCATTTATTTGAAACGGAAATCTTTTGCAACTTTATAAATACCTTTAATGTCACTTTTGATCAATTTAATGCATTTCTGATGAATAAAAGCATTCATTTATTTTAAAATGACAAAAAATAAAATAAAATCTTACTGACTCCAAACTTTTGAATGTTAGTGTAGACTATATCTGTATAACCTCATATGTTTCCAGATATCAAACACTGAACATAATGGCTCGACTGCAGCTGTTTGTGTTTAAATATGGTTAGCCATTACAATGATTCTTTAATTATATTTACAGAAATACAGTGTTTGTCCTCACACAGCCAAACATCACTTCATTCAGTAGCGGTTTGAGGTGGGGCTTCCAGTATAATCTTGGATTCTTGGCTTTTCTTGGCGAATCTTGGCATTTCCATCCAATATTTTTCATGCAATATGAAACCTTGTGAGAAAAGAGGTGATGCTGCAATGTATATTATGAGAAAATTAAAGTTTTTTTTTTTTTTACTTGGATGCATAAACCTATTGTTAGAGACTTCAAATCCAAATTTGGAACCAAATAGCAAAATATGGATAGATATATTGTTTTGTTTTAGGAAACTATGATATTTTTTTCAGTATGAATTTAAAGTTCAAAAGAACAGCATTTATTTGAAACGGAAATCTTTTGCAACTTTATAAATACCTTTAATGTCACTTTTGATCAATTTAATGCATTTCTTCTGAATAAAAGCATTCATTTATTTTAATATGACAAAAAATAAAAATACAATCTTACTGACTCCAAACTTTTGAATGATAGTGTAGACTATATATACCAAACCAGATACTAAACACTGAACATAATGGCTCGACTGCAGCTGTTTGCGTTTAAATATTGTTAGCCATTACAATGATTCTTTTAATATATTTACAGAAATACAGTGTTTGTCCTCACACAGCCAAACATCACTTCATTCAGTAGCGGTTTGAGGTGGGGTTCCAGTACATATGATCAGACCCCTGCTGAACTGAAATGCTTTGTATATCTTGCTTTCAAATAAATATGTATAAGATGAATATTGCACTTGACATTTTAGTCCCCCGTTCCAGGCTTTGATCTTTCTGTAACATCTTCATTTCACAACAGGCATTACCCAAAAGACCAGAAGTGACGATTAATGGTACTGAAACATAATTCTCAAATAAATTTGCATAACTAATAGGATTGTCTTTAAGGTTTGTTTGTTTTTTGCTTGGGTCCAATTGATGACAATAACAATAATTGCTATTTCATTGTTGGTCTTTATAGCATGGATTTCAGATAGTGAATGTAATTGTGCTCATCAACAACCTCACTGATTTGTAATCAGTTTCTTTGTGATGTCTTTGATTACTTTTTGAAAACAGATGCTTGAATAATCTGACACTGATGAAATCTCAGCGTAAACTGCAGAAATAGCTGTAGATGTCAGAATTGCACATATAGATAAAGCAAAAGGCCATTTAGAGGCTGTTACAGTGATTTTACCATCAGTACCTTTTACATTGATAATAGCAGTAATTCTCAGCATTGAGATGGATGGTTTTGAAATGGTGCAAGAGTAATATAAAATACACTAGCAATAAGCAATTACATTTATTAAACAATTAACATTTCCCTTTGTGCTTTTTTCAGGTTATATTGTCTCAGTAATTCTAGTCTTACTTCCTGCACAAACCAATATAGGTTTGTAACTAATTTGCATATTGCCAGCCTGAGGCATTACTTCCAAACTTCTTTTGTCTGCACTTCCAAAAGATGAGGACTCATGCTGGGATTGATACGGTAAAACTGACACCATCGCTACTGTTTGTTTCACGGTGTATCAAGTACTGAGGAAGATCCAGAGCTGAAATTCAGATATGTTAATGAGCGTTTCGTTTTCCGACTGTAAGCTGCAGATCACAAGAGTGAGCCGTTTGTCCAATCAGAGTCGAGTAGGCTCTAGGAAAGGAGAGGTTTAGTCACCTTCTTTTTTACCCAGAAGCTTTACAGTGGGTTCAGAGAGACTGAATCCTCTATTGAAACCGTTTCAGACACGGTGAGAAGAGAGGCGAATGCTCTAATGTCTATTACGAGAAACTAAAGTTGTTGTTGTTGTTTTTTTACCTTGGATTTGTAAACCTATTGATGGAGACTTCCAAAATAAAATTAGGAACCTTTAAAATAGCATATTAGATGCTATATATGGTATTCAATTGAAGAATGGCTACAGGGGCATGTGAATAATTTGCAGTGGCAAATGGAAAGGGGCACTGATATTTACACTTCTTTGTGTTTTGAGATAGAGAGAGTGAATGAATAACTTCTTATTGTTTATTTAAGGTGCACTCACTTTTTTATGCATAACCAAAATACATATCAAAGAGATTTTTTTTACTTACTAATTATGGAGACAGTTCCACTCTATGTATTATTTACATATTTAAATATAATATTTCAAATATTTTATGAATCTTTATGTATTGTATTTCCATAGAAAAGCATTTTGCAATTAACATGGTAAGTGGATATGCACAGCTTTTGATCACTGCAAAAAAAAAAAAAAAAAAAAAAAAAAACATTGAAGGCTGCTTAATGGTAAAATATTATATCTTTCTTATGTAAACGCTGCAAATAGCTGGGTTTCATATGACGTCACGCCATTGCGTTGCCATAGAGAGCCCTCCCCTTCCGGTCGACCACCATGGGACCTTATTTCGGAAAAATGTGCTGCGTCCCAATTCGCATACTATCCGTCCTAAATAGTATTCGAAAATAGAATTAGTACGTCCCAAACCGTAGTATGTTGAAATGTGTGTTTCAAAGATACCCGGATGGTCTACTATTTCCGGTCAGAATCCGAAGTGTAGATCGGTGCACATTCTAACGGCTGATATTGCCCACAAACCATTGCGCGGAGGACCAGGATTAGGTTAGAACTACAAACACGAGTAAAAAGTGTTAAAAAACTACAGACACGGAAGGCGCGCGAGTCCCGCGCTGGTCCCGCGGCTGTGTAGAGAGGTTTAGATAAACAGGTTTGAGTGATTAATTATCAGTATCTAACCGGACGAAAATGAATTTATTAAATGTTGTCCACATTATATTGCATATGTAGCAGCATTGTGAACGTTTGTAAAGACACGTTTAGCCATTACTTTTTAAATGCATCATTATATTCAAATTGCAAACACGAGGAGAGTATCTGCATGAAAGACCCACGACTGGCAGATGAACGTGCTCTGAAACGGTAGGAAATGAAATTACGGTAGATAGAATGGAGGATTTTAACTGTGACAAGATGATTGATGACAGGGCAGTTTACGGTGACAGGATGCACGCAGCACGCGACAGAGCCGTCCGTTAAAGATGACGTGATAGTATGTCCCAAAGCTTGCCTACTCTTTTTGCTGCACACTCAAAAGTATATACTTTTCTTCACAAAAAGAGTACATACTTTTAGGGCGTAGTATAAGTAGGCGAATTGGGACGCAGCAATATTGAATGGTAGTCAATGGCGAGAGATAACAAATATTTTGATTTCGTTTAAATTGATCCCTGAATTACACACATGATGTTTGTCAATTTAAAAGATACATTTTAAAGTCAAGAAAGTCACAGTTTGATGTAAAACTGTTGAGATATAAGACTGTGAAAATACGTAATTACAAAGACTACAAACCCCAAAGGCGCACATTTTCTCTCAATGAATGAAGCGAACTTTACTGAGGCTATGTCATTGTTTCTATAGTCTTCCGTTATAATAGTAACGTTACCGTCATGAGTGTGTTGTTCCAGACTGCACACACACACAGCATCTGATCTTGCTCGTTGTTTCGCCTCCCGGGAGATGTAGTTCATTAAGGGTTTTTCACATAAAACTAAAAGTTACTCTTCTGTTTTATGACGAACTGCGACTTTCTTGGCTTTCATAATTATCTTTTAATTTGACAAACATCATATGTGTAATCCAGGACACAGACGGAATAAAAAGATAAGTTATCTCTCGCCATTGACTACCATGCATTGTTTTTCCAAAATTAGGTCCCATGAACCGGAAGCGGAGGGGCGGGACTTAGGCTCTGTATAGCGCGAAATGCAAATGAAGAGCAGGAAGTGATTTGCTGGATTTAGAAAGCACTATAACAAACTCAAAAGGCCTATGTTTTGCATTGTTTATGATTACTTAAATCGATCAAACCACAAGGAGTTTTTAATCGTGTACCAAAAGTTGTTGTGTATAAGGGGGAAAATGCAAGAAATTGTCTGAAAAACTCTGGAAAAACAGCTTGCAAACCTACGTCTGAGGACTGGGGAGCCGAATGGGAAAATGCCCATGTGTGTAACGTTAGTGATCACTTTGTCAAATGTGAGTTAATACAACTTAAGTGGCTATGTGTGTAACGTAAATTACCAGTTTCCAAACTTTGTAAAGTCAAAGTATGTCTGTAAGACGTGGTAGTTGCTGATATCTACCACCTTTGTTGTGAACAGTCAGTCTGAGTTTGGGTCATAACACTTGAAAATGAAATGTACCTCTGTTTGTGTTTGAGCCTTTTATGCGCCTTCTCTTGTGTGTTTTGTGCTCAGCTCTATTTAGCAGCATGGTAAGAACATGTCTCGCGGACTATGTCCCAAAAATGTTAATAATGCTAAGCCAGCTCATTACATGTAGCCTTTGGTAAAGTACAATCTAGTTAAGAGAAATCCCCAATCCTGTTGGATATCAGCCTGGCCTAACCTACAAATCCCAAATTCTGACAACCTTCTTTTTAAGCTGCAGATAAGCTGATATGCTTTATATTATTTCCTTACATGGCCTTTTTAATTGTTGATAGTATTATTCATCATTCAAATGCTGCTAGCTCCAGAAAAAAGAGAGGCGTTCAGAAAATTCTCTGTATAAATATTTTTGTTTAAATTGATAATATTTTGCCCACTCTTCATTCATAATAAATTAATAAAAACTCAAACTCAAGAATATTTCATGTGCATTTATTTATTTAGGTAAGTAGCAATGTAATAAGAGGGATAATGTGCAGGTAATGTAGATGGTAAGCAAAATAAAACCCTACTGACTTGGAGGCATACACTCACCTAAAGGATTATTAGGAACACCATACGAATACTGTTTGACCCCCTTTTGCCTTCAGAACTGCATTAATTCTTAAATTCATTTAAACAATGCCCAATTGGCACTAAGGGGCCTAAAGTGTGCCAAGAAACATCCCCCACACCATTACACCACCACCACCAGCCTGCACAGTGGTAACAAGGCATGATGGATCCATGTTCTCATTCTGTTTACACCAAATTCTGACTCTTCCATCTGAATGTCTCAACAGAAATCGAGACTCACCAGACCAGGCAACATTTTTCCAGTCTTCAACTCTTGCCTCTTTTAGCCTCTTTTTCCTATTTGTAGTGGAGATGAGTGGTACCCGGTGGGGTCTTCTGCTGTTGTAGCCCATTGTGTGTGTTGTGGCCTCACAAATGCTTTGCTGCATACCTCGGTTGTAACGAGTGGTTATTTTAGTCAAAGTTGCTCTTCTATCGGCTTGAATCAGTCAGCCCATTCTCCTCTTACCTCTAGCATCAACAAGGCATTTTCTCCCACAGGACTGCTGCATAGAGGATGTTTTTCCCTTTTCACACCATTCTTTGTAAACCCTAGAAATGATTGTGCATGAAAATCCCATTAACTGAGCAGATTGTGAAACACTCAGACCGGTCTGGCACCAACAACCATGCCACGCTCAAAATTGCTTAAATCACCTTTCTTTCCCATTCTGACATTCAGTTTGGAGTTCAGGAGATTGTCTTGATCAGGACCACACCCCTAAATGCATTGAAGCAATTGACGTAAAGCAATTGCATTAATGAGAAATTGAACAGATGCTCCTATTAATCCTTTAGATGAGTGAATACTGTATGCTGATATAGAATTAGGTTTAGTTAATGCACAAAATAGAACCACATCTTGGATACAAGATAATTCGTCAGAATGTCTCCCAGCAATGAAATAATGAGCAATTAATGTACATTAAATTCTGATGTCACTCAGTAACTGGATCTGAAGAGTCGGTCTTAATGCGTCTATATAACTCACTCACTGTGTGTCTGAAGTGCAGAAACAGAACTGAGATAAATGAAACATTTGTCTGCCTTGACAGAAGACAGCAAATTGGGATTAATAGAAATATATGACAGTGCTAGGAGAGCCAGGTGATCAATTCCAGCCAATTTTCAGTTCTGGCTCACTGTCACTGATGGAAAACAGTTTAATTTCAAAATACTGTGTTTGTATATTCTACTGTGGTTTAGCTCCTAGTTTATTTCAGATGACCTAAATATGATATCATAATGATGTAACCATGTTAGCATAAACAGCTATAATTTATATCAGACATGTTCTGCACAGTAGAGTTATTTGAAATGCAGAATGAATCATTTATATTACCTGGCTTCTATACTCTTACTTTTCTAATTGACTGATCAATGAGTTTTAAAACAGGTAAGGCACAGAAAACATTGCATTCTAAGAACCGCCCACTTAAAAATACCATCTAACTAACATATAGAGCAACCCGTCATGCTTTTAGTTTTTCTGTGCTGTTTTAAGAGGCTGTTATTCATTCGGAATGAGTAATATATAAGTGTTTTCCAGCCACGACATACTGTAGCAACAAGCTAAAAACATTCAGAACTCGACTGCATAGAAACCTCTCTCTACATTTTAATTGAATCTTTTTGATATGTCCAAACGAAGAACGTTGCCTTTTCTTTGGTTTACTGGGAAAAAAAATGGCTGTCTAAAAAAAATGCTGCTTATTGAGTTGACAGATGGATTCCTTGGTTCTCCCCCCACCCCCACCGTAATTCAGTGAAGGTTAATGGCATTTCGTGGCATCATGATCCCAGGGCGTACTTTTCTACAGCTCTCTAGGTGTCTGTCGCTGCTCCTCCCTCACGCTCTGTTCCAGTGTTATGAGGTGACATTGATGAACCATCTGTTCAGTGCATGTCACCCCCAGCAGTGGCTGTGATGTGCGGCATAGGACGTGAAGCTTTCTGACACTTGTGAGCTCCTGTACTGCCTGCTCAGCTTTTTTAAACCCCCAAATAATCACCACCGACCAGCAGCAAGTCATCCGTCTGTCCTCAGAAACTCGCAGGAGGATTTGAGTAGAAGCAGAAGACGGGATTCGAATGAGTCTGACTTATGGTAGCAAAGGGTAAATCTCACAAAACCTGCCAAGCACTTATTTCAAACCACAATTACAGTTTTTCTCCGTCGCTTTGGTGCATTTCTCACATCGCTCTTTACATTTGCACAACAGTTAGTTCAACCTCCACAACATTTAGTCATTTGTGCACATCATAGTAGCAGTTTCTCATTCCTTCCAACAGATTGCAAATGCTTTTGGACATGCATCAATTGCTTTCATACAATTCTCTGCTGTTTTATAACATTATCAGTTGCTTATGTCATATCAGTCCAAATTAACTATACTTGTGAATGGTGAATAGTCATTCCATATAAAACTAATAGTCCTCATTTCATTGCTTGAGTCATCACATACAAAAATGTTGAACTAGTTGTCAAAATCCGTCAAGCAATTTTTTTTTTATCTTTAAAAAAACATTTTGTATCCTAAATTGAACAATTTCTCGCAGGCGAACCTCAGCTTTCACTGATGAGAAGAGATGTGCATGAATGATTTACAGTATGTATGTTGTATGTTCAGTTCCAATATGTACTGTGATATTGTTTACAGTTGTGCACCGATCTACCCAAAGGGAGATTATGTTTGTTGTAAATAAGGGTGTATTTTTTTCTTTTGCACAATGCTCTGAACAAAATAGAATTGCAAAGACCATGCAGTAAAAATGTGAAACATACATATTCAGTGTCTTGTACTCAATTACTGTACCTCACTAAATACAGTAATGTGAAACTTTACTGTAGTTTTCAAATGGCTGTGCAAATAGTTTATAGGACTGTCTTGAGCATTTTCAGGTAGTGTCACCAAGATCTGACTTTTTTTGCATTGTCAAACACTTACAGAGTAAACTGTCATAATGAAAACATGACAAAGCCATTTGACTATCTTGTTCATAAACACTGGTGTTAGGACTTTTTATCTTGACGACACTGACACTTTCATTGACATGAATACTTGCTTTTGAGGAATGAGTTATCCATTTTGAGCAAGTGACACACTTTTGCAGGTTATCAACTAAGTTTTGCAATTTGTACTAATTGTTTTGAGAACTGCATTAACTGTTGTGGAAATGTAAATAGAGATGTGAGAAATGCACCAAAGCGACAGAGAAAAACTGTAATAGGATGATTTAGATTTCTTAGGATTCCATTGCTTCTGCATTACTATTCCTCATTGATTTTTACGAGACACATGTATGTATGTTCGTGTGTGTGCGTGTGTAACAGAGAGATCTGAGGAAAATGAAGACGGACGAATGGGAAATAAAACAAACAAGGTTTATTAAACTAGAATGCAGCAGGCGTAACAGCGTGCAATAACACAAATAATAACCGACAACTGAAGAGTGAGCAAAGAGGAACAAGGGGCTGTTTACACAACACCGTTTTTAGCTAAAAAATTTAAAAACGTACCCCTTTTGGTTTCACTTTATTTGGATGGTCCCTTTAACACATTTAATTCACTATAAGTAACGTTGCATCTACATCTCTACTAGAGTATTAGTAGACTGGTAGGGTTAGGGATTGAGTAAGTTGACATGTAGTTGCAAAGTTACTTTAGTTATAGTCAGTTTAATGTCTGTTGGAGGAGCATCAAAATAAAGTGTTAGCAGATATTAAGCAGACAGTCTACTAATACTCGAATAACAGTTACTTGACATGTAGTTGCAAAGTTAGTTGTAGCAAAGTCCTTTTAGGCAAGTCCTGCCACTTGGCCGCCATCTTGGCAATGCCTCCGGGCAGCTATTTCGGACTAACTACGACCAGGGGCCTCATTTATAAGCGTTGCGTATGCACAAAAGAAGGCGTACGGCGCTCTCTACGCAATAGTTGGTATTTATAAAAAGCAAACTTGACGGTAAAAGGTGCGGTCCTTCACGCAAGCTCTGACCCAGGCGTACGCACAAAAACGGGTGAAATGAGAAATGGCGACACCGTCGGCAGTTGGAAAAAACACGTGAAAGTGTGTGAAACTGTAGACCATTGTGTAAAATAAATGACTCTCATAAATAACATGAAGACTTCACAAAGCAATGCTTAGGCTACAATTTACAGCATACGCGAACACCGTTTGATCGATCTGCAACAGAAACGCAAATTAACACATACAGTATTTCCAAAAAGTGAAATATGTTCTGCAATAATATTGGCATGTTATACAATTCATCCTCATAAATAAGATGGTAAACAAAACGAAATAATGTACAAAACTGATATTCTCGCCAATGTGTCCATCTAACAGAGCAGATATAGCAATTAGATAGATAGATAGATAGATAGATAGATAGATAGATAGATAGATAGATAGATAGATAGATAGATAGATAGATAATTAGGGAGATATATAGATAAATCGATGAATAGATAGATGTATTATTTGTTCACTGGGGAAAGTTGTTTTCATAGTAAAAAATGTCTTCATCAGCTACGGAATCATGCATATGCCTTTAGTTTGTTTTATTTTTGATAAAATAACGTATGACGTATGTTTCAACCATTCAGAAAGCTGCAAGAAATTACATTTGTGCTGAACTATTTCCCATTTCCAAGTAGATTAAAACCGACATCCGTAGCTTGTCAGATGCGGAATTAAATGGATGGAAATAAAATGCCCCATCACAATGCGTAATGACGCACAATGGCTGATATTGCGCTCTAAAAAATTTGATGACTTTGGACCAAAATAAGGTTTAAAAGGTATTTTTTTCCACAGGTTATACATTTACTATGCATGTGCAAGGGTTCTCGTCTCCGCTGTCGCAATCATCAACTGTACGCATTTGTTGGTGGAACCAGACGATAGGCTTACATGTTTCCCGGCTTGACTGTTAAAAGTAGACGATTGGCTTTCCAGTGGGAGGGGCGGGGCATGTGCATACAACCGCCATCTTTGGCATTTCGAGTTTTTCCCTATATAGTTGTATTGAGGATTTAGGAAGTAGCATGTCTCTATATAAATTGTCTCTGGTTATAGTCAACATAATGTTCAAAAGAGACCATGAAAATAAAGTGTTATTAAACTTTTTTTTTGCGTTTTGGTCAGACGTTTACACGACAATGGCATCTTGGGTGCCTGAAAACAAAATCTTTTGAATCGGTCTCTGTGTAAACAACAAAAACGTGAACCTCTGAAGACGATGACGTCATGCGCATGCGTATTATGTGTTCAGTCTATAGTGTTTAATCGCCATCTAGTGACCTGGCAGCAGAATACAGTGTTTTTTAGTCATTTTGGCGGATCCGTGTGAATGAGGAACTTATCCGTTTTAAGCATATCGTTGTCGTGTAAACGTACCCTTGAATACACAGTGGTTATGAACTAAATAAGCAGCTGAGATGAATGACTTGTGTCCTTGAAAACAGATGAGAGGCGGGAAACAAAGACAAAGAACACGTGACTGAAGAAAACAAACAAAATGTTGCAGAAAATTAAGGCAAAATGGAGAAGCCATGTGTGGCATACTAAGTACACCCTATGATTCAATTGCTTGTAGAACCACCTTTACCAGGAATAACTTTCTGAATGACTATTGTTCTGGAGGATTTTTTGCCCACTCCTCTTTACAACGTTGCTTCATTACTTTGAGGTTTGCGAGCCTTTGTTTATACTCAGCTCTTTTCAGGTCCTGCCACAAAATTTCAGTTCACTTTTGTTCTGGGCTTTGACTGGGCCAGTGCAACACCTTGATTATTTTCTTTTTCAGCCATACTGTTGTAGATTTGCTGGTGTTCTTGGGATCAATGTCCTGTTGCATGACCAATCAGCCAAGCTTTACCTGTCAGTGAAATTCTAACAGACACCTGTCAGTTACTTAGTTTCTTAACTGCCATTACACTCCTCACCACTAGGGGTATTAGTGAGACCTATGTGCTTCGATGAAGATCCAGGTGAGCAGTGGAAGAAATTATCATGGCTGACCTCCTTGTTTGAACAAAGTCCTGGTTGGAAAAGTTTCTGTTTCATGCTCAACTGTAAGTAAAATGTATATGTTGAGGTCTACAATCTGGTGAAAGATTATTTTTTGTGCTTATTGAATATAGTGGCTTTGAAGCAGATAATTAACAAGAGGAATTTTGTGTTTTGTAGAAGGACTTTTCAGTATCTGCTGAATAAATATTTTTGCCAACTTTGTGGTCCTGTTTGTGATTGACCCACGTTTGAGTACTACTACAAGGTTCATGGTTGGAAATAGCTTCATTTGACTGTTGGATACCATTATGGTCTTCCTTTCTTGACAGCAGGGCTATCATTGGATTTCATTTACCATCAAGCCTCCACATCATTTGACTCCTTAAAGACAGTCAAGCTTGCATCTGACTTTCACACTTTAACCTTAACTTTCTACAACAGTGAAAGTTTTAAAGACTGAAAGTATATATTACTGGAACTTCATCTCATAAACAGAACCATATAGCCTATATCTTGGTGTGCTGGGTGTTTTTGTAACACTGTTGAATATTGTTTCTTTCTTATGAGTCTATTTTGGTGTTTATATAGTCATATTAGGTCTTTACATTGCTGTTTTTTTTACTCATTGGATTAAAAATATATGTTGATGCTGATGACCCTCTGTAGCAGTCGATTCTGTTTCCTACTGGAATTCCTGTTCCCTTTACGCAATCATACTACAAGTCATGCGTAGTTACCGAGTTACCATACGTACCACCAGAACTGAATACGAGCAAAAGAACAACTGGATGTACGGGAAGCCAAAAGGTTTAAAAAGTATTGTGTTTTTTTCCCCGAAACTTGTAGCAGTAATTGAGTTTTCATGTCTGTCAATTCAATCCAGGTTATTTCTTTTCAAATTTAAAACATATTACTAATTTCAATGTGATGTTTTATAGACTGTAAAATACAGATAAGCCTCTAGCGCAGGACTATTTGAACCACAATCACTACAGTGCTTGTAATGTCTCATTTTATAAAATAAATAATGCTTGTTTTGAAAGACTGATTTCATTATTTGTTGCAAGAAACACATTTATATTCATTTTTTTTAGGAGATGTAGGCCTAGTAAAGTTGGCCATCTATTGAAATAGCTTTATTAGCTTTAGTAAAATAAATCTAAACAACAATTTAGATGGCCCCTTTACAAAGGCTAATTTAAACTGAAATTGCAGGATAGGTTATTTTTGATGTTCTAGTTGCTGTCAAGTCAATTATAAGTAGGCTATAGTCCATGGGCAAGTATGGGCTTTTTGTTGTATTGGTGTATTACTATACTTCACTTCTGTGTGTATAGTTCTCTCTTCACTGTGTAGAATAATTATCATTTGGAATTACTTGCCATCAATTTGGAAATTGGAGGAACGTATGCGAATTAGATATTTTTGGTCTTTTTTATGTCAAATGGGTATGTGCCTTAAGTTTTTGTAGTTCATGATTACCTCATACTATTTTTGGATCCATTGTTGGAATGTGCCAGCAAGAATAAAAAATTCAGGAGACAATGTTGTGTGGTCATCTCCCCAATTTAGAACACCATTTATTAACATGGTTAATTTATTCATTTAATTAGTGCCCTCCGAAATTATTATTAGAATGTTATGTTGCACCCATAGTCTATATCTTGCTTGTGAAAAACAATAATTAAGGTAGTAATAGTAACATATGGTTTTATTCATATTTATTTAATTATTTTATGTCATACAGGGAAGAAAATGTGTCACCTGAAAATGTGTTTCCCTTGTGACAATAATGTGAGGAACTCTTTCTCATGTGTATTTTGGTGATATTGTAGCCTACTTAATGTTAATATATTTGTATATTGTTTACAAAGTTGTACATCATAAACCTGTCATCTCTGACATTTTGCAATCTTTATAAATAATAATAAGACAATAATATGAAGCATTGAGTTTGGAATTCAACATGGACATCAAAAGGCAATTTGTATGGGCACAATTCAACTGAATATATTCAGACATAATACAAAAACAATAAACAAGTGCAAGATTAATTAAATTAATTCACAGAAATATGATTGAGGTGCGAGAGCCATTTTATTATGCTGCAGTGTAGCAAGACATTTAAATGTTGCGCCAATGCTTTTGGCCTTTTTCGCTTTCCGTACATCCAGATGAGCTTTGTTGCAACTGCTTCGCATGCGCTGTCAGGGGGAACAGGAATTCCAGTAGGGAAAGAATCGACTGCTACACCTCCCCTACAAACAGATTATTAATTAGCATTTACTCAGAGTAGCACATGTTGGTTATAAAATGGCTTCATATTTGAGAATATATGCGACTTGCGACTTAATGACTCAAGGTGGCTGAAAAATAAGCCACAATCATCACCTCTCCGTCACCGTTGTAACGGTCACTTGTAATATGAGAACTGTGCGTGTGTCAGTTAGATTTGACGGTTGAGGAGGCGAGATAACCGCTCAGCTGACTTTTGTATTTTTCCTTCTTGTAAGTGTGACCAAAGTTGGATGTTTTATTTTGTATACTTTTTCCCACTCGATCTACATGTATGTCGGACGAGTGTGGCGTTTGAGTAACTGTTACTTTATTAAACATGGGAAAGTGCGCCATCGTCTTAGTGCCTGATTTCCTCCAACGCCTTGATGTAACAGTTATTGTTTTTTTCTCTCTATCTGGGCAACATCAACTTTGCGTTACACTGTGATGGACAGTTGTAGGGCCCTATAATTTCCACGATCACGGAATAAAAAGCACATTCTTTTTACAACTAAAATAATAGTTAAGGGTAAAAAAACTAATTCCCCAAAATTAAAATGGAAAAAACGGAATTTGCAAAAATTAAAACAGTAAAAACGGAATTTGGGAAAAAATAAGATGGAATTTGGGAAAAAATAAAACGGATTTTATAGGGCCCTATTGTTGGTATGAGGTTGTTGTGCTGTTTTTGGTTTATGCCAAACTTGGCGCTGTGCTTTATGGCCAAGCAACTCCCCTTTTCTCAAGTCTGTCCAAAGGACAGTTCCAGAAGTCTTGAAGTTTGTTCAGATACAACTTTGCAAATCTAAGCCATGCTGCCATGTTCTTTATAGTGAGAAGAGGCTTTCTCCTGGCAACTATTCCAAACATGCCATACTTGCCCAGTCTTTATCTAAATGTAATGTCATAAACTCATTTAACATGCTAACTGAGGCCTGTAGAGTCTGAGGTGTAGTTCTTGGGTTGTTTGCAATTTCTCTGAGCTTTGCATGGTCTGACCTTGGCTATGATGTCCACTCTTGTGCCTTGAATGTTTCTACTTGAATGTTTCTATCTTCCTTACTGTAGAATAATGGCCTTCAAATTGTTTGGAAATAGTCTTGTAACCCATCCTAGATTGATGGACAGCAACCATTGCTTATCTAAGATGGTTGCTGAAGTTTTTCCTCATTGAAACACACATAAATGCTCTAGACCAGCGAACAGCCAAAACTTCAGCTTTTATAGAGTGATCAAACTTGCTGATGATCAATTAATCAAATTCATTTGATTATCTGCAACAGTTACTGATGTAGATTTTGTGGGAAGATGTGACCCAGACATAATGAGATTCAACAGAGTTTCAGATTCAACAGAGTCATGTGTGTTCAGTTATGCCATTTAATATTATTTTTATATGCAGGAACAGTTAAAGCTGTGTGAATGTGCATTTTTCATCTAAAAAGAGACATGTGAACCCCTCCTGTTTGAGCGTGGGTGTTCTGGCTTTTTTTGAAATGCTGAAGTTCAAATGCACAGCTCTTTCAGCTGGCCTACACACTCATGCTGGATGTACGGCTATATCAACTGTTTGGCTGGTATGTAGTTC
Source organism: Hybognathus amarus (assembly GCA_030378365.1). NCBI lineage: Eukaryota > Metazoa > Chordata > Actinopteri > Cypriniformes > Leuciscidae > Hybognathus > Hybognathus amarus. The sequence continues at coordinate 13,893 of JAQIUQ010007717.1, read as the reverse complement.
TGTAGGAGTTGTGCCGTTTTTATTTTCGGATCAAATGCAGGAGAGAGGAGGAACAGCTTCAACCTCCACATGCGGGCCTACGGTTTCAGAAGACCATGAACCTTAAGAATTGAGTCATTACTGTTTGCTTTGTACACACGCCACTTCCGCATTCTCGAGTTTGCACCTTGCTGCGTGTAAGATCACGGAAAATCGAATCAACCTCTTTTAAGAGGTTGCAAATTTAAAGAAGTTCACTCAAGAAACTTAGGATGAACACGTTGCGCTACATGAAATCAAATCAACGGGTGTACTTTAAAATGCTTTAAACACAAGCTCCAGGATTAATTCAATCAACAATACATGTTCTTCCCTATTTATTTGCCCTCATATTGTTCCAAACTTGTATGCTGTTATTTTTTTCTGTAAAACACAGAAGTAGAAATGAATGACTTGCATAGTGACCAGAGGCTCACAGGTACATGCAAACAGGATCTCTAAAGCTCAATTAAATGGAACTGAATTGTCTGCAGAGCACATCATGCCTCTTCCATCTTCTGACAAATTATGTTGGATGAGCTCAATCATGGATGTGGAACTTTCTGAGAAATAAACAATGAAGTTCCAAAGAAAATGCATTACGCATCTAAGTTTCAAAAGATCTTGAAAATACATCATTGGTAGTTGGAACAGGATGTGTAAGTCTGTTGAGTTAGTCCTGTGCTAGTTATTCTTTGACTGATCTTCTCTTTTCTGCTTTGTTCTAGAGCACTGAAGAAAATGTTCCTGACAACACGAACCAGATAACTGATTCAAACGAATAAAAAAGGTAAGTTTATTTTTATTTTTTATTTTATTTTTTTTGAATTTTGGGCAGTTTGATAGCATAAGGAGTCTTGATCATACTAAAAATAGAAGGTCAAGTTTATTGCAATGAATTGTTGGAAATGTAGTTTACACCCAGTTTATGCATACAGAAAAGAAATTCGTAACTCGAAAAATTTTAATATTGTGACAAAGTTTATTTCAATAATTCAACTTAAAAGGTTATATATATATATATATATATATATTATATATATGTTCTTTATGTGTTAGAATTTTGATGATTATGGCTTACAGCTATGAAACCTTTTCACAGTATTCTAATTTAGAATTTGGGGTTTTCAAAGACATTTATTAAATATACTGCATCGTTGATGAATGCATTACATAAAATAATAACTTTTTAGAATGCACGTTTAAATGGGTGGTAAAATGCTCTTTTCACAAGATTTAAAATGTGCTTGCAAGTGCTTGATGTCTCAGGTGTGTGTTTGTGAAGTTTTAGCTCAAAATACCCCACAGATATTTTTGTATAGCATGTTAAAATTGTCACTATGTCTCTTTAAATGCAAATGAGGTGCTGCCCCGTCACAGAGGGCGGAACTTCAAGAGCTTATGTCTTTTTACCTCACACAGACATGCACTGAAAATGTCTAAAACCTTAAGCCTTTTACGTTCAAACTGGAGTCAGACAATGTAGGAGAGACTCAAGAAGACAACATGTAGAATGCAACAGGATATTTTTGAATGGTTAGTTGATGAATTTATGTAGCTGATGTGGAGTTAACTGTCTTCTAGTCATGGATTAACATATTCTATCATGACAATCTATAAATTGCATTCCCGGGAGGTAATTTACGTAATTTATGCAGTGGTGGAATGTAACGAAGTACAAATACTTTGTTACTTTACTTAAGTACATTTTTCACGTATCTTTACTTTACTTAAGTAGAATAAATAGTGCATACTTTTTACTTTTACTTCGTTACATTTTGCAGCAATTATTATACTTTCTACTCCACTACATTTCTACAACTTCTGTTACATTTTTGTTACATTTTCTGACCAGTTGTTCCCCTACCAAAACGTAATCTGACCGTCCGTCCGTTGCACGTTTGTCTCACCAGTGACATTTGGTTTCCATAAATCAACTCGGTCACACTAAATGCGCCTCACACGCAGTGCATTTATCGTGCAATTTATACACGAAAATTTGTATTTACGTGCATAGGAAACGCACCGTGTGTAATATATGGTTGGTTAGGATTATGGCAAGCCAAGAGGTTCAGAATTACACCATAAATTAATCACGTTTAACTGCCAAACATAGTTATTAACATATAGTAAGGATAAGCATGATGTGTATATTGCCTAATTAATTGCAAGCTTGTTTCAGAAATGGTGACAACTAATTTTTTCCATCATTATATGAGTATTAGGTTGAATGAGTTAGAATGAATGTTTTATTAATCATTAGAAAATAGACATTAAGAGAATAAATTGTTATGCAAGTACTTTTACTTTTAATACTTGAAAGTACATTTAAAATCAGGTACTTTTTACTTTTTACTTAAGTATGGTTGTCATTGTGTTACTTCGACTTTTACTAAAGTAAATATTTATCTGGTTATTTGTACTTTTGCTTAAGTACTGAAATTCAGTACTTCCTCCACCACTGAATTTATGTAAATTCTAGAGTTGGTGATGTCACTGACCGAGGAGGAATGTCGGAATGCCATGCGTTGTAGTGCTTAAAAAATGATTTCTTTAAAAGCAAATATCATCCTTTGCTTTGAACTTTGCATTGTAACTTTGCAGATGTTGTTTATGCTTAAACAGCAACATTACACACTAACTAAAGTGAAATCATACTCAACCACCCGTATAAGCAATTATTAGTGAATGAGAGATATTTTATTTTCTCTCTCTGTTTTGTTAACAGACATTACATTTTTATTCAATTCCCACACGTTCCACTTCTTGGCTCAGCCTAATCTTCGCAGCTTTGCTGTGCCATTTGGCAGAACCATACTGTTGATAAACTAAAGTTCAAATGGCCCTCAATGGCCGTGCTCTTATGGCCGCAGGCTAAAAGCATGTGATGTGTGTGCAGCCTTTAGCCAGATGGTATTCCTCCCATGGTAAAATTATTCAGTGCTAATCTGCAGCATGAACATATGAAAACAATTTTTGATAAGAGTGTTCTTAGTCTAAAGGACTAGATCAATAGTTCAGAAAGGATGCAAGGGCAAAAGGTTCATAAATGTGATTTTACAAGTCAAACAATAGCTTTATTTGAAGAATAAACCGATTCACGGATAATCTTGACATCCAACTTAGCTCTTTTTGCCATGTTCAAGTAGATTGCTAGATATGAAAACAAATTGCTATTTTGAATTGGATCTTTTCAGTGAATTGAATGAGTTGGTTCACAAAAATGGGCAGAATGAATGAATGTTTGGGAGACAAACAAACAAACCAATTTGTCTTTTGGATAAAATTAACTTAAGTAATAATATTTGACTTCGATGTTGATTTTATTTTTGCCATTAAGCCTCTTGTAGCACTTGAAATCAGTTGATGCCTTCAGAAAAAAAAACCCTGTTATTACTCTAAAAAACCCCCACATCTTTAAAAGTATTAAACTGCAAGACAGAATGTGCTAAAATCAATTTAATAAGCATTTTAGAGCCAATGACAGAGTAATTGACATATCAAAAACATTTGTATAAATCCCTTGAGTCACATTTTGTGCCTATAATATTGAGATGTTGTGTTGCTGCCAAATTGCCAGTTTGCTGTGGAATGAGTCTACAGATGGGAGGGTGATATAATTAAGCCTAATTTTCTGTTTTCTGTTCTTATGATAATAACAGGGTATACCGCAGACTCACAACTCAGTCCCGGCATAGCAAAATGTCTTTTCATAGATGCTGAGAGATTTATTTATTTATTTATTTATTTTTTTTTTTTTGTGGTGTATAAACTCACTGGGCATTGGAGGCAGTGATGTTGGTACTTGCCTGAAAAAAAAAAAAAAAAAAAAAACAACTTTCTCAGCATCTATGAAAAGACATTTTGCTATGCCGGGACTGAGTTGTGAGTCTGCGGTATACCCTGTTATCATAAGAACAGAAAACAGACAATTTTTTCTGAAGATTTTTTTTTTTTTTTTAGCAAAATCGCCTAAGATATTAAGTATTTTTTTTTCTAACTCTAAGTATTTTTTGCATACCCCACTGTCAGATTTGTTTCTTGTTTTAAGCATAAACTTTCTTAATTTGGATACATTTTTCAGTATACAAGACTTAATGCTTAATTTGTAAGAATTAAGATATTTGTACTGGAAAACAAGACAAACGCTGAGGAAGAAAATCACTTTTTGCAGTGTAGAGAAAGAGAAAAATTGAATTAGTTCTTGTTTGTTGTCAAACTCTGCAAACCCCAAAACTATGCAGCTACTCCAATGTCTTCTCCATCTCAGTCTCTCACATTCAGAGGATGTTCTCTGGTGTTCCTGAGGGAACTGTTCACTTATTTCCTGTCTCTTGACCTCAGCTGCAGATCAGTGTCTTTTAAGCGTTCCTTCAAGCTATTCTGCTTGTGAAGGTTAATCAGAAACAATGGCTTGCTGCTGGGATTTGCAAAACTGGCGCATTTAATCCCCTCATTCACTGTGAGATAAACTATGTATTTTCCACAAGATCTTCTCTTAATTTGTGAAGATTATCTACAGTTGATGATTCCAGCAAATATACCGACACAGCTTGTGGTCAATGGCTTTAGTTGGAAGTAGCCGCATATTTGCGCACAGCAGCATCCAGAAGTCTAAGGCCACATTAAATCCTAGTTTTTTTCAAACAAGGACAGTGTTCGTGCATTTTTTTCCTGAATATTAATGCTACAGTGCCCCTAAAGGGACAAGAAAAAATGCATCCCAGACAGCAACATAGTGTCGGATCCCATCCGGCCCACATGTGGGACATGTGGATTCCACACGGACCAGATATGGGCCGACACTATTTTGCTGTCTGGGATTTCAGTGCTTTTGTGTTCACTTACCAAATTTCTGCATTCCCCGGGAAAAAAAAAATAAATTTGTTCGAAAAAAGTTTGCATTTCCCAGAGAAACGTTGCATTTATTTTTCTAGAAAACGAGATATTTCAATGCTGGTGCATTCATTTGAAAACTTAGCATTTTCCTCCCATCTCATATTAAAAAGGTTTGCTAGGTTTGCTGAACATGAAACTTTTGAGGGAATGCAACATTTTTGCGAACGAGTTTCGTGAGATGGGAGGAAAAATATAATTTGTGTTTTACCTTGGAAAGATTTTACGTACATCTACATTTATTCATTTAGCTGATGCTTTTATCCAAAGCGACTTACGATTGCTATATATGTCAGAGGTTGCACGCCTCTGGAGCAACTAGGGGTTAAGTGTCTTGGTCAGGGACACATTGGTGTCTCACAGTAGATTCGAAAAACAGGTCTCTCACACCTAGGGTTGGGTATCGAGAATCGAGTATCGATTGGAACCGGGACTAACTTTTCGTTTTTCCCGGAATCGTTCAAAAGTTTTCGATAAATTTCGATTCCGAGTTTCGATATTCACAGTCCGTCGACCAGAAGAAGAAACCGCTGAACAACACCAACGAAGAAGCGTCTGACCGGAAGTGTTGGCATAACCGCGCGCGCGCGGAGTCGAACATGAGTAGCTTACGTCGGCGGTCCAAAGTGTGGCTTCACTTTTCTAAAAATAACTAAATCTCGGCTAAATGCTAAATTTGTGACAAAAGGAGTATTTCCTTCAGAAAGACTGTTGGTTAGCTAAACTTTTTTGACCCTGCCTCTTAAAAGAATCGGAATCGAGAATCGTTTGGAACCGGAATCGAAACAAGGAATCGGAATCGGAATCGTTCAAATTCAAACGATACCCAACCCTACTCACACCTAAGGCATGTGTCTTATCCACTGTGCAATCACCATCTCTATTTTACGTTCAACGAGAAACACTGCAGTCACTTGCAAAAGTTTTGCATTCCCTCAAGAACCTTTTCATTCTTTTCAAAAGTATAAGGGTAGGCATACAACGGGGCTAAAGTCGCACCGGGGTAAAATGCGCATTTGACTTTTCTCTTTTAAAACCACTAGATGTTCAGCTTGGCACTTTTCTTAACAACCGCTTTTGATAATGCTCGTGGAAATTTGGCTAATCCTTGGCAACCCAAAGTTGATTCTGTGCTAATTTGATCTAATATTTTTAAAAATGTTTGTTAATATTGTAGAAGATAAGAATCGATAAAATTAATGTCCATATTTTCAGACAAAGGCAAAGGTCTTGTTGATGATTTTCAGTTTTGTTCAAGGTAATTAAAGCAACAGTTTTTCAATTACAGGAAAATATGTAAAAGAACGGTATTCGGAGTAAAGGCGCCTCTGCTTTTGGCGAAAGTATACTTTGGCTGCACTTGACAATTTTAATAATAATATTTTTTTCGTCAAAAATATATTTATTTATTTATCAAAATGAACCGAAAATAGTGCAAATTTTGCTAAAGTATTTGTATCAACACTTTGTGCCTTTTACGCCATGTTGGTTTTAACCTGTGTGTGGGGTAAAAGTCCCCTCGCCACCTCATACATTTATATGATTTTTGAACAAAAGCAAACCCCTTGTATTATTTATTTTCACACAAAATTTGTTGCTCCATCAATGTTCAATGCAAACATATATATTTTTTCCTGCGATCATACACTATGGGAGAAGTGAAAAGCACATTTTTCTTAGGGTATGCCTTTAGCCTCGTTGTACCCTGCTCTCCCCCATGAACCATTCGCTCGCAAAAAGCCTTGAAATATAAATTTTCCTCCCACCTCATATTAAAAATTTTACGAGTGAACTCAAAAACACTCAATTTTGTCAGTACATGTAACATATGTAACAAGCATACTGTAAACTAAAGTGTTACTTAGTCTTTTTTTCTCCAGAAAATACCATAATGATCCCTGTAGTTTAAAGGCTTCATGCACTACAGCCTTCGTCATTCTAGTGTTGAAAGGCAGCTGCAGGTTGTTGATTAAAAGACCTGCATTTACATCATTTACCGATCAAAACACATAAAGCACGTCTGATTGTTGGGCACTCATCGGCCCACCGCGTGTGTGATTTTCCTGTGGAGATTTGGGATGAGTGATATTGTGTGGCACTAAGAGTGGGTGGCGTAAATAAACTCAATTTCATCCTCTCGCAAGGCTGCGGCTGGTGCCCGGGGCAGATGATGTAAATACAGCGGCTCCTCGGCTCGGCGCCCGGAGAGAGTAACACTGATAATTACCACTGCACATTATGACAGAGACACTTTTCCCTCCCCAGTGCCATCACTTCCCACTTTCCTCCTTATTACGACGTGTAGACGGCCCTCATAAAACTTACACAGTATTCCTGCCGAATGTTTTTCCTGTGCCGATAAAGGTTAAATGTGGGCTTTAATGTCATTTAAATGGACCCAGAAACCTTGCAGAAGATGTGAATTCTCTGTAGTGACAGTGCAGTCCTTTTTTACTTTTTCTTTTTTTTGATAAATGATGGATGGTTTTACTCTGGGGTTTCATTTAAAGCCACAAGCTATGAAAAACTTTGAATGCCAGTCACCCGAACAGGTCACTGCAAAACCAGTGACCTTTACTTCTAAAACGAATAGAGGAAGCACATCAAACAACCGTTCCCCAGACAGCCCTCGCTCAACGCAAGTCAATATGTTTTTCAATCTCAAGACTGTATTTTCTGCTTTAACCTGTGGAGTTCCTCTTACGAGTTCCTGATGTTCTTTAAGTTGATCCCTTGAATATCTACGTTTTAGGATTGAATCTTAGATAATGCTGTCTGAGTTGATGTATATCGTGTGCTTCACTTTAAAGAGCTACTATTGCCAAACGAACATGACCAGCCCGTTCTCATCCCAAGACATCATCTAACTGACGCTTTTGACTATACATCAACATCCGACGTTTTAGGGTACCCTTTAACGACGGTTAGGTGACGCTATCTGATCCTAACCCTACCCCAGACCTAAACCTACCCGCGCCCTCTAACTGACGCTAAAGGTAAAGCGTCAATTGGATGACGCACTAGGATCGTCATCTAACTGATGTTAAAGTGTATAAAATGTTGGAAGTTGACGTATAGTCAAAAATCTCATGGTGTACCTCAAGGCTCTGTACTTGGCCCCCTTCTGTTTCTCATTTACTTGCTGCCATTGGGCCAGATCATCAGACAGCATGGTCTCAACTTTCATAGTTATGCTGATGATAGTAAAATTTATTTCACGATTAACCCCAACTCACCTTGTCCACCCGCTTCTGTTATTTCCTGCCTTCAGGAACTTAAAACATGGATGTCTGAGAACTTCCTACAGCTTAATGCTGGGAAAGCTGAAATCCTGTAGTTTACCCAGGCATGACATTTTTATTGAAATTGATGGTGTTCAGATTAGGCCTTGACGCATTGGTCAGACTGTTAAATCATGCTTCTTTCACCTGCGGAAAATTGTTCGTATACATCCTTCTCTTAACTTTGGACATGCTGAAACTGTTATTCATGCTTTCATAACTTCCAGATTGGACTACTGTAATTCCTTATACAGCGGCCCCAGTGTTGGGGAGTAGTTAACTACAAGTAGCATAGCTACTACATTTTTCAGTAGCTTGGCAGTAGCTCAGTTGCTTTTTAAACAGTGTAGCTTTTCCAGTAGCTAACTACTTTTTGCAGCAAGTAGCGGTGTAGCGCGAGCAAAAGCTACATTGCTACACTAACGAACCTGCGCGAATCAGCGCGATGCAAGGATTATCTTCTTCTTGTTAGATTACAAACTAATTTTTTTGCCATTACCGCCACCTGTTGTTTAATCACGCATCTTGCGGCTAACGGTTCACTGACGTACAGAAGTGGGTTGACACACCCATATTATGATTATATAGCAAGACGTGACGGCAGATTTGGAGGATAAACAACTAACGTTAATTACCCATGGCCTTATTTGTCCAAGTTCAATCAGTATTTTTGAGAAAATGTTCAACATGCAATTTACGTTGGATGTATATTTCGTTCTTGCAATGGTGTAGGATATTTGTTGCAATTTAGCACTTTTGACAAACAGTCTGAGATATTTGAGAGTTGTGTGTAATAAAACAATACTCTTTGAAATCGTAATTGCATTGCCTTGTTTTAAACACTAAATATTTTACTTAAAACATTCCTCAGAGACTTATTCAGTTATTTATAATATACGTTGTTCAAAAAAAGCAAAAGTAGTTTCATGTAGCTAGCTACTTTTTGATAGTAACTTGTAGTGTAGCTAACTACTTTTCTAAACGGGTAGTTAAACTGTTGACTGTAGTTAAACTACTTTAGCTTACGAGGAGCTTGTAGCTTGTCAAACTACAGTTTCAGAGTAGCTTCCCCGACACTGAGCGGCCCACCCACCAAAGCAATACATCGCCTTCAAATAGTACAAATCTCTGTTGCTTCGAGCACCTACATATAAAAAAAATCTGCACATATTACCCCTATCCTTCATCAACTTAACTGGCTTCCTGTGGTCAATCGCATCCAACCGCATTCTCTCTCACCTCTACTCTTTTATTTTAATCTCATCAATTTAGATTTTGCAAAAAAGGTTTACGTGTTTGTACCCATCTTCTTCTAGCCTAATAAGCTGAGTGCCTGTTTCTTTTGCCTGTTTACTATTTGTATTTTTTTTTTTTTTTTTGTGGAGCAACCTTGGGTTCTTGAAAGGCACTATAAAACAACTAAACGTATTATTATTGGGAAATGTATCCCTGTGCCTTTAGGTTCAGTATTAAAATGCCATTGTGAATGTTAAACAGACAAGGAATATATATATATATATATATATATATATATATATATATATATATATATATATATATATATATATATATATACACTCACCGGCCACTTTATTAGGTACACCTGTCCAACTGCTCGTTAACACTTAATTTCTAAGCAGCCAATCACATGGCGGCAACTCAGTGCATTTAGGCATGTAGACATGGTCAAGACAATCTCCTGCAGTTCAAACCGAGCATCAGTATAGGGAAGAAAGGTGATTTGAGTGACTTTGAACGTGGCATGATTGTTGGTGCCAGAAGGGCTGGTCTGAGTATTTCAGAAACTGCTAATCTACTGGGATTTTCACGCACAACCATCTCTAGGGTTTACAGAGAATGGTCCGAAAAGAAAAAACATCCAGTGAGCGGCAGTTCTGTGGGCGGAAATGCCTTGTTGATGCCAGAGGTCGGAGGAGAATGGCCAGACTGGTTCGAGCTGATAGAAGGGCAACAGTGACTCAAATAACCACCCGTTACAACCAAGGTGGGCAGAAGAGCATCTCTAAACGCACAGTACGTTCGAACTTTGAGGCAGATGGGCTACAGCAGCAGAAGACCACACCGGGTACCACTCCTTTCAGCTAAGAACAGGAAACTGAGGCTACAATTTGCACAAGCTCATCGAAATTGGACAATAGAAGATTGGAAAAACGTTGCCTGGTCTGATGAGTCTCGATTTCTGCTGCGACATTCGGATGGTAGGGTCAGAATTTGGCGTCTACAACATGAAAGCATGGATCCATCCTGCCTTGTATCAACGGTTCAGGCTGGTGGTGGTGGTGTCATGGTGTGGGGAATATTTTCTTGGCACTCTTTGGGCCCCTTGGTACCAATTGAGCATCGTTGTGACGCCACAGCCTACCTGAGTATTGTTGCTGACCATGTCCATCCCTTTATGACCACAATGTACCCAACTTCTGATGGCTACTTTCAGCAGGATAATGCGCCATGTCATAAAGCTGGAATCATCTCAGACTGGTTTCTTGAACATGACAATGAGTTCGCTGTACTCAAATGGCCTCCACAGTCACCAGATCTCAATCCAATAGAGCATCTTTGGGATGTGGTGGAACGGAGATTCGCATCATGGATGTGCAGCCGACAAATCTGCGGCAACTGTGTGATGCCATCATGTCAATATGGACCAAACTCCCTGAGGAATGCTTCCAGCGCCTTGTTGAATCTATGCCACGAAGAATTGAGCATGGGGTACCTAATAAAGTGGCCGGTGAGTGTATATATATATATATATATATATATATATATATATAATTTTTTTTTTTGGACCAAACAGATCGAAACTGCGAGTTTGAACACACCCTTAGTTTCCGACACCTTCTATAAGCAGTTAGGGTAGGTTTAGGTTTAGGGGTATTTTTCTTCTGTGGATGCCACCTATGCTACTTAAGTTTAAACCAATGAGTTATTGCTGTGTTTTGGTGAGGCGTCATCTGGTTCTGTCCTGATATGAAATGCATATTTGTCTTGAACCAATCCATTCCCAGTGCACACAATGCTGCACAACATTGTTTTCTCAGTAAGTAAAATGGTTTATGAATACTGTTGACCTTTTAAACCTCAAGTGTTTGTCCTCATAATTGCACACCAGTGTGCAACAGCAGCAATACAAAAACACTCCCATTATAACCAACAAGATATTTTCGTCATTGCACGCCTACTGTATGTTGCGTATTGCTTCATTTGATTACAACCTGAGTGTTCTAGATTTGTCGTGTCACAAGCAGTGTAGACGGGGCGTAAGTGAGCTGACAGGAGTGTGTTTAGTATAACATACTTCTGTTGGCTAAACCTCTCTCCGCTGAAGTGTGCCTCGCTCTCTTATGCCAGACTCCTGCAGAGCACGAGTAGTTGAAGGCATCGGACGTGGACTTGAGCGCCGGCCAGAATTGACAAAGCAATGGGTCATCATCCGCAAACAATCCCAGCACGCTCCGCCATCTGTTTATGGGAGAGGACAGAACATGGATTCCTGACAGTGTGATAGTCTATGACCCAAAACTGAGCGCTTTTCAGTGCACAACTGATTAGAGGTTGTTCATTCTTCACGTGATATTTCCAGTTCAAATTTGGGATGGTGCAAGGTTTCTATGGGCTGAAATATGTGCCACCAGAAACTGAATTTGAACCATTTATATTTGAATTTGAATGGCTAAACTTGAATAATTGCATTGAAAAACTCAATTTAAATCACATAATTTGAAATTGTATTGTTTAATTGAAATTGAATTTATTCAAAAACTGAATCTGAATTGTATAATTTGAAATTGAATTTATTTGTTTTGCCTCTTCCTCCAGTGAAAATGTTGTTGCAATTGTGGCTAGTGTTAGCTGCCGCCAAGTAGACTGGTCACGTCTGGTCCGTGTACTTTTTCGTTCATTCATAATTCTATTTCGGAATGAAAGATGAAATTTAAAAAAGGGTGCAACTTGGTTTTTTGTTTAAAAGGAAAAATCAGAAATGGCTGTATTTTGTTTTCCAAATGTATTGTTGTCATCAAATAAGAGTATTAGAAAATTGGACGACATTTCCGATATTTTAATCTGTTATATTTATTTGTACGTTTATTGTATTTCAAATGACTCAGACTGCCGTGTCGTGCCGAAAAGTGATGGTCGCGAAAATTGATGGCCGGCCGCGGGAGCGCGTGCAGTGTGTTAAAGGTGTATCGCCCATTCTCTTTACAAATGCGAATTGGTACATCCTTGCCGCGAAGATGTTTTAAAAATGTCGGGGAGAATATTGAACATGGCAAAAGAGTGGTGACATGCGTTAATGTGAACGCCCTCATCAGCGCTCCGCTGGCGCCGGCTCTGGGTTTTTCTATTACTGTATGTTTTTCTGAATTAACGAGTTAATTTTTCATGGAATTTTTTGCTCTGTTTTTCTGAATTAAAAAAATTTCCAAGAAAAATTAACTCGTTAATTCAGAAAAACCGAGCAAAAAAAAAAAAAAACATTTCCATGAAAAATTAGCTTGTTAATTCAGAAAAAAAGAGCAAAAACTTTTTTTCCATGTAAAATTATCTCGTAATTCTGAGATAATTAACTTGTTAATAAAAAAAAAAAAACAGAGTCGATTTTTTTTCTTCAAGTAAATGCAATACGCCTCCGTAGAAAACAGACCTCCGCCAAGCATCTTGGATTTCCCGGCATTGTATTACAATGCCAAGAATATATGACAAGAAAAAAAGGAATTGTGTTTGATGACTTTGAAAATATTTGATAATTTCAGGCACTGACAGTGTAATTGCCTATGTGGGCTCCAATTGGCCCACATTTGAGTCTATTTAAATTGCTTCCTCTGTTCACACCATTAAATAACCTGATGAAGGTCCCAGCGACCGAAACATTGTTCTCTGATTAAACTTTATATGCAAGTTAAGACAGTGTGCGGGAGATTGCTCTGTTTCAGTCCGTTGCCCTTCTGGTCCTCTCCTACGCACCTGTCTGCCACTGTAGGTGTGCATACTCTTTAATTATTTGGTAACACTTTAGAATACTGTATCTTACTTACTGCATAACTAACAAGGAATTAATGAAGAACTAATAGGTAATTCTTTATTAACACTTAAGTCACTACTGTTAACTACTAAGGAAGATGTGTTAACTAATCAGTATGTAATATAATTTTATGATTGTGTTAAGTATCAGTTAGTTAATCAATAGTTAATGAATTCTGCCATACCTCCTGAAGAACTACTATTAATTATCTATTAATTAAGGTTCAAGAAAAATAACTATGAAGTAACTACTAATTAACAGTCATACACAGTAGTCAGTTTGTCATTCTTCAGCACTAATAAGAAACATAAGTGCAGACATTTACCTATAGGTTCTGATCTGCAAATAAGCAAAACATATCATGTATATTACACCTTATTGTTATACTTAGTTCTTATACATTTTAAACTTCTTTTGCACCATTCAAGTTCCAGCAATATCGCGGTAGCCACATACACTGAGCCAGGGTTCTCCCAAGGTTTTTTTCTCCATTCTGTCACCTGATGGAGTTTTGGTTCCTTGCCACTGTTGCCTTTTTCCCCTCTCTTTCGCCTTTGTCACCATTGGCTTTTGGCTTGCTTAGATGGGGACATTTAACATTTAATTTTGAATTTAACAATACTAACAATACTAACTGAACCAAGTAGATTTGCC